>VZZY01019031.1:91902-152581 GCA_013400335.1 Eurystomus gularis | reverse complement strand
AGAAAGTATAGAAGCAGTGATGGGAAAAAACCCAACAGATGGGAATTATCAAATGAGGTAGCCAATGACGATTTAAGACAATCTATAATACAGTATCATAGCTGTTAAATATTTGGAATGGCCAGAGAAAAATAGTCTAGCAAGAGCTTAAGACTACTCCAGACCATAAAGGGGAAGTAAGGATAAACAACAGCAGTGAACAGAAAAGTAATGAAGAAAAGAAGGAGAAAAAAAAAAAAAAGAAAAAGAATAAACTATTCACAAAAAACCCGCATAAGTAACACCTCTCTTTTTCATATAGATGTTGGAAAAAAGTATTGGATTATATCACCATATCACTGACCATTCCACTCCCTTGTGAACAGTCAGAAAAAGATGGGACTGGGAAGAATCTCCTGGGTTACTGAGATCAACTGTATATCACTGCAGGCACTATGTCATATGAACACTTGAATGAATTCACCAGTCTTCTTGAATCGCTTCTACAGTTGAACTTTCTTGCCTCTACTACTCCACCTGCAGGCCGTCCAGCATACTTTGAAGCCAACATTTTAATTTTCCTTGAATAATTCATTTTTCTCCCACTTATGCACCTCTCCAGGTATTGTTTTGCTGGATGAAACAAGGAAAGCACTTTCACTTTCCTAATATAGATTCTCCACTCCTACAAAGCCTTCTTCTCATCTTTTCCATCATGAATGCATTTCTAATGAATGCTCATAACAAGCTTCACATGATAATCCAGATACTGAAATTTTTCCAAGCTGGAAATACTTCTCCTGACACATCTTCCAATCACATTTGTCTTTTTTGCTCTTGCTTGGTGTTATTATTGTATGATCATAGATGAACCTGCGATGACCTGATGGACTTGTATCCAATGCACCTGAGCTACATCTCAGCAATGTCTAAGTACTACAGACATGCGTTTAACTATATCACTAAAAAAACTGCACAGGAAGAGGGTCCTTCTGTCTCATCTCTCAAGGTATCACTATCTGAGCAACACGAGAACAATACTTTGCATAAGTGACTTCCAAGTGAAGTTACTGATTAGTGCAGATGTTGTGAAGGCAAAAAGCTATCAGAATTTGGCAGGAAAAACTTAGAGATTGAAGTACTTAACGACAAAGTGACAAAATGATTTGTACACGGCTCTGCTGAGTTCTCTGCCTTTCCATCTCACACTCCAGTACACTATGAACTGGGGTGCCATCTAAGATCTTTTTCCCCTCAACTATACTTCTTTCTCACCTCACATTACAAGTTTACCAGAAGTCTCCTGTCATCTAACAAACACAGGAGTAAAAGTTTTGAACGCCTCCTCTGTTCAAACATTGTGAAGTGCAGCAGAAATGGAGCCATTAACAGTGTAGATAATGCACAACACAGAGCGAGGAGAAATGAAATGAGAACATACAGCTTGGTTAGAATTCTGGAAGTATCTTAAGGACACAGGTAACCAAGCAAGAATGGAGCAATACCTTATCCTAGCCTCATGCTCTTAATAAAGTCTAGTTACAATAAAGCATTTTCAAATCCTATTCCTTTCATTTGATTTGGTTGGGGATGAAGGTCAACCTGTGAGTTCACGCTCACTGTGGCAAAGGTAGACTGTACAGAAGTTAACGGCGCACCTATAGATTAGTGTTGCAAAGCTTGCTAAATGAGAACCTCACCTGAAATAGGTGAAGATATTTCAGGAAAATGTGGCGGCAGGCACAGGAAACTGTTCGCCGAATGGTGTCTTTTAGTTGTGCAAAAAATACAAAATAGGCTCTCACTCCTGAAATTCAAGGGTCTTGTCTGAATCTAGGTCAGCTCTATAAAGGCTGATAGCCACCGTTCTGGCTTCAAAATGGAATGCACATCCCTTTTGTTGTGAGCATTATGCTTGTTGTTAGGCTTCGTTGCTGAAAATTCCAAGCTGACTGGTGAACACAGCTACATTTGCATTGAAAACATCTGCACTTTGCATGTACACTGCCCCAAGACAGGGTATCTGGCATTTAGGGTAGGAAATGTTATAATTCTGAGCAACAAGTTATCAGGACAATGATTAGCTAAAGTTATGAACCACCAGCACCATGATATAAAACTTGAAAGGGACAACAGATAAACCGCCAGTGATACCATTATTCCAAATGTACTATTTAAAAAAAAAAAAAAAAAAAAATCCAATTTCCCCATAAGAAATTAAAAGAACACTGGGAAAAAATCTGTTCACACAATTATGCAGTATATACAGTGAGGGATGTTTACACTCCTCCTTCCACCCTTCCAGGGCGTGTTTTCCCCAACACACACGTATGAGTTCCTTGCCGTCACACTCATTAACTCCATGTGGACATTTCTTCTGCCTCTCTGTGGCTGTGATTAATGTTTCTACTTTGAAAAGCAAGCTTCTCTGTGCCAACAAAACTCTTGCAGGTGTGCTTTAAAAACACACACATGTAGATAGACCTTCAATCTTCAGTTGGATCAGGACCTCTCAAAACTACAACAGCATATTTTGCCATACTGGTCTGATAGTGCGAGTCTGTGTGCTGGTACAGACCTGTCTGCTGCTGTTGCCATTACACATGCCCTGTTTCCTTCTCTAAAGGAAGTGGACTTCCACTATTATCCTACAGCTCATCCAACCACACAAACTCTGGAGATAAACATAGGCAGCCTGACTTTGAGATGTGTTAAAAACCGTACAGATCTCAGAGTTACCATATAGAAAAGATAGGATTCTGAGTGCCTAAGTATCTAAATATGGATACTTTTTGCTTAATTAGTGGATCTGCATATTATTTTTCCAGCTATAATCTAAGAGATCTCTTTCCCAGCTTTCAGATGATCAGCTTTCTCTTCTGCAAATCTGGGCTCAGATGCATACGCTGGTCCTTGAAGAGCCATTTCTGTATCAGATGATTCGTTTTCTGCATGTGATAGGGTACAATAAATGTAGCCACCAACAAACCACAACGCCTCACAATTTTGCTTCTATAATTGCCGCATTTAAGAGTTTTGCACATGAAAAGCTACTGTTTGTTTTCCACCCAGGTGCAGACTCTGTTTCTCTGCAGGCAGAGAATTCACATGTAAACATTAACAAAATATGGTTCATGTTAGGTTTGCTTGGATTCAAATACCACCAATGAACCCATTTTCCTGTACTAACTGATGGTGTGGGACTGGAGACAGAGGAAGAACATAACCCTCTTTGTAGTCTGTATGTAGAAGGTACCAAAAAAAATAACTGGTAGCAAGCTTAATTGGAAAGTTAAAGGTAAAGTCTAAATGAGTGGAAATTCAAGCGTTGCCCATAATAGTAATTTGGTCACTGGATATTACTATGGCAGTAATCATTTACAAATAAAGCTGTTTAGCAGCAACACATCAAAAAGGCATTATCAGAAAAATCAGTCAGATTGACTACTTCAGCTATAACAGTGCATACAACCCTACCTATCTTAAAGGCTCAGATTTATGAGGCAGAAACATTGCTTTAGGCAGTTTTCAAGAATAGGTACAGGAGGCGGAGATTACAGAGAGGAGGGTGTTGTGTTGTGGTTAAAGGTTATAAAGCTGCATTTACACAGAGCTCCTCAATAGCAACGAAATTAACTTAGATATTTCCGGAAAGGACAAGTACAAAATCATCAGTGCTGCAGAGACAAGGGGAAAAAGAACGTGTTTTGGTTTTTTTTTTCCCCCAGTAAAACTGCTGTCAAAATGGAAAATGGGTGATTTATGTAGAGGTATAAGAAACAAAGTTTTATCTGCAGAGACTTCAATTTAGAAGCAGACTGTGAGAGGGGGGAGAGGACGAGGCGTAGGAAATTTAACATTCTTCCCAGGCACATGCTGTGACAGTATGATTCTCACCTCCTAAAGCCCGTGAATCAAAGGTTTTGAAGATTCAAGCATTTTTCTCCTGGCAGTGGGTGGCCTAGTCTCAAAATCCAGCTGCCTTTCTGTACAAGAAGACAGCTGAAATCATCTTCATGTATGCTAGATTTATATTACTCTGCAGATCATATCAAACGTATATGCTCTGGTGACTTTGCTCCTGATCTAATTGCCTCCTTCTCCAACTAAGCACGTCTTGTCACAAAATACCATAGGCAAACTCCAAAAATCAACCAAGTTATTAGGTGATTATAAAGAGTCATTTTCTCTTTATAGCTTTCTCTTCTCCAACTTTAATCTACTTCAGAATTTTGCAATGCTAACCTGGAACTCAGCTCTTTTCAGAGAAGCAGAAGTGGAGGGCTAAGCTGAAGATGTCAATCCAAGTAGCTACTTATTTGGCTTAAATAGGATAGATCCATCAAGATATTTGCACATATTCTAAATAACATGCTTGCAACAGTGGATAAACGTTCCAGGTCCTAGAGGTTCCATCTAAATTAAACAAGGGGCAGTAGAGGCAGCATGGCCAACACCAGCCCTTGGGAGCCTGACTCCAAATGTGGCAGTCTCCATTTCTAACCTACTGCAGGGTGCAGCCCAGGATGCTCAGATGAAGTCACAGATTATGTCAAAGACTCCAAATGATGAACAATTTTTTTTATCCTCAATGCTGTCAATAACCTCTCCTGCCCCCAGTAATTTCAAGTCATAAACACACACAGGAAGGAATTTATGAGAGCACAGCCAGCTTCACAGAACCCTGCTGCATGTTGGAGGGTCCTGAAAGAAACTCAGCACTCCTTACTATATTTATACTGGAAATAACAGATAAATAAAACTAAGGGTAAAGCTACTGAGAGTCAAGGCCACAGAGCAAACACACAAGATGCTAACGTATCTGGAGGCAGCAGTCTGTGCAGTCAGCCACCTTCTTCTCAACACTGACCAAAACAAGCTCCTTCATGGGAAAATCCCTCATGAGACAGTTGCACAAGATCATGTGTTCTCTTAAAATCTCCCCACTTATGCCAACAGGTCCCATGCCAGAACATTTATATCCCTGTCCTTGCCTCTTACTCCCACTGTATGTTACTTTTCTGTTTGGAAATCTGTGCTACCTAAACCACATGTGTTTGTTTTTAACTCTTGAAACACCACTGGGATGAGCTCCACAGGCTGGGCACACTTTCCCCCACATCCTTTTTACTTGCATTATTTTGATTTCACAGATTTGCCTCGTTTCTGTACCGCAGAAGATGATAAACAAAACAGCATCAAAAATGTCGACGAGAACTGTTGTGTACTACCCTACCGTACCCTCATTTTCACCTTTTCCTCTTCAGTAGAGTTCCAATTATACATAGGAGAGACTTTTCACAACACTAAATATTCCCTTCGCTTGCCTTAGCAGACCCTCAATTTCTGCTGCAACCCTTCATGTCTGGTCCCTTTTGCTAGCCTGGATTTGATCACCAGCAATGCCTTTATAGAAATGACAAGATCTTTCTGAATGGTAAAGAGAAGAGGCCTAACACCAAAAAGCTAGTGCACCAGTGCTTAGTTTTTCAAATTGTCTCTTTATCATTTACTTAATAGCATGAGAGAATCAGTGCACAGCCTCCCAATGCTTCTTGTAACAGTCACCTCTCAACACAGCAGTTTTGCAGCAATTTAGTGGAAATAGCTTATTACTTAGTGATAGCTGGTATTAGTCATGTTAGCTTTTATGCAATGATAATCTAAAATGGGTATGGTGGTAGTGCTGTATCTCTATCTGCATCTATATGCATGTGATTTAAAGAAGGGTGTCTAAATAAGGATTTAGGAGACTAATTGTGGATACTTACTTTCTAAAATGGCAGTATTAAAAAGCTACCATTTCACTTTGTAATTAGCACCAAGCTTTTTAGCAATTCTCCAAGTGCAACTTACCATTATTCCTTCAAGTATCTTCAAACTTTGAATGAGCCCAGCACCTAAAGAACCCAGTTTAGACAATGAGGGGTGGAAAAAAGTTCTCATTTGGGCATCTAGTCCTTGGGAAGAGCAGCTGGAAGCCAAGTATTATGAGAGCTTCATTTAGATGCTGAATTAGGATCTGAGCTCTTTTGAAAATCAGATATTTAGTGGCAAAATCTATAAGCATTCAGTTCAGTAAGAATTATCTTCTCTGTCGGGAAGGACGCATTTGTTTTACTAGATAAAGCAGCAATCATTTAGCTGTTTTTCCTCACAGCAAGGAATCCCATGTTCCATGAATTTATGAGTGTGGCCAAGTCCTGTATGTGTTATCTTCCCTCTGTATTTGCTGGAGCAAGGAAACAGGTAAGGTTTGCAATAGGGCAGAGGACTAGCTGAAAAGCTAATGTCAAGCTTGCAGATTTCAAATAAAACAGACGTTATGGAAGGCTCTGTTAATTCAGCGGGAATAACTGAAGCCCAAAGTCTAAAAATACCAGCTTAAAGAAAACCCTATATAAAGTTTATGCTATTCTGTTAAACTGTTTTAACTCAACTGATGCCATTAGGGTTGTACTTTAATTATTGCTATTGTGTTGAGCAGTTTCCTTAGGGAAACTTATTCAGCGTCTGTGAATGTGCCATTTATGTATTACATACATAACAAGTAAATATTGATTTATTGGTATAGCAGGTTCTTAAATAGAGTAACTACATGTAACTCTGATTTATCTACTACCCTTTGGGAGGGGTAAGGGGGTATAGCTCATGCAATTGAAGAAAAGTGGTATTCATTTCATACTGTTTCTGAAAAAAGCTTCCATTTTTATAACCTCTGCAAATAACAGAATTCACTGCTGAAAATTTCTCATCACACTTTCCTAGCAACAAACTTCAATCATACTGAACACAAGGTTGACCATACTCTGCTCATACGTAATACCTGCCAGTCTTGTTTTTTGCCAGGGTACTGTCTATCTTATTAAGTAACACAGTTTTACTTCTTTAGATTGGTACCTAATCCTTGAGGAACAAAACTGCCAACACTTACCATTTTATGGAGTTTCATACACTATTTACTGTTTCTTCTTAAGGCCATAAGCCTGAGAACATTACACACCCACCCACACATACAAACACATCTTTCTTTTTAATTATGTTTCTAGCCCTAGAGATTATGGATCAGGCTGGAACCATAAACTATGTGCATCCTAAAATATCAAAACCAACCCAAGACACGTGTAACCTTAGGATCTTTTCACAGGTTCCTCCTGATTTTTGGGGAGGGGAGGTTTAGAAGACTTCGGATTTGGGAATGTTTCTGGTAGGCAAAGTTTACCACCTTGCAGCTTATGCAACAGCTCTGACTCACTGGCTGCAACCCATCTGTCAGGATGCCTCCTGCTCCCAGCAAGGCAGCCCTCGGTTGGCAGCAAGACCAAAGCAGCAGAGAGGGGCTGCGGGTGCATTCTGCCTCTTATCACTCAACCATGGCATGGCTGGGAGACGAAAATGCACCAGAGGCAGAGGCTGCAAAATTAACCTGAAAGCAGCATACACACATGAAAAGCAAGGAGGACCTGGGAGCTGTTGAGGAAGGACCAGCCCCTTGCAAAGATGGATCACAACAAGCCTTTCTGGAGGGTGTATACTGAAACATCACCCCTGTTTCCTTAACATATTTGCAGACAGCACCAGCCCAGATGAATTCAGAGCTCCAAGGCTGGAAATACAACCCACTAACCCTGTGGTGATGGGCCAGCTGCAGTGTAGATGCCATTACAGCCAATGTCTTGGCTTGCTTAAGCTGCCATTTATTTCCTAGCATAGTAAAATCATGGCGAAATTGGCCTTTATTCTGCATTTATTGAAATGTAATTTTAAAGATTTACTTTCACACCATTTTTCTGGCAGTAGAACGCATTTTGGAGCAATTTTAATGAGGAGAAGAATGTTAACTACTTGAATAAATACAAATCATGAAAGAAGTGAAAAATTAAACTTTTTCCCTTCTTGGAAGCTAGAGATAATTTCATGTCTGTGGGAGGTGCTGACTGCCCAACAGTTTGCCTAAGTATGTTATTTAAAGTATTCTTAAAAATAATGTTCCCTCATAACATTAAGCATCCCCATTACTGTAGCTATCAAAATTATTTTCATAGTGAATGCAGGGCAGCACAAGTGTTCTCACTCGATTCATTACAAGAGACAAGGAAAATACAAAGCAGAGAGAAAATCATGAATGGTTTTGTAGCATTTCTGTGATGCAGACTATGAATGGCCATTAAGGCCAAACTAACAATTTCTGTATCTCCACCATTTTGTACCATTCTACCTAGCTACTACATGAATCAAAGGTACGCTCAGTTCTTCATTTCTTGATCATCCCTGAAAAATAAACAAGTACCAGCAATTTCAGTATACGATTATTGGCCCTGAAGTTCTAAGCCGGAAAAAAAAAAAGCTCAAAATATAATAAAGAAGGTAGGAATACATCTGCCTTTGTAAACAAATCACTGATGAATAAATGGCATCCACGCTAATATTGCCAAAGGCAAAACTGTGACCTAAGGAAAAACATCAATCTCTTTTACATTGCTGTAGCCTCGTTGGGATTGCTGTATTTATTAATATCTAGATTTTTCCCCATACATCAATTGCTACTACTACTTCATACTTTCTCCTCTACAAGGTCAAAACATAGCCCATAGAGGCTTAGTGTTCAAAAAAAAAAAAAAAAAAAAGATTTGTTTCCCAGTCAGCTCAAAGTCACCATGAAAGACAGACCTATCTCCAAACATTGCAGCCTAGAAGCTTCAAATGCTAAGAGCAGGGATACCATCAGAACCACACAATACAGTCTTGAAATTAAATAATAAAAAAAAAATAATTCAGAACCTGCTCTGCTCTTTGTTGGATGTCCATGTACTTGTGAGGAGCACAGCCACAGCTCAGCAGTGAGACCCATACACTCGTGTTAGGCAGGTTACTCCACAGCTCCTGAGCTGCATGGCACATCCTAGCCTGGGATGCAGAGCTGGAGGTGGGAAGGGTACCTCAGTATTGCATTTTGTTGGGACCCTATCCCCTCCCTCTGGGTAACCTGGTAACTCAGCTCCCCAGATTTACCTCACAAGCCATTCAGCATTGCTACTTATGAAAGCTGGAGATGCCAACGGCTCTACTACCTGACCACACCATGGGAGCTCTATTGGAGTCACCCACTCTCTGTGGGACAGCCTAGGGCAGGTCTCCAGGCTAATCAAAGCCTGGGTTGATTGTAGCTTATCCTCACCCCAAAGTGAACAAAATAGTCCCAAACCTCATCCCCCTGCCTGTGGCTGTGCCTGGGAAACAGGGATCCCTCCAACTCCATAAAAAGAGAGAGCCACGCCTCTCCTCACCACCGCAAGCTGCATAGCTGTGGAAACCAAGAGGTTACAGCCACAGCCTTCAGCTGTCAGTCCAAGCCTCTGTAACACCATCGCACAACATTCACAGAGGATGTCCAGCCACCTGCTAACCAGCTTTGGCCCCACTCACAGTCCAGCTGCCCTGCAGCACACATATCCATTCCATCCAAACGTCTTAAAAACATCCCCAGTCAAAGGCCACCAACAAATGACTGCAAGTAGATGAAATGGCAGCATCTAATTCATACTGGTGATTTCAGTAAGTGATAAAACATGTTAATGTCTCTGCTGCTCATCTTTTTTCACCCTTTGTTTTCAAGCGCAAAGTGGTCAAATTAGGTCACAGCTATGCCACACATTGTACAGTAGTTTGTTATTACTGAAGCCGTGTGAGTGACATCATTCTGCTTAACAGGTGTTGTGATAAGCAATGTTTCATTTCACATACCTTCACAACACTAATATTTTTTGAGTGTAAATTTACTCCAAATGCAAAGTGGACTCAAACTATCAGTCTAACGACTTCAACCAAAGCCATCAACCATGACTGCCTCAAAACTTTGCAGAAAAGAACTAAATTTAGGATTTTAACAAGGTTCAGGCAGGATGAGTTGTGTTTGTTTTCAGAAGTGACAGCAAAATTTAAATACTCATAGCTGTTTGTAAATTTAGACAAGAGCTATAAATCTTTCTCTCATTTGTCAGTTCAGTTAAGTTCCAGTTCTGCTGCTCTACTCAAATATTTGGCAGGATTATACTTCTGTGTTTTATTTCCTAATCTGACCATTATGGCAACTAATTTATTTGTATGTAATTTAATTATCTTTAGCTGTTCTGCATCCTTGGTGATCTCCGAATACTGCATCTCCAGCTATTTAATTTTCTTTTCACTCTTCTCCTGCATTTGAATGATTGCTCTTTACATAGATTGCTGGCATGGAAATGCTGCTTAACTTGTAGCATCTGCAGTTAGAGCAGATTTATTTCCTTTTATTTCCAAGGGGAAAGGGCCAAGGGGATGAACCCCAGGACTTTGATCTTCATTCCTTAGGGCTCGCATTCAGAAGCTGTTATTTTCTCACTGATGCTAATGAAGCTGCTCTGCTCTTTTCTTCTATTGATTCCTGCTCCTCTTACACCACCAGGTACTATTTGCGAAGCAGAGAGTTCCCTTGATCCTTGCAAGTGCACCTTTAGTGCCTTTATTTCCATTTTTAAAATCCTGCCAGGCTACTGCTGGGAGATTCAAGTTGAGGAAGAACCTCTCCTTTTTGGTGCCACTGATGTTAGCAAAAGTTTCATAACTGAACTCTGTGGAGTCCAGATTTCACCTATACCTGCAATATAGATTTATGCAATCTCCAAATTCCTCACAGGAACTGTGATATCCACCCCAGCGGTGCAGAACTGCAGCAGGTTGGGCTTCTCTTGGGGCAGCCTTTCCTTTGAGCTCCCCCCAGCTCCTGGGTGCTCCCTTGCCACATTAGGTCCCTCTTCCCATTACACAGAAGCTGCAGAGCACAGGCGTAACTTCTCTAATTTGGCTTTCTTCCTGTTTCACCTTTCTTGCATCTGTTCTGCCACTGCAATATTTGCAAAAGTAAAATAATTTAAGAAGTGGCATTTGGATAACAGAGGCATTTCACATGAACTCCTTGTCTTCAATTTAGCCATGTATATTTGTGTCTTAGAGGAAAGGAGCACCCCCCCCCCACACACACACCCCTTCTTCCTCACACTTTTAAAAAATTAATAAGCCTCAAAATAGAACAACAGCAGATAAATGTACTTATTAGAGAACAGCTGCCAAAACTGGCTGCTAACAGACTGGAATTTCTGTGGAGAAATGTATTCTGCAAAGAAGAAATTCAATCTGCAAAATATTTCATTTGGCACCAAGACAAAAGTTCTTTATTCCAAATACACATTTACAAGGTTTGCATGTAAGTTTTACCTTTGTGGTATATATAAAAAAAAATTTCTCATTTAATGGGCTGTTGTAAGGCCAAACTATGGTTGCCAGATGATATCTTAAATACAAAACACACTCCAATTATCGACTGACCCTTGAGAAAGCCTGCACACCTCTCCCCACTTTTTAATGCTTCTTTTACCTACTTCCTTTCTCAGCTGTTCTAATCCTAACAGACTATGTAGCACCTCTTACCCAATTTGCCTCAGAACTAGATGCTGCCCACTCCCTGAAGTGGGAACTTAGATGCCACTTCCTATTTTGATGATATTTCAAGGGTGAGAGAAAGCTGAGTATGCACTGAAATGATGGAACACAGGATTCAAGTTGGGTCTGGCCAGACAGTCTAGCAGTATGAAGGAATATTGTCAGCTATTCTGGCTTGCTCTGAATTTCTTTTTTGAAGGTTTCAGCAGAAATCACACAGTGATCCTCAGTATGAGTTTACAGAAAGTGTGTGTTACCCACACAAAGGAAAACAAAGAGAATTGAAGTGATCCACTGAGCAACTGGTAGGCTTTGGGTGAAAGCTTGAAGTCTGATGAAGGCATTCAGTGGTGGCAGAGATCTGCCAGCTGTACTGACCCTGCTCCCCTCCACATCTCTCCCCCGTGCCAGTCCTGCTGTGCATGCACGGTCTTCCCTGAGACAAGATTAAGGGATAAGCACAATTTAGACTGCAAACACTGCTCCTGCTTGTTGGAGGTGGTGGGGGACATGATTCAAAGGAGGGAGAATATTCTGCATATTTTTCTCAGTGGTGGCCATGCAGAATTGGGAATGTTAGAAACAGGAGCTAAACATCTACAGGAACACCAGCTAGTACTAGGAGCTGGTTGCAGGCAGAAAGAACAAAAATAAGCGGGTGAGAGCAGAAAACTCTACAACTGCAGAGTGCAACAGAAGCCTGAGCTCACAACAGGGATTGTTATTTTCTAGCAACAGAGAAATAGTAAATCGATGCTTCATCCTGATTCGGTGGCTGGCTGACATCTACAGCATACTGCCACAGGTGCCTTCTACTTTTGTAGCTCACACGACAGTTTTGTGCTGTAAATCTTCCACACTAAGAAACAGTACAGGAAGCAAAACAGTTTCCACAAGATATATGGTGTTTGTGTTTTCAGAAGCCTCTGAAACCTTGCAAAAAACCTGACAACACCACAAAACAACAACACCCACCCCCTTAACCTACAGATAGCCAAGGTCTCCGAAGAAAGAAAATGACAAAATTGACTTCATCACTACAACCTCAACTTGGTCTCTTTTCATCGTGATATCTATGTTGTCTTTAAATGCAGGAGAAAACTTTAGACACTTTTTAACTAAATACCTAAAATTATGACATACCTCTGGAATCTGATTTTGGTTTTTTAAAATTATTTTTAATTTAAAACACTTAATAGCATGCAACCCTTCTACTATGTCTACATACTACAAATTGTACACCTGTATCCCAGAAAATGCTTATTTGGGAACCTTGTATTTCAACTATGCAAGCAAAAACACTAGTTTACAGACTGAAAAGACATCCCAGAAGGCACGTTTAGATTTGCTTGGCTCTACCCCTCCCTCCAGGCTCTGTAAACAGACCCGCAGCTAACTAACTCACCCTAATGTCAACTGAAGAGCAATTCTGCTGTGCTCTGAGTACTTGTTCTACTTTCTTTGTTGACACCACCAGAAGCAGAGACAGGAACTGCCCTAAAACACAGCCTGCAGTCCCTGGACCTTTTAGCCTGACCCTCAAGCAGGGATGTGTTAGGGGACCTCTGCTTTTGACAAGGTAAATTGTGAGCAAGCTGATACGAAAACACCGAGTATGCATTACCTGCTGTCTATGACAAAAGTCTTGTTTGCTCCGTTATTGCAAGCAATATAAATCCAGGGCACTGCACAACTTCCTTGTGTATATCCATTGCAGGAAGGGATTTCTTACAAGGACATGTGCCTCCAGTATCATTGCTACCCATCTTCCCCTGGCTCCTTTCACTGCTCTGTTCAGAGCCCACACTCAGCCATGAAACACTGGCTCTTTTATAACTAAAAAGATGATTATTTTTTTTTTTCCTAGCTTAGTTATTGGTAGAGCTTTGTGCACACTTACAGTTGAAATCTGGGAACTAAAAGGTGACACAAACTCTACCCCAAAGACACTCTTCAAAGCAGAGATATGGATGTTACAACCCCAGGTTTTGTTAGAAGTTTTCATTTCTTCTTTATACCCATTTATGTTTTAATATACCAGATGGACACCCCTACATAATGCACAAAGATTGGGTTTTGTTGTGGATAGACCATACCAACAAAAGTCTGATGGCAGCATAATTTTTTGCCAGGATTCAGCTGTGGCTGCAAGACACTCCAAGTTCAGTACTCTTGTATTTTTCTTAAACTTACGAAAGCAAATTGGCAATAGTCTGTACTTAGGAACCTAAGACTACTATAGTTTTCCCAGGGTATGTTTCAACAGGTAATACTTGCAACTGCTAATTTTGCATGAGCACTGGTAATGTTTATTAAGGGAAGAGACAGTATAGTATCAATTAGGAAATGTTTGGCAACTAGCTGATATAGACAAAAAAATCACCTTTGGCTCTTCAGCTGTCTTTACAAATGTTTAATGATGAAAATATGCAAGTAAGATCAGCCTAATTAAAGACACCTCTTCTCCTTACATACCTTTCTCTCCCTAAAAATATTTAGATCCTATAGGTGGTTCAAATACTAAGACTTAGAAAGGTACAATATAACTACATCTACCCCTTCACTTCTGTACTGTCACAATATGTTGTCAGGGACTACCTAATGGCAAATGCGTCAGGGGAGACCGGGATACGCAAACCTTGCTGTGCAGCAGAGATTACTTACTACTTCTTGATCAGCATCTATACTTTAATTTCTGGCTGCTGCACCACAGGAATGCCACCAGCTCTGATGGCACCTCTCTCTATTTTCTTGTTTTCACCTTTCCTATATATCTCTGTTCTGCACAGTCCAGGCCTGTGTAGCACTACCTCTTACCCAAACTATGAGGAACTGCAGCTTGAGACGATGCTGGAACCCAGATGGTGCACCCGAGGTCAGCCTGGTGACTATGCAGGATTAGCAGTTTGGGCAGATAACATTTTCCCTGTGCTATCACCATTGTTACCTTCCTGGCTGCTTTTGCAGTTACATAGTCTCCATCTCAGCTCTCAGGTGGGAAATGCTGAAGTCACCACTGGGTGCTGCAAGAGACTCAACAGCATCTCTTCAGTTGCCTCTTTCTGCTCAGCAAGGAACTGCCCAGAGGGAGACTTCAAATGGTTACAGGACCTTTAAGCAAAATCCTACCTTTCCCGTAGAAACACCTTCTGTGCTCTTGCTGCCTCTCACTCACATTTCAGTTCATTACCCAGCACTTCCACAGTGAGACACTGGAGAATCACCCTTCCTTCAAGGCATATTTAGTTGAAATTGGCTGTCATTTATTCACACCATGGGAACAACAGTATTTCACTACTGCTGCTTTCAAAAATTAAGTGAATTACAAGAAATACTAATGTAACTCTGATCCATTATCCTCTCTTCCCCCAGATCCATAGCACTGAGAGCTCCATTTCTGTAGAGTCCTTCCCACAGGCTTGCATGTCATGGAGATTAGCAGACAATGCTGAATTGTCTGAGAACAAGTTGGCAGGAAACAGTTAGTGTCAAATTAGTCAAGTTAACATGATAGATTGTGATACACTGAGTGCTTGGGGTACTACATGCTTGAACTATGTGGTGCTGTGCATCACAGCAAATCTATTTCCTAAAACCTCTAACTAGGCAATTTCATCCATATAAAATTACTACTAAGTATGCCTCCACTAGCTGTCAAATGGTTTCCTCTCCTTTTCAGAAGCTATAAAACATATGGGGTTTATGCTGCTAAAAGCCTTTGTAAATCATGCCGTAATACCTGTGGGTTATACTTAACTATAGACATGTCTTCAGCTGATGTCAATTGTTGTAGATGCCTTGACATCAGAAGCAAGATTATTTACAGCAGCTGAGCATCTCTCCTGCTGTGCTTAGCAGTTACAAAGGTAGGCAAATAAGAAACAGTTTTCGTTTAAGTTTAGGAGGACTTTTAAGTAGAACTTGGTCTTGAGAAGCTAAAGCTAGACAGGTTTCTTCCTTGTCTGTTTGAACTTCCAAAGAATAGATATGTGGGTGTAAATCAGTTAGTCTTGACCCTCTCTTGCTCACCACTCTTGCTGTCCTTGACCTTAGGTGGCACAAACCTAAAGAAACATCTCTGAATATAGCATGAATATATATATATAAAAATAAATATTTTTAAAGGTTTTCACCATTTGCCTTACCCTCTGAAAAAAGGAGACAACAACCATCTTTAGTAGGAGCAACTAGGACAATGCTGAATCATCTCACCAGCTTCCCTATACAGTCAGGAAAGAGTACTGAAGAGGCACCTCCACACTGTAATTCACCCCACTTGAGAAGGGAAACTTCAGCCAGCTCTTATCTACAAAGGACGGACAGGAATGCCTCCTGGACTGTAACCACAACAGGACTTCAGGCATTCTCCTCTCTCAGGAAAGGTTTAGCATGAGCAGGTACACTGCAGCTCAGAAGAGTGCTACAGGCCGGGGGTGAACCTTCTTCACAGCTGAGCGCAGGTGCACATGAGGGATGTTAACCATTCTCTTAACCTCTGACCCTCCTGGAAGCCAAGGCTCCTTCTCAACTGCAGACATGCTACAGGTGCCTTAAACTACTGGTGCTTGAAAAAGTTTAATTTGGATCCATCCCCTTGTGTCCTTTTGAAATTTTTCCTTATGCTTCCCTATATACCAATTAGCAAGTAATTTCCAAAAGGTATGAAACAGAAACTTTTTTTCCAGGAGTTTAAGTCCATTAATTAACAACAGAAGAATAGTTCTAACTCTCAAAATATTGCTTTCATATTTTTAGTTTTTCTCATAAAGTTTATAATTACAGTTGATCTTGTTTCCAGATCAACATCTTAAGCAAAGCTGTAGACAGCTCTCACAATATTAGAAGCCTTTCATTGCCACACTGCATATAAACCTCACAATAAAGGCTTTTGCAACTTCCACACTGTAGTTTTATAATAAGACAAAGCAATAAAAAGTCAGGCAAAAAAGTAAAGCACATTATAACAGGGTGGTATCAAAATAACCTCAACCTTCCCTACCTGTAGGAAGCAGTAGACCTCACAGGGTTAAAAATTATTTTTCAGTCAATCTTGTAATGCATCCCACACACTAGAACTTATCTGACATGAAAGGGGATAGATAGATATAAATATAGTACATGAAGTACAGTATTAATTTTAGTACAGACAAATTATGTTAAAGACTGTCAACATTCAGTCTGGCACAACCGCTCTACAGCTACAACATTTGAGGGGAAAAAAAGAGGGAGTCAGGATGGTCTCATTTGTCTCCTGCAAATGGGTCATTCTAAATTAAATTCTGTGTTAACCCTACCCTAGGCTTTGGGGAGCCTCAGTTGAAAGATGTTATTTCTGAAAGTGCTTATGCAACGCTTCAGAGCCAGTTCGTGCGTTCTGCGTCAGGAAGCGGCACCACTTTGCAGAGCTCCTTGTGGGAGTGTAATGGCTCATCTGGGAGATGCCTGCACTGCAGCGCCCACCAAGGATGGCATCTACACCTCGTGTAGTAGATGGCATTCGCAATTTAGGGGCTTCTTGGTTTTATTTCACTTTTAACAATTCTAACAGCTTAACAATTTCTTTCATTTAAAGGAGAAAAAGAAATAAATCAAAGAGAGCCAGAAAACCCAATTTCCTATTTATTTTTAGTGCCACTTAATGTGCATCCTGCTATGCCAACAATCATCCCAGCATGAGCTGACTAGAAGCAGCAGCAGGTAGCTGCCTAGCTAGCTAGCAGGGATCATATAGGATGAAAGAGAAATAAGACTAGGTTTACCATGTAGAGTAAACCTGAGCAGGGGATCTTACTTGTACCCCCATCCACATTTTAAAGACCTTCATTTTTGTATGGCAGGGACCCTTAGCTCAGGATACAAAAACCCAGTGGATCCCTAGAAGGAGAACAAACCAAGTGTCTTTCCTGGGCTCTGCTATGAACATTGCACAAGATCAAGTAACTGCTGTGAAACCACCTCTGGTAGCCCTCTCTTCCTTGTCTCTGCTTGTTGCAGGCATATTTCTGTATCATCTGTGGGGAGCAGCAGGAGCAGCTTCTTCCAAACAGGGACAGGTGGAGGATTTTGCCGTGAAGACCCTGTACCTCGCAGAGATGCTTCCAGACTTGACTCGCATCTGCCTGCTCACTCACTGGCAGCTGCTTGCTAACTCCTAAGCCAACACTCAGGGCAAAGGCTTGGGTTTAGTACTCAATGCTCAAACACTGCCATAAAGCTTTTTCTTTTACAGATATCCACCCAATGAAAAAAGCATACTATATTACCTGCATATACCTGCATCAGATTTGAAACTCTGAGGTCAGGTCCTTATTCAAAGAAAGGAATATACATATATGCAAAAGCAACAGAGAAAAAACCATACTCAAAGGCAAAATTTATTTCTACAACAGCATTTTCATGTTTTCCCAATGAAAGGAATATTGTATTATTAAAAGGTTTTTCTATTGTGGAAGTGCTTGCTAGCAAGACCCTACTGACAAGCCCTTGTGGTATAAACTAGGATTAAAACCAGGTACCTGTCAGCTGAAATAATGCGCATGCAAATACCTCACTACGAAAATCAAATTAGAGAGCTGTGTTTTGGATATAGGACTCTGGAGGAATGTAGATTTCAGATTCAAATTCCATCCTCTATTTTGCCTTCAGCCTTTCAGCAAGAAATCCCACAATAGTCTTTTCTAAGGAAATCATCTTATCAATACATTTTAAGGCTAAATTTACTGTCCTGTTTTGCTTCACTAACCTACTGAAGGCATTTTGTGAATTTTGTAATACACTGCAAATGAGAAACAGAAGAAGTGCAGAAAAAATTATCCTATGTATGGATGAAGGCATGGTTTCTTTAAAAAAGCATGCACTTAGAGCTATATAAGCACAGATCTATTTGCAAATTAGTGAATCTTTCAAGTGTTAATTTTGAACAAAGGAAGTCAAAATAGCAATACAGACAGGCCAGCTGTAGCTAACATCAACTTTTCCTTGAAACTCCTACTCCATAAGGTATAGACCTTAATATTAAGTTATGCAGATCACAATCATACCAGCTTTCTTCATTTCATTAAGAAAAGAGAGTTGTTAGCAGAATAAATTTAAGTGCTGGTGACCCACTATGCAACCTTATTGTGTTCAGTAGGACTCCTGAAGTTTTTCTTTAGGTTTATATTAGGCCATAATGGTATTGTAGTCAAACTTTCTATGCTGTAAACAACTCAATATTTAACTATAAGACATGTATTACACTGCAGCTGTAATAAAGTGCATATCTGGCCTATTTTCTGGTTAAGAAACAAAACAAATCACATAAACATCTCAACCAGCTACCAAAAACCCCATATTCTGCTATTGCAGAGGGTCTCAACTCAATATATTACTCCTACCTTAGTAAGTCACTCACCATGCAGTGAGACTTTACTTTTTCCCTAGCAGCAGAGACAATTTAAGACATCCTTATTCTTCTCCCCTTCCTTCCTCTCTGACTTTTATGATTCCTTCAGCTATGCCACTGCAGCAGGTTCAGAGGAGAGTCCTGCCGTCACGCCAGCAAGGCACAATGGACTCAAGGGAAAAAAAAAAAGCCACAAAAATCCAAATAATTGCTTTTTAATCTAGAACAGTAATGCTGTTCCCAGGACAGGCCCCTTCCCCTCTAACTTGGGTGCAGACACAGAAGCACAGATTCAGGGACTAAGGAGGAAAGAAGGACCTGCACCTCCTGCCAGGACAAGCCACCACACAACACTATTCCTTTTCCATATCTAGTCTACAGTCCAGTCTGCCATACATTCATCATAGATTGCTAAGGAGCTGTTATTTAAACAAAATGCAATAGTGCATTCACAAGTAAACTGCATGTTTGACCCTGTTTTTATAATTATGGGAGAACATAAGTACTTCAGCTGGGGCTTTGGGGTCCACAGCCGAGGTTCTATACAGGTAATTTTTAAAGGGACCGTACTTTCCCCACGGAGTTTATGGCCTCTTCTATACAGTAACTCATCACAGGCACAAAACATGCGTAGTAAGGCAGGTAAAGCATGAAGAAATGATGGGACAAGTGCAGCAGCATCCCACAAATCTGATCTCCTTAAGGCTGGGCCAGCAGAAAGTTAAAACCATACAATTTTGTTAGAGCAAGCACACAGTCTCTTAGACACACAATCAAATCTTTTCACTGCAGATTAGCGCTTTGAGACCAAACACAACAAAAGAAACCACACTTTGAAAGTGAACTTACAAGTCACAGTAATTCCTACTAATTCCTGCACACAGCAGGCTTGCAGTCTGCTAAGCAAACTGCCAGACAGTAGGTCCCAGGACACCAAGAAAGTACTCTGCAGTACTTTTTGCAGTAGGAGAGCTAGTCGTGACTTTACACCTATCTCAGATGTAGCAGGCACCAGAAAGAAGTTGTGTAGAGAAAAGAGCCAAAGAGATGCTTTTTATCCTAGGGACCAGCCTTTCTGCTCTCTTCCAAGGAATTTAAAGAGCCCAGAGGTGCCTCCGTGGAAGGCCATCAGGCTGGCTTGATACCCATCTCTCTGTGGAAAAGCTGCAGCCTGCCCTGTCAGGAGCAGTGTCCTGGTTTGAGTTAGAACCAAACCAATTCTGTTCAGTGATTTTGCTTTTCAGCTGAGTCTCTGCTAACTGCACTTTCTGTAATTAAGAGCATGTTTTTGCAGACAGTGTCTGCTTCTAGCAGTGAGAATGCTTGATGTTTAGAGTTACTACCAAAGATTGGTGTGTGCTGACCAAGGTCACTGCTAAATCTTGTGTACCACATCAGGGGGTGCAGAAAGTGAAAGGCCGCACCTGCAGGGAGGAACGGCCAGGACAGGTGACTCTAACTGGCCAATGAGGGATTCCATCCCACGTATGTCATATTCAGTATAAAGCTGAGGGATCACAAAGGTCTCGCCTCTTCCCTTCCCTTCAGCCTTCTTTCTGCTTGGCCCTTCTGGGTCCTTCTTGTGCCTTTTTCACCCTTCTTGTCAAGGGCTGGCATCCGAGGAGGACCCTGTCTGTTCTGCCTTTGATCCTGATTCATGTGTTCCTGAACTCAGTTTCCACCTGCTGCTGAGCCCAGTCTGGGACTTTGCCAGTGCCTGCTCCACAGCCTCAGTGGTGACGGTGATACAATTGCCATCAAGGGGAGGTTGGGTTCAATACTCTTTTTGTATATATTTATTATATATTCCGTTTTATTATTATTATCTTCATTAAAGTTGTTTTAGTTTTCTAATCTAGAAGCCTCTCTCTCATTCCCTTTCTCTCCCATTTGAGAGGGAAGGGGGGCCAACAGTGATCCATAAGTCTCTCTCCCTTATCCCCTTTCTCTTCCGTTTTGGGAACGGGGGGGAAGAGGGGTTAACAGAGAGTGTCTGTAGTAGGTCTAGCAGACTGACCCTAAACCTCGACAGAGCTGTTCAGGAGACTGCAGACTTCTAGCCCTTGGAGATGGCACCACTCACCACTGCCAGTACATCGGGAAAAAGCTGGATGAAAGGCAGATGTGAGAAGCCATTTCAAATAATTTGTTTTTTATCTTGTCAACAGATTAACACCCAGAATTTACACTGAAAGCAAAATACAGGAGCTGGATAATCCACCAAGACCTTTTACCTTTATATCTCAATTTAGTATTAAGATTAGGTGACACAGAAATAAATCCCCTCTCTCTCTCGCCCCACTCAGGAGGTAGAGTCTGCCCTCAGAAACCTCAGATTAACCCCCTAGTTCACCAGGAACTGAATAACAGCACCAATACCATCTACCCATGCATTTTGCAAATCTGGTGACTGGATTATCAAGAGCAATGGGACATTTCTGAGTGCCAAGTCCTACTCTAGGACATGGCTCATGACCCAGGAAACTAACAGCAAGATACACTGCAGCTGTCAAACAACTGCAGCAGGACCTATTTTGTACAGCTCCAGTCAGTGTGACACCTAATGTCAAAAAGCATCTGAAACTCTTTGTCAGTCACCAGAGTCAGTCTGACTTAGAGGAATGTGCCAAGCTACAGGCAAAAAAAAAAGAAAGAATGGAAAGCTAAGCCTGCTGGGATGCTCAAGAAGATGAGATGAAGAAGCCAAAGTGCATCCCAGGATATCAGGTTCAACAATGGCTTGGTGGAAGCTACAGTTACTTTATGTATTAATGGCTTGATTGTGGAGTAGAATAAATACATCACTAATATGGACGTGTTGTTGGGCTAAATTCATTCATGCACATGTACCTCTCTGAGGAGAGGAGAGTGAACACATTTAGTTCAAAGTCTGTGTGGCAGCTCTGGATGAAGGGCACTGTTGTGCTTGCACACCACTTAGAAAATAAACTAGCCATGGTGACAAGTCCTGGTTGCTAGCAGGAAAAACCCAGAGTCCTGCCATTTGCCGAGTAAAGTGCTCAGAGATGCAAACAAAACCCTTTCACAGAGCTAGCATTAAACAGAGCACTTGTGAGCAACAGAAAATAGCCTATGCCCCCTGAAGAACAAAGTGTTTCCTCCTTGAAGACCACAGTGATGGACAAAGGAAGCACAGGGCCCTTCATCAGGTTGGTCAAGGCAGGCAGGTACAATAATACCTCTAGCTTTCTGCTGAGCCTGTACAAAGGTGTATCATATTGCTCCTAGAGGATGGCTTAGCCTGTACAAGGGCAACCGCAGTGGGAAATAGCTCTCTCCTCCTCTGGCTTGCAGTAGTTGGTCAAACACTCATTTGATAGACTTGCACCGCTGTTTGCAGGCCAGCACAAATTGGTCTCCAAAATGCACCACATGGTTTTGTTTAAGGTAGGTTGCAAGGGCAACCCATTAGAGAGACAGACTACAACATAACTAAAATGCTCTGTTAATTTTAATTAAGCTCATCATGCTGGCAAACCTGCTGAATCTAGGGAAACACTTGTCACTAGGATTTCTGTGGTTTTGTTTTCTTATAAGAAAAAAAAAAAAAAAAAAAAGACCCAAATTGCAAACCAGCAAGTGGCTAAGTGATCCTGGTGAGCTTCCCCTCAAGTTCCCACAGTTTGCAGTGAGGCAGCAAGAGCCCATCTTAGCACTGAATTTTCAATATTGTTTCCAGTTGGTCATGCGGCGCATCAAGACAACAAATTACCAGGGCAGAAGCCCTATCTGTCAGTGTTGTCCTCTGCTGCAGGACTGGTTTTCACATAAATGACATGTGAACTGCAAACAAGGGACACGAAAGTTGTGAGAAAGCAACTGTAGACAGGATTTGTTATGCGTTGACTAAGGGCAAGGCTAGGCTTTTTAAAAACAGTTTCCGACTCTGTATGTATCATGCTGCTATAGGAATTACAAAGATAAGGAACATTTTCTCAGGCACACATTCATAACACAAAACAAAGAGGAAGCACCAGGCACAAAAACTTAAATGGAAAATCTAGGTCACATTCAAAAATATTATCAAGAATATGCAGAGTATATCGTACTTCTACAATAAGCTTTGCTTACATGAAAATTAATTAGATCCAGATTTCAAGTATTACTTTTCATTTCTGTTGTCTCAGCTCTTTGGTGTCACATCTGAGACAACGTGGTCCTGATATCTGTAAGCACTGATCACGTCCAGCATGACCACAATGATCAGTAACTTCCCACTTAAGTGAAGCCTTTGAGATCTCAAGGCAATGCCTGAAAACTATAATAGCTAAACAGAGTTGCTGCTCTTAAAAATTTAACTCCCCTAGAAATTTACCTTCTCTAACAAAAACCTGCAGTTCATCTGTTTTGCAATCGGCAAAGTGTTTAGCAGACAAAGGTGGCAGAAAGCCACTTTCCTCTTCTACTACCTTCTTCAAGATGGATGCAGTCTGTCAGTAGAACAACTGAGAGCAGCCTTTGGGTTATGTTGGGTGATGTGCACTGAAATTGCTTGTTGGAACATGGCAGCCCAGTCAGAACCAGTGCTGGGCTAGTGAGAAACACACACGCAGAGTCTTGGCTTCACCTAGTCGGTTCCTGAGCTCCATTCCCAGAAGATTTGGTTGGGGTCAGCTAGCAGGCGTCTGGTCTATGGGAGAGACTGTCCCCAGACAGGTATGGAAAGTCCTTATCCAGTGGAGGGGAGAGGTGAGGGGAGTTTATTTGTACAAGTGCAAGGCCATATTCTGCCTCTTGTCTTCAGGATGAGAAAACAGGCAACTACTGCAGGTATACCTGTAATGTTCAATGAAAGGACCAGCAGAGACATAACAGTAACTCTCTGCTGGTGGTAACAACGAAGGGCAATCACAGAAAAAGGGAAAACCACTGCAAGCATATCTATTTTTTCTTTAATTTACATGTTAACTGGGATTTGACATAAGAAACAATTTCACACATTAGTTTCAGAGCAAAAGTTTCACTTCATCCCCTGAAGCAGAATATTGATTGCTCTAACTGCATATTTTCCAATACATGGCCCAGCTACAGACCAACTAACTGTTCACAGGCATCACTCCAACATCTCTCAATTTTCTTTCTCACTTCTCTCCCTCTGTCCCATTTTTGCCTTCATGAATCTCAATATCGCTAGTATTGCTTCTGGATTCTATCATCTATATTCAAAGATGTATTTGTACAATGAAGGAGCACGTTTAGAAGAAGGAATTATCAAAAGTTTATTATGGGAGACAAGATCACAGCAGATATGAGAGTTGATTCAAATATATTTTATGTTCATCTCAATCCCATGGTATGAAAAGGTGTAAAGGGAAGATAAGCCTCTTTTGCTTCCACCTTTTACATATTCTTTAGTCAAATAGCTAGGGAAGATTATAATGACCAGGCATCTGAATATCACTGGAAAAGGAGTTTTAGAGGAGACCAGAATGGAAGCAGGACATTTTGTTTTAAAAAATAAGAGGTCAGACATCTGCCACAGATAGACTGCAGGGAATGGGGATACAAAGGTCCTATGGTCCTGTATCAGTGGAGCTTCTTTCCCCTACTTAGAATCTAACCCAACTCCTACTCTCTTTTAATTGATGAATATGGGAAATCTGAGATCTCCCACACCTGTATTTACACCACACAAAGTCATGACTACTCAAGTAAGTAATTAATGGCCCTAAGGAAATAGCCATCAGTGTTTACAGCTCCCAGAGAACAAACAGAGATTGATCTGAGCACAGGGTTCAGGGAACCCTGGTTTACGTGCTGCACCTGTAGAAAGGGAGTACTTCAGAAAATAGCGTTTTCCTTTCTGCAATATTTTCTCTAAAAACATAGAGTATATAATCATAAACGAAGTATTGCTATACCTCACTATGCCAAGTGAGACAAAAGCTCCAAAGCTCTCATAAAAATTAAAGCAAGACAAACTGTGCTCCAAATCCCTGGAAGACAAGAAAAATGTTGAACCAGAGGAATGTAATCCATTTGGATCCTATGTTGCTGCAGCACCAAGTATCCCTGATTTGATGAAAACTGATGGTTTGTAACACCAGCATGTAATAGATACAACTCCTCAACAGCATGAATGGTAGCCTGGAGTAACTGCATCACTGTGTGTTCCTGCATGTTGTTTCCTGAATTTTTGCATGTTGATGCACCTGAAAATTTAACACATTATGATGTGACTGCAGTGGACTCAGTTTAAATTGATACACGCTTTCAAAATTTGAAACTACACCTTCCACTTGCCTTTGCTTCACAAAACTTAAAAATGCAAATGTGCTTTTTAAGGATCTACCTTCTAAATATTTGGCTGAAATAGTTTGCTCCAAACACAGAAACAGATTTTTTCGATGGGACTGTACTAAGATGTAAACATAACCTTATATTCTGTAAGCAACATTTCAAAGCACTCTCAACATATCTGTTATTCCAGGTTGTTCTATGTTATAAGAACAAACACTTTCTGTTAATCGTTCTTGCTTTTCCTACAAAGGGATACATTAGGGTTTGGAGATATATAGTTATTGTTTCTGGAATAGAGCACAAAAAACTGCAGCATATAAGCTCCTTCAAGCAATTGATAACAGGCCATTGTTTATACTGCACTATTCTGTATAAATGGAAGTGCACATTCTATAAGCTAGCGGATATTTTATATCCACTGACTCCTTTGCCCCTTCACATCTCTTCCAGCAAACTAAAATTAATGACATTTCACACTAAAAAGATTACATAGGAAAAAACACAGATAAGTATAGCTGCTCAGCTGTTAGTGCTACAGCAGTAGTCATAGCTCAGTGTTAGTTGTCATATTGAAAATACTTCACTGTTAATTAGTTAGGCATTAAGATGAGTTTATCACCTCTACATCATCTAGCATGAAACCCACCAGCAGCTAGGCACTTGCTGTTGCTGTTTGCAGCTGTGGCACAGCATTTAAGGAGCTTTTTTTTACTACCTGTTTTGAGTTATGTTACTCCTTTGAACTCTCTTACTTGTCCCTTTTAGCCAACTAATGGCAAGCTTCACCTTATCTCTATTTTTCATACAAAGGTCAGCATACCTTGTTTTGTCCTGTCCCCATCACCCCTGNCCCCCAAACTGGATGACAGATTGTAAGCAGAAAAAGTTTCCTAGGATGATACTTTCTCTTGGTGTGAACAAACCCAGGGGACTTGATTCTATGACTTGCATCTGAGATAACATCCCTGACTTGTAAGAAATCTTTGCCCTTGACAAAGAATCAAATTGGAAAGACCTTGAGACAAGGGTGTGCTTTAGGGAGGTTCCCTGCTCTGACTGCAGCAGTGAAGAAACCCAATTAGATGGCATGATACTGGCCATAGATGAGTGATGCTTGTGGTCCTCACTGGAGAGCTTAAACATCATAGAGGTTAACTCATCTGAAAGTAGGCAACCGTTATTATTCATTTTACAAGTGGTGAACTAAAGCAGGAGGAGATGTCACTGCTTGTCTAAAGTCAACCTGGGGGGCTCTTGGGAAAGCAGGGGACAGCACCTAGGACTCCCAGCTGTGGACACAGCAGCGTCACTCTGCTAGACGGATGGCAGTAGCACCTCGCAATCAGGTTTTGTTCAGAGCTGCAACAGGCACCATACTGAAATGCCTCGTTGCATGAGTTCAGCAGTCACATTCACAATACTGGCTAGACAACCAGTTTCAGGTGGAAGGACTGGACGCATCACGTTTGTCCAAAGAGAGATTTGTACTAACTGCTTAGGTTTATGTTCTCAATTTTGGACATATTTAGTAATAAAAGCAACATAATCTTGTTTTTCTGATACAGTCCACAGTGTTTACATCACTAACTTGTGTAGCCACACACACAGTCACTGAGGCAGCTATTAACTACAGATGTAATGTCCTGAATTATGAAATTATCAGTACTTCTTTGGATTTTGATTGATCACATTTATTATTGTGAAATATTCTGTAATCAGCCTCATAGGTACTGTTACAGTGTATTTGATGAGATTGCACATATAAGGAAAAAAACCTTGCCCTGATGGACAAGAAATGTAGGAAATGAAAAGAAGAGCTTTTGGTTTGGTTTTGCCAGTTCATCTTTTTTCTAGTTAAATCCCCTATGGGAATTCATGGCAATAAAGTTTCTGGCAATTCTAAAAAGGTATGTAAATAAACTTGTAAATGAAGATAATTGAATTTAAAAGTCTATGCTTCCCAGCTGCTCAAAGAAATGCAACTCAGATGATCCTTACATGACAGATTACAGTAAACAGCCCTTCGTAGTGGACAGTATTTTATTTAATATAGCTATCACCTAAAATGGTGGGGCATTTAACAGATTTCAGTTAGAATTTACCTGCCAAAAAAACCCCCAAACAACAAAAACCCTCACAGCAGCGCTTTGCGGAGTGTAGCAGGAAAGCAATGCAATTTGCTGTGAAATCAAATAGCCTGAATGAGGGTTGAAATCTGAGTTCTGGTCCTTCATGCTCTCCCTTCCTCCTTAATCTTGGGCAAACTGCCATCCCTCTCTATAAAGCAAGAGCAATTATAAGTACTTACTTTGCACGACGAACTGGATAACACTGAAGGAACACCATGCTATGGAAGCTGAAATGTTTGTGAAACCCAGCTGGAGTGGGAGGTGGGAGCAGACTTCCAGTCCAGGGCCTGGTGCACTTGCTCTTCCTTTCAAGCATGGGAAGGTAAGCAGAAAGCACACCCTTGGTTGCTGGTTTACCAAGCTTCAGTAGGGCTTGTTTGATGGGAGATAATGATCCACCCTTGTGAATAACAAAAGGTAACAGGAGTTTTAATCTTTTACCAGCTGGAAAAGATTGAGCAAGCTACAGCTTAGTTAAAAACCTTTGCCTCAAGGCTTTAACGACCAGCATCTGTTGAATGGTAAATACCAGACAAGCCCGCTGGGAAAGAAAAGATCCTACAAAAGAGAGCCTAACACCAAAGATGCTTGTTTTCTTGGGGAAAGAGTCTCCTTAGGAGCCGTATGGCTTCTAGCAGGGTAACAACCATAATTTTTGCAATTTCAGTTAAATTTATAGGCTCTCACAAAAGCCCAGATATTTTAAGCCATTGAGTCAAACACCTCAGTCTCCTGTGTATACATGAAAAAAAGTCTGGAAAAAGAGATGTTGTTTTAGCATGACAAGCAGTTTATTTCAAAATTGCACTATTTTTTAGTTCTATTTGTAAATCTTTGTAAGATTTGTTTGTAAGACAGTTTAAATGACTCAGCTCACCCATTTTTATGGTAGTACAAGGATAAGCAACAACATGCTGTGTTTTGGGGGGAATATATGTCATTGAAACACACACAATTCAAAGATTGTTGAATACATCTTACTTCCAGCTTCCAAAAGCTCTGCCTATTGACTGAGTCCAAGCATGCAAAATTTCAGCCTGCATGGATTTGCCAAAATTGTAAACACCTAAATAATAAGGGTTTTGTTGTGATAGTGATGCAACACACCTATCTGTGGTATAAATAGTAACTAAACTGAGTTAGGGCTATTCATATATTTTCCTCCTGTGTACATATGTATATTGACAAAACAAAGACAATTACAAGCTGAGGCTGAAAACTGAATGTGGAATTTGAACACTTTGTTTTACTGGACCTGTCTAATGACAACCAGTCATATGCAGATGCATGGTTCAAATCTACCCAAGCTGCAAGCCATGTGTTTACTTTTGGTTTGCTCTTTGATGCCTACAAGTTGCTCCCCATGCAATGACTCAGTAGGTCCTGGTCCATTTCTAAAAGCAGGATGATGCCTACCATGTAAGTGGCAATGGCAGCACCAAGGGCTCCATTTCAAAGCTTGACAAGTTCCTCTGAATCCTCTCTACACTGCTGTCATGCACACTTTCTACTTTCGTCTCTGATTTCCCCCCCCAGACATTTTAGTCTACACCCAGACTCTGTTCTGGGATGCACAGCAGGTCCCTGGTGAGACAAAGCTGCATGCAGCAAGAGCACAGCGCAAGGTAAGCAGCAAAACTTGACCGCCTGGGCTTTCTTCCTTGTCTTTCAGTCTTGCAGCAGTTGACCTTGCATGCTACCTTCCCCCATCGCACCCTCACGCCTCACCCTCTGGCTACCCAAAGTCTCACAGTCACTGGACTGTGAAATAGCTCTTTTTTCATTTGTGTCTCCTTGATGAGCTGTGATGCAGGTGCAGAGAAGGAGGTGAGAGGCTGTGCCAGTGTTGGTGCGAGCTGTGCTCGCACTCCGGGCCTTACTAATGGGAATATTTCCCAGTAGCAATGCAGAAGGGGAGAAGGAGCAGGGCACAGCCAGCCCCACGCAAACCTCAGAGTAACATGGGAGAAAGCTGCATGCTCCTGCATGCCCAGTCCAGGAATGGGCATGCAGATGTGGCTGGGTGCAGCCACGCTGTTGTGCTGATCTGAATGTATCCGTGCTATCTGGAGGTAGGAGTCCCCAGGACCTGTCAAGGCTGAGAATAGCCCTTCATGTGTCGAGTCAGCTCTCCTGCTCCTTCCCATCCCATTTGCTTTGCCCACCTGGGCAGCTACAGGCAGGAGAAGGGTCTTTCCTACTGCTGCTCAGCTTGTGTTCACCCCTTCCTTTGGGGGGCCATGTGCCCCAACATGATGGACACAACTATTTCTAGGCAGCGCCTTACCCATAAGAATGATTCTACCTCCAGGAGCGGGTGAGGTGGAAGAAGAGTGCTGTGCTTAGCTTCTCTCCACTTCCTTCCCATGGAGCTGCCCTCTCTCTGGTTCTCAAGCTAGGTTATGCAGCCAGGAGGGCATAGTTGGCTTCAGTCCCCGGCCTCATGTGAAGAGTTACTCCCAGGAGGATACTGCTGGCGTCCTGGATGGGAGAGTGCAGCTGCCTGCAGTCAGCAGAAGACAGAATTAATGACCTTTTCTTGCCTAATTAGTTGAGGGTTTAGGCATCTGGTTTTGACAGAGTAGAAAAAACTTGAAGCTTCTGTTCAGTATCTGATGCTGAACAGAGGCCTTACGTCTACAGGGATTTTAGTCTAGCACTTTTGATGAGCTTTACATTCACCCCCAATAAGTATATATCTTTACTTTTGTAGAAACCATTTTAAAAGGAACTTTGAGGAAACCTTTGATAACTCTTCCCTTGCTTAAAAACATCCCTTTGGTTGACAGGGTGATATCAAGACTTCAGATTGGAGCTGGGGAAATGTTCGGATCAAAAAGGATGAATTTATCTTAACAGTAATCTATATCTGCTATGTCAGACACTGTGCTGCAGCATGTCCTGCTGTGTGCAGTATGCCACTTATAAAGCAATGATAAACCTTTCTAGATAGTGCCTAGTGCAAAGTGTTTACCAGAATATAGATTTCTGTGAGATATAGTTAAAAGTTGCTTAGAAATAAGCGATCAGGGAGGCTGACCATTTGTGAGGAGGTCAGTGATGCTTTTTTTGTTCAGTTTAGGTTATGCCTTTTTTTTTTTTTTTTTGCCAGCAGCATCTAAGTGCAATAAAATATCAGAGTGAGAAAGAATTGCTATAGCAACAAAGTACGTTCTCTTAATGGAGGCTGTGTGTAACAGCCAACTGCCACTAGAACTTTAAGGGGAAGGAATAAAATCCATCGCAAAAGCAGGAAAAGGAAAAGCATTAAAAATTAAGATTTTTATCATTCTGTGATTTATATTTACCTACTTCACATCTTCAGATGATCTAGAGTACTTTCAGTTCTTCCCTGCTTCTATTTACTACTTCACAAAAAAAATTCAGGAACTCAGAAAAACAGTGGTGTGAGTCATCTATTAGTAGTAATATAATGACATAGATTTGCATTCAACAGTAGTATTGTTGCTATGAATATGAGGAATTATGAGATTACAGTAGCAGGTAAGACAGGAGTCAAGACTGACAATACACAGAAAGAAGCTGTCCTTATTGTCAAGATTCACAATGATAAAAAAACAGAGTGAGGAGGAAACGGACCCAGAGAGATGGAGTGACAAGCTGAGGGTCACTCAGCAAGCTAGTGCCAATGTCAGGACTGGAATGCCGGTCTCTGGTGCTCCTTTCACTGCCTATCAACTATTAAAGCTGTCCAGAAAACTAATCGCAATGTTCTTGTGCAGTATGATTGCCACATACCTTCAGGTGAGCTGCGTATACAGAGAAGATGGTTTGTGTCTGAGTTAAACTGTCCTAGGTAACTACTGCACCCATGCTCCACTGCTGAGCCTTCGCTCCACTGCTGAGCCTTCGCTCCACTGCTGAGCCTTCATCCTCACCAGGGCACTAAGACCATCTTTTCCTTCTTTCTTCTCTGCAGCTCAGACTGTGATACCAGTAACAGCAGGGAAAATGAGATTTGGAAAACAGGGGGAAGCTTTTGGCTTCCATAATTTTTACATAGAATATCTGGAGAAAGAAGAAAGAGAATATAGGTTAAGGAATCTAAGTTCAAGTCACACCTAGTTTTCTCCTCTACTTCTGGCATGATAAAGCTTCAAACATGTTCAAAGATGTTTTACACTGATGGAGACAGCCCTTGTCCTGTGCGGTAAAGCTATCTCATGCTGCCTCTGCACAGGTACTCACAGTATAATCTAGGTTGAGAGAAATTCCTCTTTTGCAGATGAACAAACTGAAACACTGGCAAAGCAGGGAAAAGAAGCTGCAAGTTCTGAAGAGCTGGGTCCTACAGCTCTGGTTGTACTTGGATACTCAGGCCAGGGAACAGCAGAAGTATGTACCAAAGCAGGAAAACTGAAAGGCTCTTTTTAAAAATTCTCTGCCCTCAGAGAAAATATTTTCCAGCACATCGTTGCAATGGAGCTCGTTATATGTTGTCCTATTTATAACTTGCAAGTCTCTGTAACAAGTAAGCTCCCCAGAGGTAGAAAAGCAAGTGTGATTTGAATAGAGCTGTATATCAGTTCGATGTTCCCACTCTGGCTATGATTTATAACAAAAGAGTAGCAGCATGGGTCAGTCAGCAAGGGACATTCTACAGCAAAGAAAATTGAATAAGTTAAGGTTTCCTTACATGTATGAAAGGCATTTTACTTTAAACTTAAAAAGAAAAGTGTTTTAGGCACACATCCTACTAGACTAAGCAGCAAGTCTTCCTCATTTTACAATACAGTTTCTGCTAATCACTTCCACCTCAAAGTCTTGAACAAGGCATTGTATCAGAGAATTAAATAGTGAGAAAAAGAAAAGATGACAAACTCACAAGAAAGGATATAAGTTATTTCAAAATTATAGAATGAAACACTTTAGATGTTTACCAGCTGTGAAAAAAACCAAACAGACAAACCAACAACACTGGAGTTTCCCATGGGCAGCAGAGGTCACCTTAGGTTAAAGTCATGCCAGCGAGAATCAGCCCAGGCAGACCAGATAGCAGCTCCTTGGGTGGGAAACGGCAGGGAGGAGGCAGATGTGCACTCTTCCCATGACTGGTCTCCTAAACCTAAGGCACAAACTGCTGCACATTTTTTTTGTGCTGGAATGAAAGGAAATCGGCAACCTTCTTATTTGGAAAGCTCAACAATAACTGAAACCCAGTACGTAAACCTGTCTTCATGTACAATGTAGTCAGTTTTACAGGCTGCAGCAAAATAGTGACATATCTAACTGATAATGGAGCCTAATTTCTTCACCAACATAACTGCACAAATGGGAGAGAGCAAGATTCAGAAAACCAAGGGCTGCCATCTCCTATTCACAATGCTGCCTAGTGATCAGAGTCATGCTCCATTCTCTTTTTCTGGTCCCATGGAACTTTTACTGCTTTCTCATCTGTGGCCCAGCTATTATCACCTCCTGCTACACTGGGTAGTCACCTTCTTAAAATGAGAATTTGCCACTAGGTTGTTTCAAGGAGTTTTTGTAAATGCTCATTCTCTGGAAGGGGATTCAAGGGCCCTGACTGGACACAGAGCTTCTGCAGAGCCTGGCTGCAGGCACTCATGGGACTTGTGATACTCTCCCAGTTTCCTGCTGGTCCCCAGCATCCTCACTGTTTTGAGCACCATGGTGAAACACCTATTCCTCCTCAATGTAAAAAGTAAAATGTGACTAGTGAGCTCCAGTTCAGGGGCCAGACAAATAAACCATAAGCAGTTCAGCAAAAACTCTTTGGGTTCAAACTACCACACAGCAAAAGGAGTTTTGAAAGAGTGTCTTGCTTGTATTCATTTAGCCTAAACTGATGAAATGAGCTTTGTTAAAAAAGTGAGCACGTGCTGCATTTCCACTTGAAGGCTTAGCAAGTTTCTACCCAGCTGGGAACAGTTTTCCCAATCCCAGAGGACCCAGCTTGTGTGAATGGTTATGAATGAGGTTACTTATATCCTGAGTGGTGGAAAAGAGAGGAAAGAGTAAGGGGTTTGGAGACATGAAGAAGCAGCTCTACATGCCTTCCACCAGCTTTTTCCTGTTGCCATCTCCTACCAAGCTGCTATCTAGGTACCACCACGACCTGGGGAAGAGAGCATGTGCTCTAATAGTATTCGATAGCTCTTGTTACAGACTCCCCATTCCCTGAAGAAGCTGATGGACCCTTGCCTCATCTTTCAGTAGAATATAGTTTAGGTACCTCACACTCTAGCACAGTCCTTTCTCAAATATTCATGGGTTTGATATATTGCTTATTCCTTCACCAATCAGTACACAGCTGTCTTGAGCAGGGGTTAATACATCAGCTCTCTCCAACTTAAGAGCTACCCTCACTGGGGAATATATCAACAGAAAGATCCAGCTCTTTGAAAAGGATGCTATTCAGAAGGTGTAAAGGTATTCAGACTTGCTGGGAAGAACATTTGTTCTAGTATGACAAAATATTAAGAAAACTGCAGGGACTTATCTTGCTATCACTAACAGAATTCTATCATAGACATTAACTGGAGTTCCTGCTCTACAAATCTACTGCCATAACCAGTGGTCAGTCAAGTTTTGCTACCTTATTTTCCTATTCAAACAAAATAGTTTTAATTGAAAAGTTATTATACACTGTTTGCTTTAACGTATGAGAAAAATGTTTGCGTATGAGAAAAAAAGAAAATAAAGGCTAGTTCCTCAAACAGAAGAGTTATAAAACAAAGCCAGAAAAAGCATGTCTTCCATTTACTTTGCAGATGATCTCATTTGTATTGTGGGCACAGATTTACCCTGTTCAGATCAAATTTCTATGAATAGAAAAAAACTGTAACTGTGATAAACACCCACAATTATAGCACTTGATTTTCTCTTCCATAATTGAACACAGCTTCAGCCAGTAAACTGTTTCTTCTCAGGAAAGGAAATTGTCAACCTTGAGTTTTCACAAGGTGTGTTCTGACTCACTCACATTGCCCAGTGACGCCTGAAGCAGACACTGCCAGTCATAGAATCACAGAATTGTATGGGTTGGAAGGGAACTTTAAAGGTCATCCAGTCCAACCTTCCTGTGGTGAGCAGGGACATCTTTAACTAGATCAGGTTGCTCAGAGCCCCATCCAACCTGAGCTGGAATGTTTCCAAGGGAGGGATTATCTACCACCTCTCAGGGCAATCTGCTCCACTGTTTCACCACCCTCATCATAAAAAAAATTCTTCCTTATATTGAGTCTAAATCTACCCTCCTCTAGTTTAAAACCATCACCCCTTGTTCTGTTGCAACAGGCCCTGCTAAAAAGATTGTCCCCATTTTTCTTATAGGCCCCCTTTACGTACTGAAAGGCCACAATAAGCTCTCCAAACTCAACCTCTCCTCATAGGATAGATGTTCCAGCCCTCTGGTCATTTTTGTGGCTTTCCTCTGGACCCACTCTAAGAGGTCCATGTCTTTCCTGTGCTGAGGACTCCAGAGCTGCATGCAGCAGTCTAGGTGAGGTCTCACCAGAGTGGAGTAGAAGTGAAGAATCGCCTCGCTTGACTTGTTGGCCATGCTTCTTTTGATGCAGCCCAGGATGTGGTTCGTCTTCTGGGCTGTGAGCACACATTGCTGGCTCATGTCCAGCTTTTCATCCACCGGTACTCTCAAGTCCTCCACAGGGCTGCTCTCAATTCCTTCATCCTCCAGCCTGTATTGACACCAAGAATTGCCCCCACCCAGGTGCAGGACCTTGCACTTGGCCTTGTTGAAAACTTCATGAGGTTTTCACGGACCCACTTTTCAAGGTTGTCCAGGTCCCTCTGGATGACATCGCATCCCTCTGGCACATCAACCACACCACTCAGGTTGGTGTCATCTGCAAACTGGCTGAAGGTGCACTTGATCTCACTATGTCATTGATGAGAATATTAAATAGTACTGGCCCCAATACAGATCCCTGAGGTACACCACTTGTCACCAGTCTCTGTCTGGACATTGACAGACACAACGCTCTGGATGAGACCATCCAACCAATTCCTTATTTACCAAACAGTCCACCCATCAAATCCAAATCTCTCTAATTTAGACAGAAGGATGTTGTGGTGGACTGAGTCAAAGGCCGTAAAGAAGTTGAGATAGGCAATGTTTATGGCTCTTCCCTTGTCCACTGATGTAGTCACCCCATGACAGAAGGCCTCTAGATTGGTCAGGCAGGACTTGCTCTTGGTGAAGCCAAGCTGGGTGTCTGGAATCACCTCCCTGTCCTCCACCTGCCTTAGCACAGCTTCTAGGAGGATCTGTCACATGATTTTCCCAGGCAAAGAGGTGAGAATGACAGGTCAGTAGTTCCCGGGGTCCTCCTTCCTACCCTTTTTAAAAATGGGTGCAATGTTTCTCTTTTTCCAGTCACCAGGGACTTCACCTGACTGCCATGACTTTTCAAATATCATAGAGAGTGGCCTGGCAACTACATCAGGTAATTCCCTCAGGACTCGGGGATGCATCTCATCAGGTCCCATAGATTTATGTATGTTCAGATTTCTCAGTCAGAAGTCTCATCTTCTCTTGCAGGGGGAGGGACTTTGCTTCTGCAGTCCTTGTTTTGCAGTCCACTGACTTGGGAAGTGTGGGAAGAGAGATTGTCAGTGAAAACTGAGGCAAAAACTTTGTTGAGTACCTCAGCCATATCCTGATCTCTTGTTACCAGCTTGCCAGTCTTGTTCATCAAGCAGGGTACACTTTCTTTGACGTTCCTTTTCTGGCCGACATACCTGTAGGAGCTCTTATTATTCTTTGCATCTCTTGCCAAGTTCAGCTCCAGCTCTGCCTTGGCCTTCCTGACCCTACCCCTACACAACTGGGCAATGTCCCTATACTCTTCACAGGACACCAGTCCCTGTTTCCACTGCCTGTGCATTCTTGCCCTTTAATTTGACTAGCAGGTCCCAACTCAGCCATGCCAGTTTCCTGCCCTCCTTGCCTAATTTCTTACACCTAGGGATTGAGAGCTCTTGCACTCTATGGAAAGTGTTCTTAAAGATCTGACAGCTCTCTTCTGGTCCCTTGTCCCTGAGGATAGTTTCCTAGGGGGTCCTATTGGGTAACTCCTTGAACAGGTTTGCTTTTCTAAAATTAAGGGTCCTGACTTTATACCTCATCTGACCCATATCACTTGGGATTGTGAACTCTACCATGTATGATCACTGCAGCCCAGGGTGCCTCCAACCTTGATATCACCAATTAGCTCATTTGCATCTGTGACCTACAGGTCACAGTAAAGCATCCCCTCTGGTAGGACTGTCTACTACCTGTCTTAAGAAGTTACCCTCAATGCATTTCAGGAGTCTCTGGATTGCCTACAGCTTGCCATGGTACTTATCCAGCAGATGTTGGGGTGGTTGTAGTCCCCCCTGGCAGGACGAGAGTCTGCAAGAATGATGTGATATCATAGGGTGTTAAGCCATGCTGCTGGACTGTAATATGAAACTCATACTGACTGTACGTCATTTTAGAGCAGATTGTGAATCTTTTCTTACTGGTGAGCAGCTTACCTGAAGTCTGTTACTGTTTTCCCCCTTTATTTATTCAGTAAGTAAATAGACTGTACAAAGATGTAAAAACCACCCAAAAAAGCCAGCAACAAAACAAGTATAACAAACCGCCAAAGATGCCTGGATGTTATCCGTGGGACAAATACATAAAAGAACTACCTTTTGCCTCCTTTGCCTCATTTCCAGGTGAGAGAGTTGTAGAAGAGAAAACCTGCAGATACCCCTCTGAAAGCTTTCTCCTCCTCAGAGGACCTCAACAAAGTGCTCCATTGAAGACAGGAGTAAGCGCTCACAGCATCAAGCCTGTTGTGGTGCACTCGGCACAGCCTCAGCTCCTGGTGTTGTCTAAGGAGTGTGCTATGGGTAGGCAAGGAACCATTCTGCTTTTCCTGTAGAAGAGAGAGAAAGCACAAGAGTGAAGTTAAGAGAAACAAGCAGGAAGAAGCAGACCAGTGGAGTCAAGAGTGTCTGTCTGGAGGGTAGAAAGGCCAGGACTGTGCTAGTAAGGAGAAGTCCTTGAAAGGCAGAGGAAAATAATACTCTTAATGGCAGAGGGATTGGTTGGGTAGAAGAGAGCTGGTAACAATGAAACGTGAAAATGAGTGAGTGAGAAATGGTCACAACAGCAGAAGTCAGAAGCCATTTGCAGTGAGCAAGCCCCATGAATATCAGCAATCCAAGAAAAAAAACCCCTAACTTTAACAGTTCTAACAGTCCTAATCATTAATGACAATCATTTTCTAGCATCTCTCTAAAAAAATTAGAACACCAAGGGAATTAAATCTAGAGTTTTCCTTTTTTTTTTTTTTTTTTTTACAATTCTCATTTGCATGATGAGCCCTACACTAGGATCCTGGCCCTTGTCACTTTGTTGTGGAGGAAAGTCTACACATTTTAACTAAAATGCTGAAGCCGTATTTAGAATCCTGCCTGGGCCTTCAATACTATAAAAATTGTCTGTGGTCACTTGGTACGTAGTAGGATTCAACACTTTTTCCTTTCTATGTGAAATTTCAGTAAGTGAATTGAAATAATTTGCATTTTTTATAATGATCAGGGAGTTGAAATAATGAAAGGTGATCATGAATATTTTAATTGAAGAATAAAATTATGTTAAAATAGTCTTCAGATTTCTCTTATGCTTTGTTAAAAGATATCAATACTATAACTGTATTGTCATTTTTAGAAATGCATTATAGATTCACATATTTGCTATTCATAAAATTCATTGATGCCTTTTTTCAAAGGTGCTTTATAAAGGATTTTAAACCCTCTTTAATCTTTGAAAATAAGTGTATCTTGTGATTAAATATATCCACAGCATAACTATAAAGATATGCATCTGCATCATAAAGTCAAAATCAGAATACAGCACAAGAAGACCTGTGCAAATTTTTTTCTTAATTTGACAATTTCCATTGTTACTAATGCTTTACACAATATCCTTCAGATGACCAGATCATTTAATACTATTAATTTTCTTACAGAATCACACAGAGAGTCCTTAGGAGTGGCACACTTCACAGCACTCAGAAGTGATGCTGAAATCTACCTCGCACCTAAATTTTGTAGTTTAAGTTGCAATCCAAGGGTGTCTATGCTCCTTTCATCAAAAACATGGCAAATTCAACATTGCAAAAAGACCATGCAACTCAGAATAGAATGGATTTTCCTTAGTGAGGATCTGGCTATCATCTCCAAATTGTACCTTCATTTTTTTTCTGTTACTTATTTTTATATTCAAGGTGTTTTATTATTGGACCAAAACATTGATGCCCATACAAAGCCAAAATTAATGATCAATGGACTTTAGAACTTCATCTGGAATATTATTCAAAAAAGTAATACCCCTTCAAAGAATTGCCATTATGCTTCCATGACCTAATATGCTGCAATGGCTGCAGGAACCTCAAAGAGCTCCCCTGTTGTTTCAAAGCCTTTTGTTTTTAGCATTGCTTAACTCTGATCAGTCATAATACTTTAAAAACAACACTAATACTCAAAACCTGGAAGGATAGAGGGGTTGGCTTCATTCTTTAAATGTGTATTTTTTCCAATGCTAGACTAAGGAATCTTCTATTTTTTTATAATTAATTACTGTAGTCTAATTAGATCTTTATGTTTCTGCTCCCTAGTTATCCAAGAACATCCAAAGACACATGCCCTTTTGACCATGAGATACAGAGAACAGACCAGGAAGTCTTGTCAGCAGCATTGTTTCCACAGTACTCTAACTGATGACAAATGTACACCATTTAGGAGCCACATACATGAATGTATACTCTCCTCAGTATTTCTCTGATTGCCAGAGGTCCAGGCCTAATGAGTTCAGAACCCTTTAAATTCTAAATAATCATATTTGCAGATAACTGAGGCACATATATATGACAATTACTACTTTTAAAAATAGAACAGGATTTCCACAAACTATACTACTTTCAAAACCTATTACTGCAGAAGAAATATTGGTCTTAGTAGGAGTCATGTGCATCATAATTGGAAGGTAAATACTGGTTTACCTTTAAATGCAACAGCCAGGGAGTGCTGTAGCCCTTATCAAAAACAAGGGACTATGACATCTCTTCAGTGAGCACACTCTGGACTGGCAGCTCATCTTGAGGGAAGCACAGCCCTTGGGTGAATGCTGGCACAGCCTCACCCTTGCTGCTGCATGAGTAGCCCTGGGCTCATGCTGTGCCTGTGCCTGCATCTGTTTGCCCACAGCACCTGATGCATGATGCTGATGAATGACTGCAAGACCGCAAGCAGCTCGTATCACACTCCTTGGAAGGCAAAAAGTAGGCTGAAATAAATGCATGAAGGACACTGAGGTACCAGCACTTCTTCATCTATGCTCTGGTCTCACATATGCTAACACGATCATGGAACAACAGGGAGAAGGTCTGTGTAACTGCTTCCTCTATATAATGACTCTACCTGATGCTAAGTGGCAAGGAATTAATTTAATCTTGGGGTCGATCACAACACTGATCAAAGTCTGGTGTATGGTGTCCCTAAAAGCAGGCTACTTGCAAGTAGTAGTATAATTATATGTCAAGGGGCATATGGGCTTTCTTTGGAAATTAAGAGGAGCTTTTTATCTGAAAAGAAAACAGGCAACACAGAAGGGATTTTTGAGAATCAGCTTTCACCTTCCACAACAACCAAAAAAACTTCTCCCAAAAGAATAATCATATCTAAACTCCTAGCTATCCAAAAAGGCACTTCTTATCGCCTTTAGCGGAGTCCCACTTTGCCCAGTTCCTCACCTCAATAAAGAAAATAGCTCAGCTTTTAATCAGTTTGCAAACATACGGATTCATTTGAGAAGCAGGTACTTGTGCTCATCTCACTTTGTTTGTACTTGCTGCCTGATGACCCATTCCATTGCCTCAATTCCCCTGCCCTTGCTCAGCATCCTCCACGATGCAACCTTATCTTCACAAAACAGACAAACAGCTCCCTCCAGATGCTGTGCCAATGCCACTGCTGCGGCAATAAACTGGCAAGTGGGGAAGGAATAAAGGTACAGTTACTGAACAAAGAAGTAAATGCTTCTTCCAAAGACTGAACAGATCACCTTCACCACCCCTAAGGTCAGAAAATAGCAAGTTGTTTCTGAACTTCCCTCCACCTGGAAGTGTAATTATGCTAGTTAATCTTAAAATGCCTTTGGCAGCTGTCATCTCATTTTTTATATTCTCCTTAAAACTTTTCTAATGGTAAGTACACATGCAGTGAGAAATAATAGCCTTTTGTGTAGCAAGCAATACATACGCTTTGTCCAATACATTTTTACAGTGTTTTTCTCTCTCTGCGGTTATTATCACAGAAGAGATTGAAAGCTGAGCCATCGTACCACAGCTTAAATGTAGCAGTGAAAAGTTCCTTCTTTTTCTCTCCCCTATCTCATTTTTTTCCCCCTTTTTTTTAAGCCAAAGTTGTGCAGGATGCTAACAGTGAGGGAAATATATTATGCCACAAGAAACCTAGCCTAATCCCAGCACATCGTTTACCACTCTGCTCTCAGGTCACAGCCTATGTGACCCCTTTCAGGCTTCAGCCAGCCCCCAACTCCTCCCCTGCCCTGGACTTCTGCTTATGCCACAGGTTAATTAACACAAGGAAGGAGTCAGACTGTGCATAAATAAGAAATAAGGCAGTGTCTACCATTCAGTTTTGATGCCAGCTAAGAAATCATAGAATCATAGAGTAGAATCATTATGGTTGGAAAGGACCTCTAGGATCATCAGGTCCAACCTTCATCCTAACATCTCTCTAGCCACTAGACCACGGCCTCAAGTGCTACATCTACTTGTTTTTTAAACACCTCCAGGGATGGTGACTCCACCACTGACCTGGGCAGTCTGTTCCAGTGCCCAACCTCTCTCTCAGTAAAGAATTCCTTCCTAATATCTAATCTAAACCTCCCCTGATGCAACTTGAGGCCATTTCCTCTCATTCTATCCGTAGTAATGTGGGAGAAGAGACCAACACCAGCCTCGCTACAACCTCCTTTTAGGCAGTTGCAGAGAGCAATAAGGCCTCCTCTCAGTCTCCTCCAGACTAAACAACCCCAGTTCCCTCAGCCACTCTTCATAAGGCATGCTTTCCAGACCCCTCACCAGCTTCGTTGCCCTTCTCTGGAGCGTGTGGGATGTGGGACTAAGCCAAGCAAGGAGCCTATAGATTGAGGCAGTTGGAAGCAGGTAAGAGAGGATAAGTTTGAAACAATATAGTTGATGTACTGAAGCACTCATCCTCACCAATTTTTTGGTTTAACTAGCAACAGGCAGGGACACTCTGCATATTGCAAGAGAGAGGGAGCCTTGTGATTTTTGTCCCGGTGCTGATCTCTGACTTGCCATGACATCTCAGCAGACCTCAGAGCTTTGTGCTGCATTTTCCTGGATGTGCCCAACCTGTAGCGTTACAGCAAAAGTAAAAAAAAAAGCAGTCAGTTGAGAAACTGTTTTTATTACCAACATGTGCCAGTGTGTACCCACAGTGTTCGGGATGGGAAATCCTTGAGGCTAACTCTGAATACAGGTTCAAACTCTCCACTTGGTCTCATACAAAGAGTGTGAAGAAGAACACTGAATCCAAAATATGCCACAGACGTAACTCTAAATTCAGGGAGTGCCTAATCATGCATAATGCTTTTCTTCTTTCATCCCTTTTTTTTAAATTAACTTATTTATAATTCCCAATTGATGAAAAATATTAACAAAATCATGAATTAATAACTGTCCCAGGTATGATCCTGGATTAACTCTCAGGATCCATTGCCTTTTCTACAACCTGTCCTGGCATGGTGAAGGTTGGTACCTACCTTCTTCTGCTTAAATGTCCTACCTTCCTGGTAGCATGCAATTGGTTTCCAGAGAGAAATGTTATTTTGAATTCAGCAAGTGTTGCTTAAAGCAAAGGTCACCATTAGTTCTGGATGTGCTAGTGCACTGTACATATAATAGTTTTATATCAACATTATATTTCAGACAAGGCCAGTATACTTATTCCACCTAGGATTCTTAGCAGGCATTTAAACCATGTTTTCATTAGCCTGTAGTAGCCCTTATATATTTTAACAAAATGCTCAAAGGATTTCATCTTGGAGTTTTCAAGGTAGTCTTATTTTATTATTTTACCTTTAGCCTACATATATTATTTGAAATTTAAATTTTTGAGCCCCATCAGTATCAGTATATTTGTTTCAGTGACTGAAAGAAATTAAAAATATCGGTTCTAGCATATGCTGTTGGAAGAAAAATTGAAGGTCAGATAACACTGGACAGCCAGAGCTACCAAATGATTAAAGAGTGGTAGGCAACTTAGCTCCAGACTGTGGCATGTGGCTGCATGCTGCTGCTTGAGCAACAGAAACCTCTCTGCAATGCACAAAGGAAAATAACTACTCATCATATATTAATGTTAAGGTAATATAGCATATGTGTATGCTCACCTGCAGTTGACTAACAGTCCAAATACACTATTTATCAGGTGGGAATTTTTGTAGTGATCTTAAAGCAGTGAAGCCATTTATAAGGCATTCCTTTTACTGAGCATGTTTTCATCAGATAGGTAGATAACAGGAATAATTTGCAACAGAAATCAGGCTTAATATTTCAAAGCCCTCAAGACCCTGATTAGACTGTTGGTCTGTCTGTAAATAATCTCTTACTAAACTAAATTGATGGTGCTTTGTCCACATAAAAATAGCACTAAGCCTGTATATCTGGAAAAAGCAAGACTCTATGAGCTCCCTGATGTGCGAGCAAGGAAAAAAAAATAAAAAGAAAAAGTTATTTAACTAACAAAAGAATGAGATAGGGATGAAAAATGGGGATGGTAAAGCAGACTAAAAATTGATTGGCACAATTTTTTCTTCTCTAATTGTAAATTTTCTGAGTAGACTGCACTTGCTGGGCAGATGACTAATTACATGCTTCTCACTCTGGAGTCTTTAGGCCAAATGCTGCTCTCAGTTACCCAAATATAAATCTCAAGTAAATCTATTGATAGTGCTGTAGAGTTATGCCAGCTTCAATGAAAGCAGAATATGATGCCTTGTTTACAAAATTAAGCTGTGAAAGGTACATCTGTGTGTGTATTTTGATTTGCCAATAAAATAATGTTATGGAGCTAAATTTATGCAAATAATTAGAATTTAAATCCAAAGGAGGCCTTATAGTCTTGTATTCATTAAAGATTATGCACCATTTTACAAGAACGTACTCAAAAATACAACGTGGAATACAACTAAAAGGAATAAATTCACAGAGGTTTCATATTTTACCAAAGTCTTTGTGCCCTGTGTGCATCTAAGTGACTGCTTCCCTAGGAGCAAAGAATGTATATGCCCCAGTCATCATATTTGACTACCTTACAGGTATCAATAAATTTCTTCTCACAACAGCTGAGGGAAGAAGAGAGACCGAGTTACTGCCATATCACTAACCAAGCACGGAGTCAGGAGAAATCAAGAGATTGACCAAAGGCCGAACTGGGAGTGTGAGATGTAGCAAGGATAGGGGGATTGGGAAAAGATGTCTGTACCAATTCCCGTATCAACACACACAGAAATTAAGTCAGAGTAGCTGTTGTCTTAAGCATGTAGGCATTCATTTACATCTTTAGGTACACCATACCTGAGTGTATGTGGCTTCTTGCAGTTTGTTTCAAGTCACTGAAGGCAGTACAATTTATAAAGTACTGCTGCTTCTTTCCCCTGCATGGAAAAATTTAACACTGCAGGTAAGGTTTTTGGGGAGTGCATTCCAGAAGATAAAAATTACATCAGTCTTTTGATATAAGGATCACCTGCAGACTTTCACACAATTTTTATGCTGAAACCAACCCTGTTTAAAGGAAACCTTAAGGGATGGCTAGAGATGAAGAAATTTATTTTTAAACCAGGCATTCTGAAAAAGTGGTAAAGGAAGAAACACAACACATTTTTCTCAAAGAAACAGGACATCAGTTCAAAAATGAATGTATCTATAAATTATCATTTATTACCTTAAAAAAAAAAAAAAAAGTATTTCTAGCTTACCTTGGCAACCCTGTAGTAATTCTCCTGCAGGTTGTAGAACCATGCTCTTGCTAATGGAAAGAGCTAGCCAGTTGTCAAGAAGCAACCTTTGCTAATACGTTGTTGGGATAGTGAAGGGAACATAAATGATATCCATTTGCTTTTGCTCCCAACCCTCATGCTACTTAGCTCTGGAGAATCTCTGCTTGGATTAAATTAAACAATAGCAGCATAAAGAGTCTGCTGGAGACTAGCATAGTGGATGAGTCTACTGACTCACACCCAACTCTTACAGCTTCAGTGATATTGGCCAATGCAAGCAGACGATTGCCAAAATAATTTTGAATCAGCCAGTAGAGAGCCACAACTATATGAACTAGAGCAAACCTCAAATGAAGCACTACTAGCCAAATCGATTTTGATAGGTCAGATAATATAGTAACAGTTTAGACAGACTGCAGGCAGTGGGTAAGCTATAAATTCACCAGCAGCACCATGCAGAGATCAGCAACAGAAACAGCGGTACCCAGAGCATGGCTCATGGGGACAGGCAGCTTCGTGCACAAAGCGCCTTTCATTACACTGTGGAAAGTGCAACTATGCTCCCCTATCAGGTGAAAGCTGGTCCCATCATTTGAAAAGCTATCAATTTTTCTGAGCTATTTTATCATCCCTCCTTCAAAAACATTGAGACATCCTAAAAAACCCTACAGATTTGAACGTAGCTGCTGGTGGTGTAGTCAGTCAGTCACTCCTCACACTCAGCTCCCCACTAGCTTTAGAGACATTTTGACGTTTGTGCACCTGAGGGATGTGAGAGCTGATGCTGTATACTTTCTCAGGTGGTTCCAGCTCCTCGTGTGTTTAATAACAAAAACATTTTCAAGCTGCACTGTCCACAGAGCCCATCAATGTAGATCACATAACTCTTGAATTTTATGCACCAAATATCCACATGACTAGATGTCTGCTATGCTGCCCAATATTTTTCACTCATTTGAAATATAAGCTTTCATAGGGATCTTAATGTGCTTAACATGATCTGGATTTTTCTGGTATAGAGAAATAGCAGTCAGACTGGAAGCTGCTCTTCATATACTGAATAACAAATAAATCCTTCCACACCTCCTTGTAGTGTTCCCCCAGTTCCAACCTATCATCTTACAATACCATTCTGCACTGAATATAGCCAAGTGGAACACGTGTAAGGAAAGTTAGTGTTTTGTCTTTCCCTGAGAAAAGATGAACTCACTAGCTATGGATATAAAGAAAAGAATGAACAGATGCCTACTTAAACTGGAAGACATACAAAGATTTCATAGTTCACAGTTGCACTCAACGCAGTAGATCCTTGATCTCTCCATTTCTACAATGCAAGCCATCCCCCTTGTGTATCAGCACAATGCTAATGCTAACAACAAGCAGTGCTTCCACAATGGTAGGCTGTCACCATTCCAGATAAATCCTTCAGTGAGCCTTTTTACATCAGGATTGGAAATGTAAAATCTATAACAACAACAAAATCAAACCCAGCAAAATCAAACCCCACAAACCCCCAACCTCAGGAAGCACAGCTCTTCAAAAGGGAGTAGAAACCCCTTCTGATTTTGAACATGACAGAATTTTTCATTTTCAAATTACTATGCAAGAAGTAATTAAGTCATCTTTACAGAATGCTTTTGAAGAAAAATGATATAAATAAGTTCTCAGATGAGGAATTACAGAGTGTATTCAGGCAGAAGGAGGTATTTGGGCTCCAGTTCAGTGCTTCTCCCTCAGCACACTGCTGTCTTTACAGAGGATTGATCAGCTGAGAACAAATGGGATGCAATACTCCTGATATTTATACAATACAAAAGGTGAAAAACCCTGATCCTCAGACTGTGAAACTTGCTTCACGCAGACACCCCATAGCAGAAGATACTTTTGCCACATCACTGCACCGTGAGACAACCAGACATGTGTTTGCGGCAAGCAGTTTATAGGGGTATCAGGCTGCCAGGTGCTTCACGGTATTTTTATAGCTTACATCACCAAGCTGTAGCATGGAAAGCTTGTTTCATTGAATTTCAGTGGCTGCACCTGCTCAGCCTCCCATGCTGTTGTATTAGGAGTCAGCTAGATGGTGCTCATGGGGTGGCAGCCGACGTGCAAAGTTAGCACTGGGATCTTGCTCTGAGCCCCTTCTCCCGCCTCCAGCAACCCACACTACCTAAGCAAGTTGTCACAACTGAAAAACCAGGACCCGGAGGAAAGGAACGAAGGAGGGAAGTGAAAGGAAACTGCAAGTCAGTTACTGTATGAGCACAGATCCTTACACAACCGCACTGGCTTTTGGAGGCGGGGATGTAAGTATGAAAGGAATAATGTTGTTGGAGAGACCTGACAATTTAGAAGCTGTTTTTTTTTCTGAAAAATATCAGTCATACAATCATAGAATCATAGAATGTTAGGGGTTGGAAGGCACCTCTGGAGATCATTGAGTCCAACCCCCCCTGCCAAGCAGGACCATAGAATCTAGGGCAGGTTACACAGGAATGCATCCAGACGGGTCTTGAAAGTCTCCAGAGAAGGAGACTCCACAACCTCTCTGGGGAGCCCGTTCCAGTGCTCTGTAACCCTCACAGTAAAGAAGTTCCTCCTCAGGTCCTAGCTGTAAGTTTCACTGTGATCCAATGGAGTGTGCCCTGATGGATGTTTGAAGTTAGAATCAATTAGCAGCCTGCAAAGTTGCCTCATTTTGTTGGATTAATTGCAGACAGTACCATGGAAAGGCAGGTTGTGCTAACTCCCAGTAAATACGAAAAACTCAAAGTGCTCAGGGGTGGTAGACAAAAATAGACTTTGGTGTGGACACAGTGCTCGGGAATGTATTAAGTGGCAAAATACTTCTAAATTCTTAAATCTGAAGATCTCACTTGATCCCTTGGGCTGAAAGTTTGTATGAAAATTTCATTTCAAAATGACTAGCCCATGGATGCACAGGAATGGTTTTCTAAGTAAAACCCTAGACCATTTTTTATTCATCTTATGTCTTAAATGCCCAGAGGCATAACTCCATAAAAATTTTAAACTTTAGACAAAAGCTCCTTTTGAGTTGCAGGAAAACAAAACATTCTAAAAGCAACAGTTTATATTATTTCTTGTGATGTTTACTTAGCAAGAGAAGCTGATGAGTTAATTCTCAGTGGAAGTGCTGAATTAATTAATTGGACTTCTATTCCTAAAGTAAGGATCATTTCCTATCGATTTCACTGCACTACAGACCAGACTCAGAGTACCTGGTAGACTCTTATACAAGATGTAAGTAATATACTTAGACCAGTAACTGCTGTCCTGATGACCTGTAATTCTCACTGAGGAAACACTTGTAAGACTTTGATGTGAACACAATAAATGCCAGAATGCCTCTTGAAAGAAGAACAGGAAAAGCACAGTAGAGGCACTGTCCACACTCCAGATTAAAGACAATAGCGAAATGAAGAGACAGGTTTAGAAAGTGGACAAAAGTGGAAATAAATACATTTATATTGGAAAAATGAATAGGAAAATACCCAATTTCATGCCTAAAGCTGGGAATATTTTTAACTCTATAGAGCACAAAACCTGAGTACATTCAGGATATACACTATGACCAGACTTCAAGCCCAGATTCACCTCACAGCTTCATTATGAACAGAAATCAAGCCCTGGAAGTCTTCTTACTTGACTACTTTGATGAGCAAGCTGTATGGCCATGAATCACCAGGGCATGAGTTTTCTCTCTAGATGTGCTTATTCGTCCTAGTGTGCAGCCAGAGCCCCATGCTGTGGAGTTCAGCCCTTTGTGGCTCCACTGTTGACAGCCTTTCCATACAAAGCAGCAAAGTAATCAGTTTTGTTATCCAGGCTCTTAAAAACTCACAGTGAGACTTGAGGTAAAGTTTTGGCATAGTTTGCAGGGAAGTTGCACTGATTATTGCAGAAAGCCAGATGTGTTGGCTCAGTTTGGAAAATACAGCAACTATTAAATGCACTGCTGGTATACTCTATTAAGAAATTCAGAAATTTCAGCATTCCTTTGGTACAAGCAAGTTTATTTATAAACAGTGTACACAAAATTGTGTTGTCTGAGAGACAAATACAGAAGCAAGTTGTCTGACTACTACTTCTATTGAGTTCAACACCTGGAGGTATGCTGCCTCTGCTTCCTCTTAATGCTAAGCTCTCCCAGCCTCGTCTCTCACCTCTCTTGACTTCCCCACTGCTTTCTGCCCCTGAAGCCCACACAGCAGTATCAAGCCTGTGACCTAGCTTTTGTGTCTGCACTAAGCCATTAAAAAGACCATTGGGCCATAAAGATACAATCTTTGCTAAAGGCTACCAGGCTAACTAATAATTACAGTCTTGTACAGCAGCTTCTATTTCAGCTCTCACTGTCTACACTGCCTTAGATTTTCTATTCATTTAGCCTAAAGAAACAACAGAAAGCACACCCATGAAGTTCAGCCATGTTCACAACTCAGAGTGTTCATCAATATCACACAGCAGCAATAACATGGAAAATAAAAGACACATCTTTACTCAGATTTTAAGATTGAGCAAATGACTTGAGTCCCTATATAAGGTTGCCAGTTATGAAAAATAATGCATAAAAAAGTATCAGCTTTAAAAAGATCTCTAAGTCCATTTATTATCTAAACGAGAAGATGAATTCCTACTTTGTTGTTATGGCAGAGAGAAAAAGGAAGCTGGGAGCAGTGTTTCATGTATCTGTAGACAACATGCACCCAGAGCAGGAGGGCAGGATGGCTAAAATTGTCCACTGACTCACCAGCAGAGCATCCTCTAAGGCCTGAGGTCAGGCTCCTCAAGAAGCTGCAGATGCTTTAGCAAAGCTCCTAGCTCTTCACAGCCAGGCAGCAGTCCTCTCGGACAGGGCTGCAGGGAACGGGACTGGCAGCCATGGTCTTCTTTGAAAGCCTGTAGAAAGGTGAAAAAGAAGAGGAGAAAAAGGAAGCTCTTGGAGCCTTTGACTTCTGCCCATTAACCTCAGACTATTTGAGCTTAGACTCAGCAGGAGGACACAGGTAATCACAGAAAATGGCCTTCTCATTTCTTCTGCTGGTTACATTTCAGATTTGTTTAGACAGAAAGCCACAAGAACAAACTTGACTGGATGTGGCCATTCTTTGGCCTCAGGAAAAAAAGGACTCAAGGAAGCGATCAAATCCAGTAAAAAAGGCATTTTAAATGTTCATCAATTATTTAAAATGAGACATTATGTGAAAATAATTATTCTAGATCTGAGAGCATGTGTACTAAATGTGACCATGACATAGGAGGAGCTGGGTTTTTCAGCCTGGAGAAGTGAAATCTGGGGGGAAGCTAATTGCTGTATTCAACTACCTTTAGGGTGTTGCAGATAAGACAGCCAGACTCCTCAGTATCTCACACTGAAAGGATGAGAAGTAATGACTGCATTGCAGCAAGGGCAATTAAAAGTGGATACAAAGAAAAAATCCTTCACTGTGAAGCTGGTACACCACTGGAGCAAGTGTCCTGGGAGGCTGGGGGATCTCTGCTCTTGGACATTTTCAAAAAGCTTAACTTTTACTCCAGTGTGGGGCTCATAAGTCAAACTAAAAACTCAATTGGAAGTTGAGAATTTCTGGAGAAAGGCTCTACATGTGTCCTATTTCTGCTGCCACTGATGTATTTGTTCCTTATCCTTCCCTGTTGTTTTTCATCACACTTCAGGGTGCCACAGATGTATCAGCATAACTGTAAACAAAGCCACTCCTCAACCCAGCTACCTGAGTTAAATATTTTGCATATTTTAGCCTATTTTGTGTTTCAGTGTATGCTGAAAGGGTAACACAAGATGGGCAAAATCCATTTCTAGTGCACTGGTGAAGAGGACACACTATATCTGACCTCCAGGCCATAAATACAGGTCTAGGAACAATTAGATTCAGGGAGACAGATATTGCTGCAGCTTATATTTTGTTATTGTTCTTTCCAACTAGCAACAAATAAAAACCCCATGGGGTATCATTTTGGATAGACACAGCAGGAGCTCACTTCACTGAAAGCAAGACAGGAACCTTACCTGCTGACATGCAATAGTTTAACACCCTCCATAGCCCCCCATGTACTACCTGCACAGAGGGAGCACAGCATCAATATTAAATGCTCTGATATGCAGGTGCCCACGCGAACAAGATCCAGACATAAGCATCAGTGCATGAGCAACCAGGAGGCCCATGCAATGTGCACAAGCACATTGAGGCCTCCTCAGCGAGCACTGGCTGCCTGCAGCGGCAACCTACCAGCAACACAATCCTCGGTTAGAGCAGCTAGGTAAAGGACAGCATCATCTCTTCAGTTTAGCTCAATTTTTGGTGCTCGCAAATGGAAATGCCATTGGAATAAAGTCCAGGTCAGGCATGCAAGTAAAAGGGGGAAGGAAAAAGAAAATGTCAGCTTCTGCACAGTATAAATTCATTGTCACAACTATTTTTATTATTATTAGCTTATTAACTATGTTAATAAACAGTAAATAAATACAATGCTCAAAATAAGTCTATAAAGTCAGCATATAAACTGCATTTACCAAGATTACATAACAATTCACTTTACTCAGAGTAATTTCCAACAGAAAAAAAATAAAAATAACACAAGACCATGAAAAAACAAAACCCAGAACACCACCGTGTGTGCTGTGAACTCCTGTTCCTGTGGAGTATTTAATGTTTTGGAACATGATATACAACAAACAGTATTTTATGAGGTTTTTCAGAGTTCTGTTTCATTTAACATGTGTTCCTGTCCAACTGAATTTTTGTCAAAGCACATCTCAAATTTTTTTGAGATAAAAATCCTCATGGTCGCAAAAGAAAGAGGACAATGTGACTGCAAAGCAGGTTATGTGGCCTTTGCAGGATATACCGTAGCCAGGACACATGTCTGCTGGGCATCCATGCCTGCTGAGACTGGGCACTTGAAATGGGGCCTTCAGACACAGGACATAGGAAACCCCTCTGCAAACTCCAGCTACACTCAATCTGTGGGCAAAACTGGAGCTTGCTCACCTCAGAACTCGCTTGTGATGCCACTGGATGTATGAATGCCCTCAGCCTCAATATTTCTTTTTCTCTTCAAATTTGTACAACTGTCCATATGCTGGAAAATAAGGTAAGGACACAATTAAGTAAGATCTAACACATTTCTCTTAAACTTCACCACAAGCATAGCTTTTTTCCTCACAACAAATCGCATTACAGTCTGAGTTGGTCATTTTCCGCGCAAAAAGATGCAGATTTTCAATCACTTTTCCAATGGTAGCTTCTGAGTGCAAAGTAGCTGTATGACATCACATAACTTATGTGATACTGTGTTATATCCAACGATGGTCATTCAGAACAAGCATAGATTACAAAGACAAGGCAAAATAAGTAAGAAATGAAAGGAAAAATAGTAGTGTGAAGTGTTTTTAACCCTTCACAATGACACGGTGGTCATTGATTTAATTTCACAGCATGGGCCTACATTAATAAAAGATAGCACAGTATAGTATACAGATAACAAGGGAAATAATGGAAAAATAGGAAAGCGGTTTTGTTTAGCTCCATTTTATTCCTACATTGTTGCCCTCATTGATCCTTTTTATTCATCATGAAATTGTAAAGCAGATTGTTTAAGAGGGAGGTAAAGAAAAATGAATTTTGAAATGTTAATACTGTGGATGGTTGAAAAGTTTCACAAGAAACTTTGCAAGAAAATTAACTTTTTAACTAACCCTCTCTCTTAGTGTTTGCTTTCCATGGAAGAGAGTTGATTTTTTTTTCTAATAGGAAAATATAAAGGTGTGGACACAAAAAAAAAGATTAAACCAAAGCCAAAAAGAGTTTTTTAAATTTAAGTTATTGCAAAACCTTATAAAGGTTGTATTTCATACAGCTCATATTCCTTTTTCATCTACACACCTGCAGCAAGCTTCCCAGCTGAACACTATACCCCATTCACACATAGGAGTTTGTGGCTGCAAGAGCTCCAGGTTAGAGCGATGCTGTCCCAAGTGAAAATAAGGAACCACACATCAGAACTCTGTAAGGTACTGCAGAAACTGTTTCGATTTAAATAACTGATTACCAGGCTCAAGTTTTACTTAATTCTACTTACTTTTGTTTCCTAAATAAAAGAGATCAATGGCAAAAAGAAATATTTTCTCACCCCAACAGGCTTACTGAGCTTGAGTCACCTCTGCTCAATTTTTTTAAATTTTTTATATTTTTTTCCCTTTTACTACTTCTTTGGTAGTGTGGAGCCCTACACCACAGGTGGGGAGATAGGAACTGTACCTGGAAAAGATGCACAAATTTACAAACTTAAAGCCTGCCACAGACCAGTTCCCCATTCAGTCTGTTACGGATCAGCAGTTTCCTTATGCTTACTCGTACACTCAGCAGCAAGTGCTGCGTATCTGTTTCCAGGAGAAAGATGAAAGGAAGATGAAACACTGAGGTAGGTGAAGCATTATGGCAGCAGGATTGCCTTCCTGGCACTTACACAGACAGCTGGCTTTGGCTTGGATCCTAAAGGTTTACATCAACATCAATTCCCAGGTTTTGAAAGATGTGCTCATTCAAGCTTAGGTGCCAAAAAAGAGGTTTTTTAAAGCCTTGCCATGCCTCACTGTAGAAAATCCTACAAGCTCCCACATTTAATCTAGGGTATGTTCCATGTTTTGCAATTTTTATTTAAACTGCCATAAACCCTACCCCTAGAAGAGGATGGAAAAATGGTTCCATCACATTTTATATAAACCACTGCAAGTCCGATTTGGAAGCAGTTGCAACTCTGACACTCAGCATAAACACCTCCTCATTTTTGAAAGTTTTTCTGTCCAAATTCAGTAGTTCTGCATGAACTCGACTCAAATAACAACACAGAGCAGCTTCCCCAGGGTGTAGATAATACGCATAATCACCACAGTCTCTGCCTATTCAGGTTAACACTTCTTAACAACAGATGTAATCTTCAGTGAAACCAAGCTTTTACAAATTACTGTTAATATGAATCTCGCTTAACTTGTCTAAGTATCTCTTCTAAAAAGCTTATGTTTCCCCTAGAGGTATTTAAATTAGGAATCCTTAACCACTAATTGAATATCAACTTGGATAACAGAACAGGTCATCTTCACTCCTGAAATGGAGGACTTTACTGTCCAGACTAAGTGAGCTGAACATGTCTGACTCGTCGTATAAAAATTTCACGATAGGGTAAAAGCTTGAGGGACACTGAGGTCTTGGGGGTGAGGGGTATCAGGTGATGCTTTCAGACCTCTCCCAACAGCTCAAAGTGGCATGTCAGTGCCATGAAAATGAGTCAGGTCATTGCATTCATTTTCATTGCTCAGGCATGTGACAGATTAGGAAGGACTTCGGTACAAAAGTTTGTCTACTTTTTTTTTTTCCTAAATGCATTAAGTATATGCTACCTTTAAAAGATCATTAAGACAGTAAAACAACGTGACAAAAGAAAGGGATTTATAAATTGACTGTTGCTTAAGTTTTCAGAACAGAGAAAAGCAGGGTCATTGTTTTTAGGCCACCAGATCATCGTTGCATGTCACTGCAGGTATTGAATTTGGTCTAGTATTTTAGAAGTCTTCCAAAGCAATAGACCTTTACATCTCCCAAGGATTTTGCAGTTTGAAAGTGTAGTTTTTTAACCATTATCATTGTATAAAAATACTAAAGTCATTTTGCACTTTAATTGCATTCTATTTTGGTGTCGTAAATTTAGAAAATACATATTTAGCCAGACATAATGCTGCCATAAAACTACTTAATCAGCAGATGAATGTACATTAAAACAAAAGCTGTGACTACATTTATCCAGTTAGGTATGAATATTGCCATAATGGCTCTAGTGGAGGGTGGGGAAATGGGGCAGCAAAGAAGAGAAATTGCAGAAACCATCACTAATCCCATAGATGCAGAAAAAGGAAAGATAGATATTAACTTAATACTCATAATGCTCTATTTTTTTATGTTAAGTGATAGTTTTGCTGCGAAAGCATGTTTCTCTTCTTTGAACTCATGGAAAACTGTGAATGCATACTGGGGTATACTGAGGCTATGCTTCCGCCTGAAGGTAAAACTTTCAGCACAGTATAATTCAGTTTCCATTCATTACAAAACTAAAATTTACCCTGCTCCCCTCATCACCACCAGTTTTCCTCAATACAGAAACTTGATTTTTTTTTTTCCTGTTACATTGATATGTTTCTGTTTTATCTTCCTATAACATGGTATGTGAGATACACATGCATGGTATAGTGCAGTTTCTAGATATCTTTTTGGCTTTCCATGTGGAGGGCAAGATACTATAATCAAGAATGCTAAATATGTATTTAAGACAAGAGGTAGAAGACTACATAGAAGCTACACATGTAGTTGCTTCACAAACCCTCCGCAAAAGGTGACCTTCTGGCATCTGTGGTGGAAAAGGGTAGGTTTGGCATCAGCAGGGAGATAACAAGGCAAGCAGGGCTCACTTGTTCAACCCCAACAGCAGCCAGAGCAGACTCCTGCAAAGATAAGCTCTTGCAGGTGACAGTTTTTTGCTAAGGGCTTGAATAGCCTGTGATGGGTCACTGTGGCTTTCTGAGTTGCACTGTGTTCAACCAACTTTATTACAAGACAGGCAAAAAGGATTCACCTTGCGACAGGCAAAGTAAAAAGTAAATACTTCTGGTATGCTTCCTTGAAGGGATGGTGCTTTGGCAACAGAAGGTCTGTTCCAGTGCCCTGGCTGTTAAGGACTTCCCCCAGCTGAGGATCCCATTCTGCTGGCACCTTAAGCCTCCTGGCTCAATCAACAATAGGAGCTGGGCAGTCCAGGGAGAAAATTGCTTTGGGAAACTGAAAAAAGCCTGAAGGATGGGCCAGGTGAGAGCTGTGACCTTGCAGTGCCCTGATTTCATCTTGTGCTCTTCTGCTTAGATTTCTGCCATACTAGGGCAATGGAGAGGAGGACAACAGAGAGATCCCAATGTCAGCGTAACAAAACAGATGGGCACAGGCTGATATTGGGGACACAGGGAATAGTTTAGGAAGTAGAGCCTTTCAGCTGACAACTGGGAAGAAAAATAAACCAGGAGAGCAGAGGATAGGTGCAACAACTTGTTCAGTAGCCATGAAGAGACAGACTGGGAAACAGATGGAAAACAGGAATGACCAGGATACCTGGAAACAAATGAGTGGTAGATAAATGGAAATGAGGAAAGAGGGAGCCCAGGAGAGAGGGCTTTGCTTGGTAGGACTGAAAACAAAGGCACAGGCACACTCGCAGTAATTTTTGCATGTCTCCCACAGCACAAGGATCCTCTAATGAGCAGTGTGCAAGCTGTGAACCGAGACAAAACTATTTAAAAATATGATTGAAGTGTACATTACAATTATACTACAGCTACTAGTTACACAGATAAGGTGGCATGGCCAGGAGGCTGGAGTCTATATGCAGCACACAGTGTCTTCATGGTAGCTGCTTCCTGGCCCTGCTGTCTGAGCTAGGTGGGCAGAAGCCTGCTTGTGCCATCCAGCTCTCCCCACACCTTCCCTCTCTGGCCAGATGCTTATGTTAGATGGATTCCTCTTGAAAGCACTTGCATTTTGGAAGCTTCTATGTTGCTCAAATGCTGGAGGTGGATTATAAAGAGGGAAGGACTGGTTAGAGTGTTTTGAATTGTGGGAAGAAGGAAGTTGCTAAGAGAAGAGACTAATTTGAGCTCCTAAATGTATCATTACTTGCTCATGCATATTCCTAGTCCAAGGTTGAGAAAGAAATCACTGCATATCCAGCCGTGACAGCGACTTAAAACCTGGATTCTACATTACTACTTTCCTTCTCAGTGAGGAGGCGGGAGATCATACAAGATTTTTAGGTGGGGGCTCTATTACTTCAGCTGTGCCTTGAGCTATGCATGCATGCGCTACAAAAGATGCTCCTGCATGTGCTCACATCTTCAGTTATGGATGCACAAGAATAAGCAGGTTCTTCTAATGTCCTTCATCCTCTCAGGAGAGATGAGTATAGCTAAAAACTGTCAGAGCTTCGAGTGCAATCATTTAGTATATACACAGCATATCTGACAGATCATGGCAAATAGGGTAAGAGAAAAGATGTAACTTGCTCCAAAGAAATAACTTCCTTTATTTCCCTACCACCTTCCCCTCAGTCATCCTCTTCATGGAGCCAGTGAGTAAAAAAAATAAAATCATGATCCAGAGGGTAATGGCTGGCTAAGGGAGGCTCCTAGGTCCACTGCAGGTATGCTGTGGTTCAAACCATAGCTCTTGCTCAGCACTGACAGCCAAAACCTCAACCTGCCTGCAGTCCTGGCTGTGGAATTCTCTGCTCTAATTATTCTGCATATGTCTCTCCTCGGTCTGGAACAGGCTTTCTAAGGACCGAGATCACTGGAACAGGGAAGATTTATGGAACCAGTCAATGCTGGTTGCATTCTGCAGGACCTTGAATAAGAACCACAAGATTATTCCAAATCTTAGGAGGGAAGTTTCCCTCTGCTGTGAGGATTACTCACTTCCTGGTGCACTGAAGTCGAAGGACTAAGTAACTTTTCCCAAACATAGAATGTATCACACCCAATCACACACACACTGCTGCCGTCTTAAGTGAAGCATCTGAGGAGGAAAATGAGATTACAAATTCAGGAGTATAATGAGATCAAGTTAAATTCACACCATTTTCCTGCCTAGGCACAATCTATGTCATTAGAAAGGATTAATTTTTTTGTTGCAATTTCTAATCTCATTATACCTTTTGTCACAAGAATGATTTATCATAATTTTAATACTTAATGCTATACATTTTGTGAAATAAAATATTATGCTTTAACATAGTAAGTTCACTTGACTCTTCCAGTATTCTGTATTTTCATTAGCTAGTATCCACTCACTCATGCCATACTGCTCAGCACAGCTATAAATGGAAAGACCAGCCAACCAAATCACACAATATTAAAAAGGTCAAAGTAGTATACTACATTACTGTAATTTAGAGAATACTATTCACAATGCATTAAAACTTTGATGCTGTATTTATGTGACAACGAAAGTAATGAAAATAGAAAGCATTGCAAAATGAACGCATTATTACCAGAAACCATTGGGAGATTGAGGGATTGCAAGCCCCTCAACATTATTATCTTTATAGCCTAATATAAATTCATGTTGTTTTTTAGGTTCTGCATTGCTTATGCCAAGTTTCTGTTTCTCTCACCAGAAAGACAATGGTCTGTTCATTACTTTTGATGGTTTTGAAATAAAAATATTTAAGGAGCTTTTAAGGAATACTCACAAGCATTTTTTTTTTAAATCACAGACCTTTTTAAGCTAAGCTGTAAAGAAATTTAGACAGAGGAAAAATAAAAGTGAAAATTAAGCTAGGGATTATTATTACTGACTCCTTTCCCCCAGCAAGAGAATAAGAGAATTATGGTCTTGCTCTCAAAGTCTATAGAAAGGCCTTGTGTGAGCTCAGTGTCTGTGACACCATACCTGGTCATGCAAAAGTATTCTTAGGGTGGCTGTGAGCACAGGCTGTTCTGCAATGCATCCACCACTCTGTTGCTCCTATAGATGTCCATATCCACACGGCAAAATGTATGTGTTCTGACAACTACATGGTCCCCCATCTCTTTCCCCACAACCCAGGATTCCCAAGAAATCAGGTACATTCTGCAGGAAAACCTGCAAAGCAGCAGTTACCTCTCCAGGCCCAGATTCAGTCAGGTGTTCTTTTCATCACTGATCCCGGTACTCAATGCTTTTTGATGCTGCAGAAGTTTCTGGCTAGTGTGAAAGTCAGACTCTGTTCCAGGTCATCTCCAGGCATGCAATTTTACCCAAAGAACACAAAGTACAGCTGTGCTCTTCAAGACTAGAAGAGCTGTTCCAGGGGAAGCAGTCATGGCTCCCATCAGATGATGCTCACAACTCTACAGGTTCATAGAGTAAAAGAGGATGTTCTTAAAATGTCTGCAGAAAAAAATAAAAAGGAAGGAACAATACAAAAGGGGCAAAGAGAGGGTATCAGCTAGGGGTTTTGAGATAGCTGCAGAAAAACTGGATTTAGTACACAGCCCATAGCATACTTTCCAATATGCTCAAGACCACCTTGAACCCCTGGGCAAGTGCAAGTGTCCACAATCCAGCAGGCTTGGAAAGTTGTACTGGAAGCTGCCCTGTCTTCTCCCAGTATAGACGGTAGGCTAATCTGGGGCAGTCTGTATCTAGCCAACATAGGTTAGATTAGATCTTGGCATTATAGAGTTGTGTAGGTTTGGGGAAGTGATAACAATGACATTTCAGGGGACTTAATTAATGGAATTGTAATTAACCTAATGGCTAACTGTAAGAAGTAAGCCCAGCTAATATTAAACCAACAGTAATCGTTGACCTGATTTCTATTTTATGAGATTCATTGTCTTCCATGAGAGAATACCCATTTCTTGGCGAGTAAGAGGAGATGCCAGGGTAACTCCTTTTGAGGACTATTCATGATTTCCAGTTTGAAATGTCACAGCTGCAATAATGCACTGCAGGATTTCCTAATGCCAGGCTGCAGCTGATCTGGCATCTCTCTCCCTCCCAGTGTGTCCCTGTTAAGAGATCAGAGAGGTTGGACTACACCAGAGCTGCAACCTCTGCAGGCAGTACAGCTGAATAACCACATTCAACATGCTGATGTTAAGTGCTTATATGGCAAAAAGAGCCTGTAGCTTCTATTTTTCACACATGAGATGAAGTTTGGGTTTTGAGGATTTTTTTCAGGGGCAGGATGAGGATGGTTTGGGGGGGATTTTTTTTTTTTTGGTAGGGTTTTTTTGCATTGGTGTTGTTTCTATGTTTTTAGAAAAGCACCTGGTAAGACACTGTTTAAGGCCTTGTCTACATAAAACTAATGTCTTGGTAGATGTGATAAAGCCTCCTCCCGACAGTCATACTTCCAATATAGATGTTATTATTATTATTCTGATAGCAAGGCTGTACACACTGCTACCCAGGTTACTGAGGAGGTAATTATACTCTCCCTGCGTTACACAATTTTCACTCTAGCTAGAAAGCTAAGGCTATACTCTTACAACTGACTGAATGTCTATAGGTAAGATGAGCGAGTAATTTGCCAGGAGGGAGACTAAAAAAACAACCCAAAAAAGAGCCCACAAACAAACAAAAAAAAACCCCAAATAACACCAGGCTTTATCTTTGTCAGCAAAGGTTACCCAGGAGAGAGCAAGCGAGGGAGAAGTGAAGTAGCACATCTCCTGGCTGATCTGTGCCTCCTGCAGACTCCCACCCTGAGCTGGTGTCTTGGCACGGTGCTGGCAAGGCTCTGGGCCCTCTGGCAGAGCAGGTGGCTGTGGGCGGCATGCTCCACCATCCTCCCACTCCCAACAGATTTGCTGGTGCTGGGGGCGTAGAAAGTGAGCTCCACCTGAACAAACTGAACCCCTTCACTTTTGGGATGATGGCTGGAGGGATGGAGAGAAAGCCTTATGGAATTTTTATTTGAATTCTGTAACATATGGAAATCTGTCTGCGAGAAAAGTGAGAAATATTTAGAAACAGTTGGAAAGGCTGTCATTGAAATTTATCCTGGCTTTGCCTAAACATGGAAAAGGACAACAGAAACCAATGTTAACTTAAGAAAAATGCAAAGAGAGCTGACTATGCAACAAGCAGAAGGCTTATTTCTTTTTAAGTATAAACAATCTGGTGAGGAGGAAGAAAGGCAGAACTATAAAAATAAGCCAAGACAAGTAAAAAAATAATGAGGGTAAAAAAAATAATAGTGCTCTGCATCAGTTTGCAGAGATTTTTTTTCTTGTACAGCAGTCTCCAAATATAACTTTCTTAAGGGAGAAACCAGACAAAATATTTCTGTTCCAAAATATAGTGAAGAATGATATAAAAGGAAGGTGCACTGGGGGAAGGGGATAACCTTTAACCATGGACAAGCTTTTTAGACATCTTCCTTGGGTGACCAATCTTTCTATACTCCTTATGCAGTCAATGAAAAGAGGCGCTAGCCTCCACTGGGCAATTCAATACCCCTAAATGCAGGAGGCATGGACGCCTTATTTACAGTAAGGATAAAGACTATAACAAATCACAAAACATGGGTCATTTTCTTCAAGCTTTGACTGTTGGGAGGCCTGGGCTGAATTACAGATAGAACAAACAATCACTGCCTTCAGGGGAAGTTAAGGAAAAGGGTGTAAGGGCACAGCACCCTTGCTTGACCCTTCTCCCTTTTCTCTGTTGCCAACATTGTGCATTAAAACCTTGGCTTCCTACTTGTTCCCCCCCCCCCCCCCCTCTTTTT
>VZZY01019031.1:0-91897 GCA_013400335.1 Eurystomus gularis | reverse complement strand
TTTTTTTTTCTCCCTTCTCTTCAGCTCTATAATGTTTCTTTTCACTTCGGTGCCACAGGCAGTCGCAATTAAAGGGAGCTCCCAGGCTGCAAGCTCACATAAGTGCAGTGAGTTCCCCCTGCTTAGTCCAGGTTTCCTTCCTCACTGCTGCTTTCTACTGGTGGAGAGGTCCCAGCCATTGGGAGCAACCCTTTTTCCGGAATAATAACTCATTTACACTCGCAACTGAAGCGTCCTTTGTGCAGCAAGTCTCTAGTATCAATGTAGAAATTTTGTTCCATGGGAACTTGTAAAAAGGCTATATTACAAAGACAGTGGAAAAATTAGCATGGAGGCAGCCTAACAAAATATTTGAAATACCAAGAATAGCAATTACTATAATCAACAGTAAGGACAGAAATGGAGTATGTAATTGCTTCTAATTTGAACACCACAGCATTTACTTGCTTCTCATAGATGCCAAATAGGCAAGATTATCTTGATTTCCAAATGAGTTTATCTATGGACAATTGGCTGAGAGGATTGACAGAAAAAGCAACGTAAAATATTGTATGTATAGCATACTTACTACAGAAACACAATGACAGGCAATGCTGTTATTACTGTTTCAAGGTGCTGAGTCTGACAGTATAAATTCAATGCAAAGCCTGAGCTACTTTTCCACAATTGTATTTTGGAGAGGCAGAGCAAGGAAAATTGCCCTATAACTCCTTTAAAAAGAAGTTCCACTTTAAAAGTATGTGTATATATAAATTCCAGAAAAAAAAATATAGGATTCTTCGGTTTTCCTTTCTTCCTACACTATATCTAACAACACCAATTTCTCCTCCCTTTTTTTCCTTTCTCCTCTCTCACTTTTCCTTTCAGGACTGACAGAGATGCAATTTGGCTTAGGAGGCCAACTCGTTGCATTTACTCACTCTAAGTCTATTACCTAATAACTTTTCATTGTACAAGAACTTAGAAACAACTGAACAGAAAAAAATCAGTGTGTTTATGTTCAAATTCCCAGAAACATATGAACAATCCTGTATTTAACTTACACCTATGAATTTCAGCGGGTAACTTATTTTAAGATCCAAACTTTTAAATTCAACGGTTACTCATAATCCTTTCTGATAGAATCACATCACATGCTGTATTTTGCCACCTGCTGCAATACATAATTTCTGTAAATGACTGCAAGCAGCATGCAAACCACAGTTTGGTAAAATATTCTCAATAAAGCTTCAGTACTGCTTACAAATTTCTTTTAAAATAAATTGAAGAATTTCAGTTAATAACATATTGACTTGCTGATAATATTTGGCAAGTTTTAGAGATTTCTGGAAAAAATAGGAAAAGTAGAAATATTCATTAAATAATGCATGCTTTGTAATCTGTTACATCAAATTCTCAAATCTCCCTGACTCATAATAAAGCAAGCACACCCAGTATTGAAGAAATGTTGTATTGCCTGGGTTTCATTGCACATGTGCTGAAGTGCCATCATGAGTTAAGCTATTGTTCTGGTTTGAGTTAGAACGAAACCAGTTCTAGTCAGTGATTTCACTTTTCAGCTGAGTCTCTGCTAACTAACTGCACTTTCTGTAATTAACAGCATGTCTTTGCAGACAGTGTCTGCTTCTAGCAGTGATAATGCTCGATGTTTAGAGTTACTACCAAGGATTGGTGTGTGCTGACCAAGGTCATTGCTAACTCTTGTGTACCATATCAAGGGGTGCAGAAAATGAAAGGCTGCACCTGTGGGGAGGAGCAGCCAGGACAGATGATGCTAAACTGACCAACGAGGGATTCCATCCCTTATACATCATATTCAGTATAAAGCTGAGGGATCATGACGGTCTCTACCCTTCCTGTCTGCCTTCGGGATCCTTCCACTGGCCTTGGCTTCTCTTTTTGTACTCTGTTTTCTTGGACCCTTCCCTTCAGCCTTCTTTCTTCTCAGCCCTGCCTTTGATCCCAATTTGTTCCTGAACCCAGCTCCTGAACCCAGTTTCCATCTGCTGCTGAGCCCATTCTGGGACTTTGCCAGTGCCTGCTCCACAGCCTCAGTGGTGACGGTGACGTAACTGCCATCAAGGGGAGGTTGGATTCAATACTGGTTTTGTATATATCCCATGTTATCATTATTATCTTCATTAAAGCTGTTTTAGTTTTTTTTTCTAATCCGAAAGCCTCTCTATCATTCCTTTCCTCTCCCATTTGGGAGGGGAGTGGGCCAACAGCAATCCATAAGTCTCTCTCCCTTATCCTCTCTCTCTTCCTTTTTGAGGGGTAAAGAGGGGTTAACTGAGAGCATCTGTTGTAGGTCTAGCAGACTGACCCTAAACCTCGACAGCTGTTCCATGACATGCAAGCAAACTGCAGCTGACATAGCAGGAAGACACCAAATTTGGACTGATGACGCAGCACATGTATGTAGCAGAGTATGGACATGAGCTCAACTATGCCAGGCTAGGGCTGACAAAGGAGAAAGGTGAAGGTATGGAACCAAATTAAAATTCAAGTGAAACTCTTCATGGCTGAGGCAAATGCACCCAATGATTACTGCTATCATTTTTCAATTTCTTCATTGAGGGAATATTTAAATGAAATTTCCCCCTCCATCCTTCCCATCACTCCCTTTCTCCTCTTGCAAGCTTTCTCACATCATAACTTTTATTTCTTAAGGTCAGTTGTGAGACATCTTCCTACATGCATGAATAAGGCCACAGTGAATACCGTGCACTAAAAGATGAAGCAATCTGTTACCTATAAATGTCTCGACCAGCTGCCACCACAAAGGCAAGAGAGAGCTCTTCTCCTTTGAAAGTAAGGGTTCCTGGCAAGGTGACATATTTTTCTGTTTCTTTAGGTTAAATGTACTTGTTATTTACGTGAAATCCATCTGCTACAACATCCCACATGCTCAATAGGACAATACAGTTAAAACACATCAAAAACACATTAATGTGTCTATCCGTACAGTGACGTGTTAATAGTGCAAAAAGCTATTAGGACTGGGCTGTCAGGCATACACAATAGATGAATTGCTGGGTCAGCATGCAGATACACTTCACCATAATTCCTAAAAGAATACCATTAACATATAGCAATACAAGTAGAAAAAAGAAGATCAACATATCAGCCCTAGTTTTTAGCCTTTCCCATATTTTTTGCCCTTTCAGCAACTGATTTCTTTGGAGCTAGCAACGGTAAGCTAGGCTAAAAAGAAAAAACCAAAACACCTTTGAATTAGCAGCCCGTTTTTTCAAGTGCCTGAAAGGGATGTGGGACTGTATACAGGAGCAGACAAGCAAAATCTGGTTTTGCTCATAAAAATTAGGTAGTTGCCAAAGTTAGCAGTGTTTTTATTAGCACATTTGTCTATTTGCACACATATGTAGAACATTATAGCACATGACTGGTGCCCACTTTGAGGGAAATATATAATTAAACTTTTTGATATTCCAAAGCAAAAACAGTAGAAATGTTTTTTTTTAAAATCTGGACTTACCTGCCTCACTAAAATCTTCCATACAGTGCGATTTTGTGTTTTTTGGCCTTTGCTCCAGTGAGATTAATGTTTAGGGAAGGAGAATGACACTGTGTAGAAGAACAAAAAATAAAAGGCACTGTTAGGAGCTTGGCAACAATAATGTACAGATACAGGACAGGCATGTACATATAAAATCTACTAGTCATACACGCATATCTTAATATGTATGACTATATTTTCATCTCGACTTTGCTGTCAAAGTGTTTCTTATAACATTTATATATTCTTCAAAAATATACATGGGGAAGTGAAAGGTCTTTTTGATCAGATGGGAGGTTCCTTTGAGAGTTATCTTTGCCCACTTGTCTAAAAGCCGTACAAAAACTGGCTCGGTATGTAGTTGAATCTCTTTCATACTTGTTTTGCTGAATCCCTGTTGCTTCACATTTAACTGCACATCTTCTAGTTGTTGTCATTTATACACCGTCCACACTGCAGGATGCTGCAGGACATATTGTGCTTGCTGACATACTTTTCATGAAGGAAATCTTACAATCAGCTGGCTAACATATGAAGCTACATTTGACCATGGGGCACAGAATGAGGGAACTGTCCTTATGACAAAGGAAATGAAAACATTTCCTCCACACAGGTCTGTGGAGAAAGAGGGAGAGGGAAAAGGAAGCACCCAATCCACATCTCTATCAGAACATAATGGAAAGAAAAAGAAATCCTTTCTAAAGGTCTGGGGTTAAAAAGCACTGGGTTCCAAAACCCTAGAGGCCAATGGAAGCTGAAAGCATTTGACATTCTTTTGGATCCATCCTGTTACTTCAATACACTATTTAAATCAACATTGCTCTTTTACCAGTTTCAGCATATATTATTTAGCATCCAGAAGAAATTGGTGCTAACTGCAACAACAGTATTTTGAGGATGGCAGTAGTAACCATCACTAACTGCTAAACACAAATCAGAGGCAATCTTCAGAGTATATTTAGCACACAATTTCCACATGCAGCTTGATAAAGGTTCAAAATTATTCAGTCTGTTGCAACATACTCCACAAGGACAACAGAAATGAATTGAAGACAGTAACAGGTAAACAGATGATTCAGGAAGCACTTTAATTTAGACACATGATATTGAGGCAAGAGTTCAGATTTCATCCCTCTTCAGTTTTTGAGCTAAGACTCTGGCTCTGCTGAGCCACCAGGCTTTGTCTTCTGCTATGAAAGGGGAACATCACTGAAGTCAATAAACGTATCATCTGCAAAGAAGAAGTCAAAATTATGAATTGACACCAAGACCTACAGTCCAAAGTGTTTTGTGTATTTCAAAGTGGGCCAGGGCCTATTTATGGTGTTTTTTAATGGGGCTGGAACACCTACTCCCTTGACAGTGAACACTAACAATGTACGCTACAAAAACAGTTACAAAAAAGCTACAAAAAATTCACAAATAACTTAGTAATACTTAAACTATTTACATAAAAGAAGAGAGCATCTGCGATATGCAAAGTATGTAAGTACTTAGTAAAGAACTCATCCTTTCAGAAAACACAACTGATCTATTAACACAGGCTTGTTTTATGACTTCATCCAGCAGTCATAAGGCAGGGCATACCCAATCACCTCTTTCCAAAACACTCTACTAGATATCTTCTGTCTAAGCTTTGTGGAAGCGTGCTCGGGACTCTCCATTCACAAGGTAAGAGACTTTTCTTACGACACTGCCTTACTCTTCATTGTGTAGCATTTGCATATCCACTTATAACAATATCCTAATTTCTTCTGTAGACCACTTCTGGAAGGTCCCCATTTGTCAAATCATCAACAAGTTTTTTACGAGATTCCTAAAGAGAACAGTAATAAATCTAGGAAAAGAATGCATTTAATATTTCCCATTGTAGACAATGTTTTACCAATGTTTACCAATTCATCCTCAAAAAACTACAACAAGATAGTCTGAATACTAAAGTCAGGAAGATGCTGATGTATTTGGGCAACTAATACTAATTTGTTATCTTTAGAAGGGGGAAAAGAGCCTTGCACATGGTGTCACTGTGTGCAGTCACAGGGAATTAACAGCGAGAGAAAAGGAAAAGGCAATTATTTTTAAAATGATCTTTCTATCTAGGCCAGAGGAAAAAGAAAACAGGCTTAAAGTAGCCACTGCAGCCATAAGAACAGGGAGGATGCACCTCTATGAGCTCCCCAATCTGTGCTGTTCTGGGCAAGTTGTGGTCATAGCAAGAGACTGTGAAGGGGATTCATTATTGTTGCATATAGCCATATTAACTCAAATGTGTGAACATTCCGCATCCATTGTTGGAAGCATGTTTGTATTCATAGATCTTCATTAATCTTTAAATGTTATAATAAAGCTGACTCTTCAGCAAAATAACAAAAGAAGACTTTTCTGAGTGCAGGACAGTTAATAAAAGGAGGTAGACTACCGCATTGGTGTCTACCATGGCAGATGGTTAACAAGTGAATAAAAGATGTTGTGCTGCTCCAGGACAACAGAGAAGCATCACTACTAATTAAAACTGGTAGGAAAGTAGCCCATTCAGAAGAAACATCACTCAGGTTTGGGCAGACAACTGGACAGTGTGAGAAGGTATGGAAAAAAATTTCAAGATGTTCCTATTCCTAGTGTTACTACAACTACTGATGTTATGTTTTAAAGCTTTCCCTATTTTTACACTTTCTCTGCTTCTAACTAGCTCTTTCTACTGAGCTACAACACTGCTGAAAAGTCCCCAACATCCCAGCCCCAACCTGCACCTGCCATGGCAGCACTAGCTCAGTCCTCCTTTACTGCTGACTACAGAATTATTCTCAGAGCTGCCACTCCTCACAGATGTCTTTGTTTAATTTGAATATTCCTTAGCATCTGCCAGCATTTTCCCCTAGCTAAATTCCTACTAAATACACTACCTCTCTAAGCCTCATCAACTACTGCTCTAAATGCATCCCTTCAAAAGAAAAGAAAAAAATCTCCACCTGCCTTTAATATGTCTATCGATAAAACGAGGATTACAAATCACCCCTAGACTCTGTTGAACAAACTTCTTTCTGTCTCGGTTTATTCAACCATAAAATGGCTACAATATCTCAAAGAATATTTAAGAAGCTTAATGTTAATAACTCAATACTACTGATTAGGACTTGCTACAGGGAATATATAAACATTTCCATGAAAAGTCGATATATATTTCTAAGATTTATAGTTTATCGTTTGTAGTCATTAGAATAACATTATTTGCAAGGTTAATACCACAGTCCTATGGAGTGGAAACTAGTATCTACATTATAGTCAAGATTTTATTTTTATTTGCTAGTTATTCCTTTTAAGTAAGTGTGTGGCCTCTATTTTCTCCTATAGGGCAGTATTATTAATAAATACTTACTGACAGTAAGCTAATATAAATTTATTTAGAAACTCATTGTTTTAAAGAATTTCCCTGGAACAAAATTAATCTTATTTTCTTTTATTTTTTTCAGTACATCAGGCAGAATCATAGAATGGTTTGGGTTGGAAGGGTCCTTAAAGATCATAACTGCTCTAGCAAGTTTTTTCCCTTAAGTCTGTATGTTATGGAAATACTTTAAAGCAAAAAAAAAAAAAAAAAAAAAAAAAAAAAAAAAAAAAAAACACCACGCANAAAAAAAATCAGCACCCCCTGTAAGTAAACAGAATATTATTGTAACAAAGCCAAGAAGCACTATTTCTAAGATTACAGACCTGAAGTTATTTCAAAAAAATTATAAATAACTTCCAAGTTTGATTCTGCAAGGTATATTTACTGTAACACTAACAAGTGAGAATATTTGCTCTCACTAAAGGAAAGAGGGCTGCATTTAGCTGTACTTTAAGTCTTTTGTAAGAATTATTCTGATCTGTACATGGGATGCCTGTCAGCCATCTCCAGGACTAATTGGACTAAAGTATGGTACGACCTATTTTTTCAGTGTATGTCACAGAGTTTTGAGATTCCTAAATGCTTCAGTCTTTTGAGAGTTTTGTTATTTTCTATTAGCTGCAACTTTATTGTATCCAACTGCCAGCAGAGGGAGAAAACGCGATATGAAGTATAGAAATATAATACCACACACCATCTCTCATCTGCACTGCTGAAATAAATATGCTGTGGTTTCAACCATTCTTTTTCTAGGACAGGGTACAGTCATTGTCAGTTCCCCAGTCTACAAGTAATCTGATTAATTGTTGTGGATTTCTGCTCTCCCCCAAGTCTTTCTCCCCTCTCTTCCCTTATGCCTTTCATTCCATGCAGGCTGAATCTTTATGAGATGTATAAATAGTGAAAGAATTATGCACAGGGCTTTATTATGAAACTAGAAATCATTTCATTGACATTAATAGGAAAGTCTGTCTTTTGGAGAGCTCCACATACTAGATGCTGTTTCCTGTTCTCGAGGTCCCTTAATGCAATGAACCGGGGCAAGACGGGAATTGCTTTACCTCTCTTATGCTTCAAAGACATGTGTATATGAGATGGCTGCCAAAGGGCTACTTTTTTAAACTACTATTAGTTATTCCTCTATGTAGACTGGCTTCTGTTTTATTTAACAATTTGCTAAGCTTATTGGCACACATACAGTTATTTTAATCAGAGATTACCACATTTCCCTCTAAAGCTGCCCTCCCCTCATCTACACAAGCTCACACACACACACACAAAGCCATATAATATGCAATTTAAATAAAGTGCTTTCTCATTCCTTCCTTAGGCATAAAACCTGTTAGCTGTAACTGAGACAAAGGGCAGACAGCTCTTGCTGCTGCCTCATTGCCTCCTAGCTTCTGGCACTGGGAGGTTTGGATGGCTAGGTCAGGTGTTTCGTCCTCTCTACATGGATCCTCACACTCCAGGTGAGGACACAGTCATGACTAACAAGTTAAATGCTCTCTGCCCAGGATGCCCATTCTCCTCTGCTGCCTGGAGCATGATATCATGCACCACCTGCTTTAAATAAGGGGCAGGGGATGTGCAGGTGCAGCCAAAGGGTAGAGCTCCTAGGCATAAATTACTTTCTTATTGCTTGTATTCCTAAAGCACTCTGCCCTTCAGGTCGCTCAGCTCTTTCCGGCTGTAGCATGTTACACACACAGAAGATCATGGACCTAATAGCAAGTGATGGCAGTGCTAAATCATCTGACACTTATAGCTCTCTACAGGTGCCCATGAATCATCTGGTGTTTGGAGAATTTCTGTTCTGAGGCTGAATTAAACCAAACTATTGAGGGGTGAATGACGACCAAAACCCATTAGACATTCACTGTATCAACACCCTCATCAATAAGACAGCAGAAATGGGATAAACCCCAAGCGAGGCCCTTTCTGTGCCAGCAATGAGAGGTTTGGCTCTCATTCTCCTGTACAACACACCTTAGTTTCTGCTGCTGCAAAAATGGCTTCTCTGAAACAGAAATTGGGACAAATGCCTCTCTTACCACTTTTGTCTTCCTAGGTTATAAGGGACATCAGAAACTTTAAGAAGGGCAGTTTCAGAAGGCAAAGAAACTCACAAATAGGACTGTAAAGAGGGAACAAGAGGCAGCAGTTCAAATAGTATAGCACAGGGGAGAAAAGCTCTACAGTGGTGTGCAGAGAAGCAGAGGAATCCAAGATTTAATATTTGTGTCACATGAGGGGTATTATGGTGAATAAAGTTTGCTGCCATCAATGTCCATTGGAACCATGCAGCACCACTTTCACAGGGGGACTGGCAGGTTATCCCTAACACTGGGGAAGGGCTGTTACTGAGGCATAGCAACAGCAGAAACAACCTGAAAACTCAGTCAAGGGAAAAATGGCAATAATAATATATTCAGGATGGCACAAGAGGCTTGCTGACAAGGCCATAGAGGAGAAATGCCCTCATCCTATGAGATGACAAGTGGATATAAAAGATGTCCTGAGGTTTCTGCCCTCTCTAGCCTGGCACTACTGAACACCACAAGGCATGGGGCTGCTCTGCACCTCCATTTACAAAGTGCTATGGTTATCCTACGTGGTGAACAGACAACTAAAGCACAGACTTTTTCTGAGCAACATCTCTTTTGGGTCTGGTTTGCGTGCTGTAGGGCACCTGGAGAGCCAGATGTCTTCCCCGCACAGAGCTAAGGATACAGGCTACATGTGCCACCATGCAACTGCACAAAGACTTCCAAGACAGGACTTAACAGTCAAAATATATTTTTATTTTATTTTTTGGAGCAAGAATGCAGGAGATATACTATTTTAAAACCACATTAATCTGACAGTTGCAACTTAATGCACAGCAGTGGGCAAAAAACATCAAATACCCAGCTGGTGCTGTTAGAACGGTGCAGCCAACTAAGGAATCTTTACCTGTATGTAAATTCTGCTGATTTAACCACAGCTTTTTCCAGTGATTTCTCTAGGACTTAGACTTCTCTCATGTCAGAAGGACTTGCCTACATGTGATACATAGTCAGATTACTCCAAAAACTCTTTGCAAGGACAGTCAGGAAGAGCAGCAATGTGTGCACAGCTTCTGCACTTCAAACACTTGCCATGCAGGTGTGTCTGTTGAATACTAATTGTCTCCTAAAAAGGTTACTCATTCAAGAAGCTCAACACCACTACATAAGCTAACATCTAACCAGCAGATTTGTACTGTACCATTATCTATGGCAGCTCATAACAACTTTGGCTCCCGTAAAGGCAGCCTATGAAGGAGGACTTATCATTGCGTGCCTTCATAGTTCTGCTTGCACAACTCATTAATCACAGCACCAGTAAGTTAACCCCACTGTACATTGTCCAGCAATGGGACCAAAGTAAGTTTTATACTGCCACAATTATAATAGGGAAGTTTTTAGGCATGACTGTTCACTGACAGCTACTGGGCATGTTCTGGTGTCTAAGCAGCTCCCAAATCAAAGCTGGCAGGCAGCTCAGGGGCTCAGAGTACGGGCAGTGCTAACAGGTAGACCTGTCTCTATGGGGATGTGTGTTCTATAAAGCCAGGCCCATGGACTCCAGTGAAGTCACTGCAGCACAGCAAAGACAAAAAAACGAAATAATTTTTTTTTTTTTTTTTAAATAATCAGTCCCATGCTGTGCTACAAATGGCTTGTGCAGGATTGTGGGTGTCTTTAATTCAGCATGGCTTGGACCCAGATTATTTATTGTTCCTTTTTTTGTAATGCTGTGGCTTGTCTTCCCTCAAAAAGTCATGTTTCTTACTCTCATTTGTAACTTGCCAGAGGCAAGTAAACCACAGCAAATACACAGAAAGCAAAGGCCTAGCAGGATAATTCATTTTAGACTTACACTGCTAGTGGCATTTGCTGCTTGAATCAACTTCTACAAATGGGGCAGGCACAGGGAAATGGTTTCCCAAGTAGCAAGTCATATGGTATATTTAGAAAGTACTGATTCACTTAGAGAAGCATGCAGTCAGTGAATAAAAGCGTTAGATATGGGAATCTGCACATTTCATAGCATCAACATGCTGCAGAGAAGGCTATAGACAGACCTAATGCGCTTATTGTTACCTATTCCCATCACTGGGAAGAAAGCGTAATTAAAAAAATTGATCTCCTGGAAACAATGCTTAATAAAAAGAAAAAAACTTGAAAGTAATTCTGCATTTTCAAATACCGTTCTCCACTTAATTTTGCCCAGGTTGTTTGTAACCAGCTACAAATATCTAAAAATCAAGCACAAGCCAATAGACTTCATTCTGTTTCCACTCAGATTAGTCTAAGTCTAGAATACGTTAACTGAAGTTAATGTAGAAACAAAGGAATAAAACTAATGCAAATGAAATATGAATTAGATTTAGTCTACAAAAATGTTTAAGAAAAAATCCAGCTTCAATTTGCTGTTTCAATCACACCAAAATAACAACAGTATCGGCAGAAAAAGATACAGAAGACATGATATTTTATGCTCTGTGTATAAAACTTTTTTTGGGGGGGAAATGACATAGTCCCTGAACTTGTAATTTTAGGGGAAACAGTTGTGATCTGAGAGCACTCATTGTTTAGGGATTTTAGTTTTTCCAATTTTGTGTTAGATATATGCCACAGACCAAATTCTCAACTAATTTAAGTAGGCGTAGCACCTTTAATTTTAATGCAACATTACTAGTTCATAATACTGGCCAGCACTGATATTTTAATGAAATGTGTTAGTACAAGCCAATGCAATTTAACACCATACGCAACAGCAGTATTTGGTAAGGACCAAACTAGCTCTTTTTGTTAGTGTTAAGACCAGAAAGGACCATGACATTATACAGTATGATCTGCTGGACAGCACAGCCCACTCATCAAGCCAAAAACCCTAATAGGTCAGAATTTGATCCTAAGCATGTATAATAAATACCAGCCAGGTACCTAAGAATGATGAAGCGGAGAATGGACTGACCAGCATCCATCCATAACCATCCAGACTTTGATTTCTGGTCTCTTTCCAGCTCTGATTACATCTCTAGTTATGTATTTAAGGAGGGGGAAATAAAAAAACTTTAAAAAAATTAAAAACACTCTTTAAGACCTGCAGACAACTGACTGAAGCACAAGATGCAGTAACTAACTGAAAGTACTAACTAGATGAATTCACAATGTCATGAATAAACTGAGACTGAAGCAGGAAAATTTGTTTTCTTCCTCATTAATCCACACAGGGAGAACAGATTAAAATTCCCCATGGAATGAATTTGAAAGACTCCTAGAGTCCACTTACCAGGTAAACGATCTCAGCATTTAATTATCCTATTCCTATGGAGTGCCTTCTTTTTTCCTTCTCCTTCCTTGTGCCTGGAAAGCTCCCTCTTAATCTGAAATTGGATTGGTTCAACTTCACCTTCCAACTACTGAACAGTGATATACCTGGTGTTTACTGTCATATCACTTTCCATGTTTCAGGGCTGATTTTCAGCCATGAAGTCCCCTTAAAATGCTGTCGCTTAATAGATTCGTGAATGCAAATGGTTCAAAAGTCTGTGATAAACTGCTACTACCAGTGGATCAGTTCCAATTTCTCTGCATCATATTATAGAAGCCTCTGTAAAGCCTAACAAATAGTTAAGTCTCTGTATATGCTAATTGAGCATGTATAAACATTCTTTTTAGCATTGTTAAATTCTTCCATTGATTTCACTCTGGAATTTTCACATCCTCTTTCAATCTCTCTTGGACATTATTCATTCTATTACCTGTCCTCTTTTCTGAGAAGATCTGCAAACCACAAGATAGCATCACTGCCTAGCATGTCAACAGAAACACACAAGGCTCCAGTTCTTAGGGGAAGCTACTAAAGACCCTATCTCTTGAACTGCTAGATCTCTGTTCACTACATTATCTGTAGACAAAGTAAGTTTTAACTCCACTAATATGTCTGGTACATCTCACGTAAGGCAAGTTTGCTTTGTTTTTAATTGTAATACAGTTTTAGCACTAAGTCAGTATAAATTCAAGGATGGTACATCAAACAGGCTTCTAAGATCTACAGAAAACCTGCCAAACCCCTCCCCCCCACACTCCCTCAGAAAAAAAGAGAACAGTCTCCCACCACCATTAACATTTCCATTAAGTAGTGCCTGTCTAAAACAGAATTCCTGCCCATTTCTATATCCCAGCTTGTAAAAACCTGTGATGCTGGCTGAGGTTTGTGAAGGAAAGAAGGGAGCAAACTGTTGTCTCACTGCACAGATAGCTGTGACCATCCTCACCACTATCAGTGCAGATCATAGAATCATTAAGGTTGGAAAAGACCTCTAAGATCATCAAGTCCAACCATCAGCCCAAAACTACCATTAGCTCACCTTCCTCCATAGGGCTGAACTGTCTCTCCCTCTGTCATATAGGGTGGGTTCATCCCCTGGTTGTGCTCTAGTACCAAACAACTCCTGGCTACTGCTGCCCTAGATACATCTCTTTGTATGATTTTAGCACTTACATCCATCAGCCACCCACGTGACCTTCGATATTTCATTGGCTTCCTGTAAGGGATCAGCACAAGTCACATGCTTGCAAGCACAGGAGTTGCTTACAGAGACTTCACACCAAATGCAAACAGACATTTTCACATCATCCAAGCGAGGTTCTTCAAAATGGTAAATAATAACCGTTTTCTCCACTCTTCACCAGAACCATATCATTTATAGCTAGAAAAATAGAATTATATGGTTCTCTTCTGCTTGAGGACTGACAGTTCTCTCTGATGGTAGCTTTGGAAGTAGAAAACTCTCAGGAAAGCAGAAGCATTAAAAATAAATGTAAGATGCTTCATGAATGTTGTAACGTACTGAACCTTCAGAATAAATTATTTATACCAAAGGTTGGATGCGCCATAATAGCATCCACCCAGCAGCTAAGAAATGTATAGGAAATGGGAGAGCAAACCACAGAGACTAACAGAAAGAAGCCTGCCAGCTATAGCTGTGAGCCTGTTAGGAAAAATTACATAATGCTTAACCAAAATTATTCAAAAAGAGCAAAGGGATGATCAGTTCACCAGGGTTTTGCTTTCTTTCTCCCCTGATTGTCTACAACAAGAACACAAGGACTAGAGGACTTTGCAGAATTTCAAATCTGCTGTATTTGTTCATTCTATGCAGCTGTATTTTTATGCTAATAAAAAAGTCACAGTTGCCAAGCCTTCACTTTTTTTAGAGTATGACTTAAGATTTCCAATGCAATAATAATATACAAACTCTTTTAATTGAGCATCTCAGTTCTTACATTGCTTTTAGCATTAACTAGCACTTAACAGTAGTATGGTATTAACAGGTACAAAATTAGCCTTGGCAAGGATACTTTCTAGAGGTAGTTGCAATCACACTGCAATCAAATTACCTTGTCCACAGTGGGGTTACATGATAGAGAAAAATCCATTGTATGAGGCCGTAGATAGAGCACAAAATACACATTCCTCAGCTCTGCACAGCACCATGTTTTATCTCCATCTCTTTGCTATTGAAGTGTTAGAACAAAAACCCATATGCTAATCTGGGGACGTAGATCTTCTCACATTACAGCACAGATGCAGGAGATGGAAGCTGGTGAGGTAAAATACTAGGGGGAACTTACTCCTAATCACTTTAGCAAATCCTTACTTCCACATTCTTTAATCCCTCTTTTACACCACTGGCAATCAGCTCTCTCTCCATATCAAGCATTTTGAATCAAGAGTTGAAAAATATGGTGCAAAGTAATTAGTATATCATATGATTTCTAAAGTTACCTTTATTCCGAGAGCTCCCTCCACCACCTGAGAGCCCTTAGATCAGTATACAAATGCACACACACCCTGACAAGGGAAACCTTTCAGTCTGAAGTCTTTCCTGTAAGAAATCAGTCAGAACTTTACACTCTCAGTTTATTGGTTTTCTGTGAAATATTTTCAGCTGATGCCATGCTGACAGTGTAAGAGGTTGAGGTTTCATGTTAATACAGTTCTCTTTCCTCATGGAGGCTTGCTAAGCAGAGGAAGTCTACTAACTATGCACAGTACTATATAACAAATTTGAGAGTGCAATATTCAAGTCCATAAAGCCCATCCATAAAGCAAGGCAACATGGCATAAACTCTGCATATTATAATCAAAGTTCTACAGACAAAGATGCTCACTGAATTCTGAAATTTTGTAATCCCTTTGCTTCAGAGAGCATCATGATGAGGCTGCAGAGGGCAGACACTGCACTACCCTGACAGTGGTCCATGCTGCATCAATGAACTTCATGTTTTCTGTGGTAACAGCACTGCTCCACAGATGTATGCCACATGGGTATGATAAGCACAGCCAGGTACACCCTTATATTTGTGTTTCAGTCATAAACCATTCTGCAGAAGGGAATTGTCCATGCACCATCTTCAGGGTCATCTGTAGGCCATACATCATGCTTGGTGAAAGCCTCTGAACTCAGTAACACCTAGTTTATTGTCCAAGACAGTCACCTAATGTAACAGAGCTCTAACTAATCATTTTTACTGCTATCATGGGGCTGAGCATGGAAGGATAGGATGAAGCTGAGGGGCATGTTAACTTTCAGTAAAGAACCTGAAACACCATTTCAGAGTATTTTTCAGAACAGGCAACAAAGAGGCTGCTCTTGTACTGTCAGTGGCTTTGTAGACTTCAAAGGCATGGGTGTCTACTTTGGATTTTTCATAGCCCACTTCAGAAATGCACATACACACTAGACAACGGGGTAATACTCCTCGTTTCAGTATTTTCCCATGATACAAAATTAAACAAACACTGTCATTCCTCACTGTAAATGGGTAGAGTGCTCCATGTTATGACAGATGCTACATATGTAGCAAGTGTTAATTGTTTCAGCTGAAATCAGACACACGTTTAAGAAAGCATGAAGCATAGAAACAGATTTATAAAAATAATTCTGCCACCAAACAAACTATTCTAAACTACACTACATTTCTTACCAAATATATTTGCATACAAAAGTTGGGGGGTAATCTTAAATTTGTCATTGAAAAGAAAACCCCATTGTGGTATGCTTAGATGCAATTTTTTTATTAACCCCACTATGAATTCTGTGTAATTCCACTCATGTCAAAATTATAATGGTATAAAAAGCAGGAAAAATGTGAGGACAATTATATTCAATATCACAACTAGAATAACTGAATGAATAATGGACAAACTGAGGCAGAACTTTAGCTGGTGTAAAGCAACTTAGGCATTTTAGTGTGGCAAGGTTAATTTACATCAGCTGTGGTTGTTGGTCCATTAGCAGCAAATCCCGTTTTCTCACACTTACATTAACAACCCTGTTAGGAACATGGAAACAAATGCCAAAGTAGGTGTAATGATGAATTTGATTAGACTCTCTGAATTAATTTATTCCTTAAAAGTAATCCAGAATGTCCTATAAAAGGAAAATGTAAAACTTTTTTTAAAAGCCATTAAAATCCCAGTAACTATTGAGCAAATTAAAGGCTCTGACAATGATTCATCATTTCTTTACAATTAAAAACTAATTGTATGCCTAAATAACATCAGAGTTTTATTCGTGACAGTGGGAAAAATGGGATTGAACAGCTTTTGTTAGAGACACTCTTGTCCTTTCACTAATGGAGAGGATTATACTACACAATAATTCTTTTACCAACACCAGCATTTATACTGCAGCATTAAATGCAAAGATCAAAATGATCCGTTGCAGCAAAGAAATTGGAGCAATGGCATTAATAAAACTACAGAGGCCAGCCATCGTGCGCGCCACAGGGAAATCCAGTTTTGCACAGTTGGTGTTTTGAGGCACATATGTGACACAATTAGTATAACAAAGTAAGTTTCTCCTTGCTGAAGCATTTACTACAAATTGAGTCATTAATCTCATTTATAACACAGGCACGATGGCTAGCACACTGCAATTGGCTGAGGAGATTTCTTCTCATTAGTGTGTGAATAGCTCAATCTTGTTCACTTTAAATATGGGTCATTTTAACTAAATATAAAGGTTTCAGCCTCAAAACTCTGCAAGAACTCTTACTATATTTATATGAGCAGTTTAAAGTTCCAACATGCTCGTGATGTTGTAGGCTAGCACCTGCCTGGACTATACTACAGCTGTAGCAGAAGGTGTATTACAGTCATCATTTTAAAAATGAAGACTCAAAACTCAGAGGAACCCAGGACTAAGTCCATCGAAAGACCTCAGCTGCTAAAAGAGGATGCAATTACACTGAGGCTCCTAAATTCAAACCTTGATTCAGAAAATCCCTATTGAGAGGCTACAAAAATCTGAAGCTGCCTATGCTTATAACGTCTACCTACTCAACTATTTACAGCGTTTGTACTTACCCAAAACTGCCCAGACTGAGCTAGTCAGCATATACCTCTTGCCCCATCATGGTCCTGTTTCAGAGAATAGGTCTTTTTTCAGCATAAGCTCTCTGTGGCATTGGATCCTGACTCTTTTGCCACATATGTAATCTTGCAGCAATTTTGCAGGGCCAGCCCATCACAAGTAAAGGGCTGCTGCTACTCCTGGAGGAATAGCCTGTGCTTTCTAACAGCAAATACAACTCAGTCACTACTTGTGTGGACAGGTTTCAGCCTCCAGATTGGATAAGTAATCTAACTCAACACTATAGCCATTGCTTTCCCCTCCTTCATTAGGAACTTTCTTATTTGTGTAGACCAAATATAGAGTGAATTGAAAGTGACCAAAGCTGTAACTTTAAGTCACCAAGGAGGTGGTGAGTCCCTTCGCTGACTTCTAGCAAAACTCCCTTTTCTCTGATAAGGGCTTCTCCACATGAAGAAAAGCAATGCAAGAAATCACCTGTATTCCTTATAGGTCTTTTCCTTCAAGTTCTTAGTTTTAAAGCCTTCCTCCTCTGGATACATAACCACTAGGATGACTCATATCATGTTAACTTCAAGTCGATCACCTAATATAATACAGTTCCACTGATACCACCAGATACAGAGAACAGCCCATCATATCAGTGCTACAAAACCCGTACATACCCCTCCTCACAGCACAGACTGTTTTGATTACTTTTAAATTAAAACACACCCTCATGCCATATCAGCTGGGACAATCATCAGACTCCAAAAACCTCACATCATAACCAAAGTGTCAGATTTGCAGAGAGGCTTAAAAACTTCCTGCACAGAAAAACACAAGGAGACCCTTCAAAACACCAGAAGGAACCACTTACACAAAACAACAGAAGTCACCTAGTTACCTGGCTAGAAGGAAGAGGTTATCCCAGGCTGCTGTAAACCTCTTACCTGCTTCCTGGAGACTCAGTGGTGACTTACCTGGCTGTTTAAAGGCCCAGCTACTCATTAGGTGTATTTAAAGGGACAGGCATAGGTAGTGTTAGGGCAGATGTTTTTTGTGTGTTAGTCACTGAGGAACTGCTGTTTTGGTAGTGACTGGGCTATAACTCCCCACCATCTGAAAGCTCTGCCGAAACAGGGCCTTCTGCACAACTGTGCTGAACTGTATGTGCATACCTATGTATAAAAAATTACATTTAGATCTTATGGTGTCTTGTCCTAGATTGATTTGTTGGTATTCATAAATGAAAGTAAAAGTGTAGGGCTTTTTTCACTTCAAATACTTGTGCTCTGCTAAATAGGGCTCTTCTCTGAAACACGGGCTCACAGTAGCAGCTCCAAGTGAGGGAACATGCTTCTCATATGAAATCATCTTGGGTAAGTTGCAAGACTTTTAGGGCAGAGATGGTCATATGCAAAGTCCTTACTAGGTTACAGCATAATGGGATCATCTAGCTCTGCGATGCGTCTAGACAGTTCTTCATTAAGCTAGTCATAGCAAACAGTTAATCAAATAGTGCATGTTCTTTCTGAGAGTTTAAAAACGTTAACATTTTAAATACTGTTATTACAAATTTTCAGCAGTCACTGCACTTCCTTCATCCCACTGAAACTGAAAATGCTGTTACTTTCTTGCTACTTCCAGCCTAGGATGAAGCAAAAAAGGTGATGAATCTCAGAGAAAATGATCGTATCTCACTTACATTTCCGGACTAGTAAGCCCCAGAAGACTTGGCTAAAGTCTGGATCCGGGACTTCTGAAAATAGTCTTATGCTATTATAATTGTGGCACTTGAGAGCAGGATCACCTTTCTTTACAATGGCCCCCTTTTTTTTTGTGACAGAAAGCAAGGCTTTCTCATCTGCTCCTTCACCTGGCACTACTTAACCCCCTTCTGGCAATCCTCCTGAAAAATGAGCAGAGTAACAACATTAATCCACAGCTGAATGTACGGACAGGAGTTAGGGTGCAACACTCATTGGAGGCCACTAATATTTATAATTGTAACCCACCATGGCACGTGTTTTCTGCTTGCACTTTCATTGCACTTCTAGGCAACACATTTTTCTGTTGCTCAGAGTAAATACAGGAACTGTGAACTATTAACAATTAGAGCACTTGCTGTTGTTTGTGAAATATTAGCTGACCTACTTCATTGAAGTTTTAATTAGGTATTACTCCCATGCTGTTCTCATCCCTGTGGGGATTATACAGTTGGCACTGATAAAAGCGTTCCTACAGTAGGGTAATTCACCAGGAAGAGGCTGGTTTAGAAATACATCATTCAAGGTGGAGGAGCACAACAGTGTGCTGCAGCGTTACCTGATCCACGCCAGCATGCTGGCTCCCATATCAGGAATTAACAGGCCAGGGCTGCAGGTATCCAAAAGGGAGACATAGTTATGTATCCATCTGGGACAAATCCTGAATTCCCCCTGACTATAGCCTTACCCCAGAAAAACCCTGCTGTTCTGAAAGTACTGAAAGCCTGGAATTGTGCCCAAGGATTTGTCACCTGCAGACTTAGGTGTACTACACTGACAACCTACAAGTCATTTTAACAGTTGTCAAAACCGCTGTTTAATTTCCCAAGACAGGTCCTTCTGCCTCATGCCTCAATAACCGAAATGATTCCAAATGAACTATTTTTAGTTTAAAAGAAGTCTGTTGAGATACAGCAAGGCACAGATCTTAGATTATTTTCTTCCTTAACCCATCAGTAGAGCCATGATAGCACAGTTATTTCATTGTTTCATTATGGTAGTTCAGTTGTATGCTACTAACTGCAAAAATGTATTCCCTAGGAATTTTTGCAGATTTTTTTTCTTTCCCTTTTGGCAAGATGAATAACTCTGTATGCAAAATTTCACTGCCGTGTGTCCAAAAATAAGCAGCAATACATTGAGCAAGAATGTGATTCCATGACACATGAAACAGATACAGTTTTACACACATCAAAGTAACTTCAGAAGCAATTAAGGATGAAATACAAATCAAGGGAGCCTGTACTCCCATTGAAGTGTCCCAGGGGAGAACAAAACCCTTAGCTGCCACTCTAAGTATATGTGATGCCACTGTATAGGTGCGAAGAAATTGATAGCTATGGCTGCCTCAGCTAGCATTTGAAAACAAAGTAAGTTAAAAGCTTCCACAGCAGTGAAGTTTTGAACCTCAAATACATCAGGTGTATTTTTGATGACTTGTTTCCTTTTTCCTCTCAAATGGGCAGCTTGCGAGGTAGTCTTTCTTAAGTGGTGCCTTGGGCCCTGGACCACCCTGATTTTCACTGATCTAGATCAAAAACTTTTTTCCTTCTGTTTATGTATTTTAAGAATGATTAAAATCACCTTAACTCTTTCTTTCTGATTACAAATGAAAATTAAAGTGGCCACATGCCACAGGTCAGTTCAATTAAACTGATGGAACTGTCTGACCTTTCATCTTCAAAATCAAGTCATTTTTTCATTTAAGAGATTCAGAAACCTTGAGTTTCTTAACAAAAGAGGAGTGGCTGAAACTTCAGTGATTCCAAATTCAGGCTTGAATGAAATCAAACAAATAATAATGTCCAGTTGGGAAGATTTGCGCCTAGTGTTCTCCACGTGATGCAAAAGGAGATACACCAAGATTTCATAGAATTCCTTTCTACTTTTTACACAAGACAGCAACAGAAAATGATGATCTGGGGAAACAGTGTATAATCTGTGAATTAGCAGTTATAAGTGATCATACAAAAAAATTTAACTGAGTAGTTCTGGGCAATATGAAGGTGTTTATCCAACAATGCCTTTGCTTGGCTTTACAAACACCTCACATCTACAAAGACAAAACTTTCCCTCACATGATCATGTGCAAATTGTGTGTAGTGCCTCAAATATCTAGAGTGCATTACCAACCCCACCTCATGCCCATCCCACTTCTCTTGTCAATGAGCCCACCTTTCCCTCTCAGTTCCCTATTGCATGCTTAACTCAAGCAAAGTTAGACTGCTTCTGTATTGGATTACTCAGACAAAACTGGATCTGAACTGCTGACAAGAGAATTATAGCATTTCTTGCACAAAGGTATGGTCTATTGGAAGAGCAGTCCTTTTTAATAATGTATCTTCAAATCAGCTGGACTTAAGAGGAATGGAAGTGAAAAAAAGTTGAGACTACAATGTCACACAAAGTATATGTGCATCCAAGTCAGGACAGCTTGCAAGAGGTTCACTCACCGCTCACACTGCAGTTCATTTAGCTGTGGGGCAGCTCAGCCTGATCCCCACAGCAGTCTGGGGGGGGAAAACCAGCAGAGGGCAATTCTAGCTTGCTTTCTGTCTGGGTAGGGCAGGTACACACAGAGTTGAGGATAACGCAGCCCACTCTGCTGGCAGATTAGATATTGATGTTGCTGTTCAAGTGCAGTGTCATCTATAACAAAATGAAAAAGTTATTTCAACCATAGGCGAGGGAAACAGGGACTGAGCACTCCCAGCTACTGTACAAGACGGACAGCTGCAATAATGAATCACCCTGGTTTGGGGCATACCTGTAATACTTTTGCTCACTCATTAGGCTTTAATTTGTCACAGCAGGGTTGTGACTGCTCTGCTTGTGCTGTAGCACTTTGTAAAGATTGGGTGACTTAATGAAGTGGTCTTTCTCCCATCATCTATAAACACCCAGTTAAACCACAACAGGCTTCATTAAGGTGACATAAAACGTGTAAGTTTTGAAGCCTTTGCAAGAGGATTTAGTCTCACAACTTCACAATGACTTTTACGGGACTTGTGGCAGGAATCTCACTGAGTTACACAACACTTAGCACCCTAACGCCCTGCTTCCCCAACAGCAGTCCCCTGCTTCACTTCCTGCTACTCTCAGAAGGAGGTGTTGGGTAGCATCATTTTGTTACGATCCAGGAGACCTACAGGCTAAAAGATGGAATACTTTGAAACCAGTAGACACTCACTTCTCTCCCAGATTTAACTGACAGTTTCTGGGCTGAGCCTAAATACATAGCTGTAGGATGGAAGTGCTTCTAAAAGTTTTGGTAGGGCAGGATGCACCACCTGGGCTCAAAGATGTTGCCAGCTCTGCCATTACGTCTCCCCACCCTTTTAGCTTTTGCAGGACTGTGGGACTGACCAATGGAACTGCACGGGTAAGGATGGGGTTAAAGGAAATATAGGAAACAATGAATAATTTTAAGTGAGCAAAATAAGGTGGTTATTTGTATTTGTACAGGATTGTACAGCTTGTACAAAGTGCTCAAAATTCTGTTCTATATATCTATATGCAGAAAGCTTTACAGTGAGCCTCAGTTCTATGTGAAGAATGTAGAATTTTCTATCATAAGCATACATATCTCCATGGAAAATACTCACATTCAGCAAAGCTCCCTTCTCTACTGTGCTCTTCTTCACTTCTTTTTTAAAGTACTAATTGAAGACACCAAGAGGTGAAATACTGACCTGATGAAAGTTATTCCTGTGAACGTACTGCCTTGTCAAATCATGATAGCCAGTTTAAACATAATTAATATAGGGCTTGAACGGGTAAGGTAGATCTCATGGAATTAAAATTGGCGCAGCTTGGTTTTGTTGCAAAAGTCTGGTAGGAATCTACTGCATATGCAAATTGTCTAAGCATCAAGTTGTGTAGCAGTCAAGCCACTGCTCTCTGTTAAATGGGTGAAATTTAATCTCTGTGTCTCCTGATCCTCCTGACTTGTTAAATATGACAACAATGCATATCTTATCTACCTATAACACACTATGCCATAGCAGTCAGTCTTCTACTGATGAAATGGAAATGATTGAGTATAACAAATCTGAGTCACGATGTAGGAGTGGAAAAAAGACATTTGAAGCACTGTATGTTTTCTGGGATGGCTTTTTTCCTCCTAAGTTTTAAAAATCACCATATACAAATTTAATCATAGCCTGCTATTCCTGATCTATAAAATATGAGCTATGTCTTCAAGGAAATGGAGGAGAAAGAAAGTAGACACTCTTAAAGAAATGCCACCCACTAAAGACACCAGAAAGTTCTTTGTAAATGTTCTGCTTCATCCCTAATCTACATGCAGGGCAATAACAGAGCCCTCTGTGGTTACTCCTGTTTTCATGGCTCATGAAAGTCATTTTATATTCTCTGTGTGTGGTGGGTTAGCCTTTTTGACTGAATATGTAACACATGATACTGCCAGGGCTGACTCCTTCTCCTATAAGCATATTTAACCTTCCATTTCATTTTTGTTGATACTTCTGATGCCAGTGTTGCACATGGTAGAATTTTGACCTAGTTGAACATGTCATGCAACTTTTTGGACAGGCTTTTATAAAAAACATCCATGGAATGCCTTCAGAGACCCAGCAGCAAGCTACTGAGAGCACGATATGCTTGTAAAGCTGGGCTAAGCACTGGGCAAGGTCTAAACAGGGACACTTCTACACGGTCAGAAAAAAAAATGCTTGTAATGCACGAAAGACAAATATGTTTTGCTTTTGCGGAAATATGTTTAGTGAATCATGCAAGTGGGCAGTTTATTTCATTTCTATGGTTGGAGTGCCTTGAGTTATAAATTTCCGGGTAACATTCAGAGAAAGGAGTAGTTTATAAATTGCCTCATTTCTGTTCATATTCTATATTAATACTTACATTAATTTTTAAGCCACAAACAAATAACCAAAGATGACAGTCAAGAAACACAATTTGAGTTGCTGCTTTAAGGTATGGGTAGAGTAAGCAGCTGCACATCTTCATATAGAGGAATTGTCCGCATGAGGAGCATTATTGATGTGCATTAATGTTTCATGAGAAAGCTCTTGGGGTGTATTACACATTTTGCTTTATGGAACACAAGATTATTTTATCTTTTGTCCTATCCAAAGCACACTGAAATCAATGTATGCCTTGATTTGACTTCACCGAGGTTTGAATCAAACTCACAACTGTAATTATGAAGGTCAAAGAGTGATCATAATGATTTGTGATCATTTTGGTGACTTATAAACTGAAATGTTGATTTACTGTTTTTATAGACCATTTCCTTCTGCTTTGTGTGGATGGGAATTGATTCACACACACATCAGTAAAAAATAAATTTGCTGCTCCTTTCTTCCAGTAAATCTGTCCAGAGCAAAAAGCTATTTCCTTACTAGAGGCCACCAGCATCTGCCATTAGCATTTGTGCCAGGTCAGGACACTAAACTGATCCTGATGCCTTTTTTACAACTGCTGCTAACAGTTGCCTAGAACTTGAGGGCACGTCTTCATGGGAAAACCCATGATGTTACAGCATATGCTACCTGGCACCACACAGAGCTCTGGGTGAGAAGAGGAATGGTCACATTCACAATCTTGCCAGCTGGTCAAGCTTATACATGGCAGTGACTTGAAGTGATGCTAGCCACCAGAGGTTTTATGTGCTGAGTGCCCTGCCGAGTTTATTGTAGTTCTAGTTAATACTTTTGAATGTATTTTCAAATACAGGCACTCCCTAAAGTTCCCTTTTATCAGGTTCCCTACTACCATCTTTTTAGTGCTGCTCCTAACATGTGCCCTTAACTAATAGGAACAATTACAAATATGCCAAGAGTTAATTGGCCCAACATAAGAACAGGTTTTTTGGCAAATTTCCCAGGTCCTTGACTGACAGCTTGGCATGGGCTCATCACCAAGTGCTTCAATGGTCTGTGAATATGCGTGCATATTGCAACCTGGGTAGGGGAGGGAGAAGAGAGACGTTCCTTCAGTTGCTGTGAGGAATAGCGACAGATAACAAAAAACTAGGTTTCACATCTCTGCCATTCTATATATGAGATTTACTTAGGATTTTACAAGCATCTACATAAGCACAATATACAACACACAAGGCCACCAGTTTGTCTGTGGGGAACATGGTGAACATCCCAGAGATACATGTTTCCCTGCAACATTTCTTACATAATTGTAAGTGATGGCTGTGCCTATAGAAATACAATTTTGTTCAGAACCAGTAGAAACCTAAAATGAGGAGTGGAGGTACAGGAATGGTATCTTGCAATGAAAAAGTGTTCTAAATGTCTCTGTGTGCTGCTACAGATCCATCTCTACTCTGTTCATGCCCATTTTCTAATATGATCTGTCCACAAACATTTAAATCCAGTCAATAGCTTTAAAAGATAAAGCCTGTTTCTGGCTCTTCTGATATGGTTTTCATACGTTTGCATTTATGTCCTTTCACTGTATCTATTCAAGAAAGAAGACCAGACCTCTTGCTTATTTATTTGTAAATTATATAGATTAGAGAGTTTGTTTTCAGAAAGCTCCTTGGTGGTATCTGGCTATTCCAGTGGATTAGGTGCCAGATTCTGTTCTCATTACAGGCAAAAGAATGACTTCTACCAGATTTAATGTCTTTGCAAAGCTCTTCAGACTTGCTTCATAGCATTATAATGAACGTAGTAGCAATTAAAGTGAAAAAGATAATCTTTTGGAATACAATGCAATAGTCCCTGTTTCTCTAAGTCCTTTCTGTAATAGAACAAGCTAAGGAAAATATTAGTCATGACAGCTGGTGTCAGAGAACTTAGTGACAACATCACAGTTGACAACATCGCTAGCAGAGAAGAACCCCCCCAACATTCCCAGTGAATCCATGGTCAGTTTTTTCATTTTAGGATTTTTATGGCCCTTCTCTATAAATACTATAAAAAAGGATTTGAAAAATGTAGTGTCTTGGGACAGTTGTTCCTTTAGTAAGAAGGATAATGAACTGCAAATGCCCTTTCCAGCCTTATGAGAAGGTTTTGCTTAAAACCTGTATGCTTAAGAGGAGTGGGTTTCTTTTCCCATATGCAAATAATAGGACTCAAAAATTAATTATGTGTCCCACTATCAGCTCTGCCTTTACCCATACTGCAATCTGCATTACGAATAAGTATCAGAATAAACACGAATCCTTGCTTTGCTCAGTTACGATGACAAGTCCCCCTCCAAGTCCATAAGTCTCTGGATTCATGCTCCAGTGAGGCTAATTATAAGAATACTCACTGGGAGGTACCTTTCTTTACATCTCATATATATCCATGTTGTCCAGCATGAAGATTTGAAGGAGATGAGTAAGCATTTCAAAGCAGTTTCTCCATCATTTTCCCACATGTTCAAAACCCTGTTAATTCTGCATCTTCTTCCCCCAATGCCAGCCTGCAGAGTGTGTCGTTTTCCAAGGCCACCGTGTCATTCTGTTAGTGAGCCAGAAGCGTTTCCAGTTTCAGTTTATTCAAAATTCTGTTGTAACTTTATCTCCCAAAGATGTATATGTTCCTGGTTTTTGAAGACTGAATGCCTAAGCGAGAGTAAAAGAAACCTGCATAATGTGATGGCAATGGATGGGGAATCACAGAACTCCATGGACGTGACTTGTTCTGCAGTGCTCACTCTCTAATCTGTTTCATAATGGTGGGTGCTATTGGTATGAATAGTCAATGCTATTAACAATCCTTTCCCAACTTCAGTGTCTCATGCCTTAGTTTTCAAAAAAATTATGCAGATCTCTGTGCTGGTATGTGAATCACAGTTGGAGAATCCCCACTCAGAAAAGCCAAGCGCACTGGAGGAACTGGCAGCAAAATAATAATTTTCCCATCTCAATTTAACCCCTCTCTTAACTATACTTTGTAACTTAACATAATCTGCAAGCCTTTTGATTACATTTTGGAAGTAAGCCATGGTCTTGCACTGTCCAAGGATTTATGTGGGATTCAGGGAGACAATTAAGCATGATTCAAGCTCTTTGCACTCTAAGTACTTATTTTGAATATTTTCACTGTTGTGGCCTAGACATATTAGTGGTCATTAGCCCACTCCAGTTGAGAAGATGGTAAGAAGGTTTGTGTTGATGCAGGTCATTTTAGTGTGGATGAACTAATCCTTTTATCCACAATTTGTACATGTTAATGACTGGTCCTAAGCTTATTTGAATTTGTAATAAACGTTCACACTTCCTTTGCTCCTCACATATCATGGCAATATCCTAATTTCTGTTATACGAAATTATTTATCTGTAAAGGGTGACAACCCTATTACTAGCCAAAATATCAAGCGAAGATGAATTTCTTTCAAGGACTTTTCAGAGCTCAAAATGTAGGAATTCAGTACCCATAGGTACTGAACATTCTAGTTCTAGTCAAGAAAATCACAGAATTCTCTGAGGTTAGGACATGAGATATTTTTTCTAGTCTCCAGTAAAAATTACCTGCATACTTGCAGCTGAACATCTGCCTGAGTGCTCTGTTGGATTGAAACCAAAATGCTCAGCACTTTACCAGGCAGGGCTCTGACAGTCTCAAGGCCAATGATTTTTTATAGCAGAAAGCCAAGCTATCAAAGGATTAAACAATACAGAAAGAATGCTGAAAATATAAACTTATTGCCTTGCTTCCTCAAGGAGATGACAATGTGCACTCTATTCACATTTTTTTTTTTTTTTAAACAAAGGTTGTAACCATAGTAGCTGTGAAAGTCAGGCACTCTGGGCACAGGATTTATTATGCCTCTACTTCATCACAGGCTGCATTCATTTACAAAGAAGTCCTTAACATCAAGAACAAAAGAAACAAAATTTCTCTGAATGCTCTGAGTGTGCTGACTGCCTAATGCTTTGAGTGTCACTTCACAAGCTGAGCTGACAGGAAATAATAATATAATTAGCCAATAATGACCTTCAGGTCAGGCATTTCCTGGCAGTTAACCCAGTCTTCAACCTGACAGCTCCACTGCTCCTAGAAAGTGCCCGATCCTGAGGCTTTCATAGCTATGACAACTGCAGGAGTGCTTAAAACAAATACATTACCATTTTTATGTGTTGAAAAGTTAAAAACTGAACTGCACATTGCCATGGAGACGGTGTGCTATTTAGAGCACATAGCTTTTCCGAGTAATGAGAGTCCAGTTTAATATCCAGCAGGGAAAAAAGCTTCCTTCAGAAAGCTGAAGTCTTTATGTTTTGTTAGGTTTATAATCATTGTACTTTGAGTGTAGGATGCACAGAGATAATGTTAATTGATTCTCTGAAGTTATTTGTGCATTCTGGAGACAAACAGTGACTATAGGATTGGAACGGTGTATTCTGCTCTGGTTTGCTCCAGTTCTTACACCACACCCTTGCTATGATATTTTAGCATATTACTAGAGCCATCAGAAGGTACAATATTAGGAGTTTTAGCAGCGGTCAAAATAAATACTGCAATAAACTTCCTTGAGTTTGCAGGCCCTATATAATACATTGACCTAAATTACAGGTGTCCAAATCTCACTGAAATTCTCTCTTTTTTTTAATATATATATTTGTGAATAGAAATGTTCCACAAGTTTGCTGGTAAACACAAGCAGATTTACACTCTCTGCATGTCAGACAAATGCTTCGTATTTGTAAAAATAGTGTGTCCCAAAGCGTTAATGCATTTTACTGAGAAAACTTATTGATTGAAAAAGCCATCCTGCCACTTTGCATTCCTTATTGTCTTATTTTAAATGTTTTTGTCATCTTGTCAAAGACCAGAAAACAACACATGAATGAGCTTTTATTGTAAGTATTGATTCGAAGGCAACTTATTGATAGAGACTCTGCATATAACAAATGTATGAGAAGAAAATAAAAACGTGTGGGGTTTACTCCCAATTGTCACATACAAAGAGTTTGGCCAGTGCTTCAGTTTTGTTTTATTGGATATACTCTCTGAGTGGCAGAACTGATTTGTGTTTGGTTTGTTGGTTTTTTTTTAAATAACTTTTAAAAATACGCAATGTCTTGTGAGGTGGTCTGCAAATGATGCAGTCCAATGTGCAACAGATTCAACCATTGTCAGGATGCCTCAGAATGCAATATGGAATGCTTTAGAGAGAAGATACATTCTTTCCTGGAGGACACTTGTAGAAAAGTCAAAATACAAGCTATCAAGCCGTCTCACTGAATATCTGAAGATGGATCTGAAGGGTGGGAGGGAACTAGGATCTGAGCATTCTGATTTATATACAAGTTGCAGAAGAAAGCGTATGTAAGATATGTCCAGAAATATTATTTCAAACATTACAATATAAGCTATAGAATTAGATAATTAATCAGTAGTTGTCTTATCAAAAATGTACCAGACTACACATGGGATGCTTGGATTTAGTTTCTTGATAATCTTTCTTAACCTCACAAGTGCCTGTTTATTTAGGTCTAGACTCATGAACTACGTATGGGCCTCTTGTTTGTTGTTGTTTGTTTGTTTTTCCCCTCAAAGTGTAGAACAATAAGGTGCTCTACAGTAATACATGCCGTCTGTAACTTCTCAGGTGAATTTTATTATACTAGTGGGGGAGAAGACACTACATATTAGCTACTTATTGTTATTCCCTTGAAAATTCTTAATGCTATAAAATTAGCACTGCGGTGCCCTGTATATGAACAAAGATTAATTTGTTCAGCTGTGAGATAAACCATTAAAAATAGCTACCCAAAATTAATATGACGAATAATTATAAACAATGAGTTGATTTGAGAAAATCAGAAATTGCTCCCAAAGTGCCTCTATTATCTTCTATACTTGAGAGTGTTGGGCTGAACTCCAGAGCACCTCAGGCTAAGGCTGTCCTCTGACTGACGGGGAAGATCTCTTTTCAGGAGGCACTACTGTTCAGGGATTGGTAGCACACAGGTATCCCGGGTTGGAAATAGGACAAGACAAAGGTAAAGATGATCCATAGTCATTCCCTCCCCACAGGGGTAACTCTGTCACATTGAAGGAACTGACTTTGCACACTTAAGGTTATGTCTGTGCAGCAGGTGACTTTATCTGCTCTGTACTTCATACCAAGCTGAAACCTTATAGCCACAGTTAATACGGCACCAGCCTGAGCTAATAAACTCTTCTCCTACAGTAGCAGACCAATATGTCGGCTTGGAGCACAGGCAGAATAAGCTCATGTTTGCCAACAAAAGCTTTCTTCTATATGTTTAATATTGATATCCAAACATAGGCATAACCACTGTTGAAAATCCTAATTGTCTTTATTAGCAGAAGTGGCCGGTTCAGCCAATGAAAAGTCATCATATACTTGCAAGATAAGTGAGAAGCTCAGGCTGCGTGTAGTCCTAGAACAAGATATCTTGCTTGGGACTCTGCCAAGTTTTGGTTTATCAGCATTCGGAGCTGTTGACATCTTTGTGGAAAGGAAGCAAACACCACTGAAACAGAAGAGCGATAAAATGAACAGTGATAAGGACTTCCTTAATTACTCATATTCTGAACTTTCACTCTAGTAGTGCATTTTTAGACTCACCTTAAGGCAAGTAACTGGCAATATTTCCAAGTACCTCAGAAGAAGCAGGAGAGGTACTGCATATCTTTCAGAAAGATGCTGTCATTCACCTGCCCTTTACATTATTCTTCATTTGCTTCAGTTACATCAGTAAGCAATTGCTCTCTCTCTCTCTTTCTCACACATAAGTGATCTCTGTCCCTGCAGTGCAGTAGATCATACAAGATCACAAAGGAAAGAACAGTTATCTTCTTCTATTTTAGCAGAGAAAAAGGAAATTACAAAAACATTAACTCTCCAGCAGAAATTATACGTGGTAGTAAATGGTTACTCTTGAACTCAAGAAAACTGAGTGTGCGCTCTGGCAATGACATCAGATTATCTCAGGTGGAATCCAGCAACAGGTTCTTTTGTGGCAAGGGTGAGGCAAGGACACACTAACATCTTTCTTTTCCCTTCATCTGAAAGGGAAGATGATGGCAAAATATGGGAAAATGACCAGTAAAAAAAAATTCCTTTTCATCAAGATATGAACAAAATCCTTCTCCAGGTATCATGGTGGAAATAGCAGCAGCAACACATTCATTGAGGAATGGGACAGAGTTGACACCAGCAGAGAAAATGGGACTGCTGCATGCTAGCTGTAAACCATTCTCTGGTCCCACCGGCCATCGTATGTTTGATGCATGCAGTGATGTTGCCATTGCTTTGAGTTGAAGCTTTTTCCTCCATCCATCTGAGCAGAAGATGAGAGCTTTGAAACAGCGTCTTTAAGAAAGCTATTCTAGTTATAATGAATGGCATGGTTTTCCATCTTGCATTTTTCCAGGCTTAGATGTGCCTTTCTAGACAGGTCATAGATTCCATTAAAAGAAAAAGACACTTCTGTTTACTTGAAGCTTGCTCTTCATTGAAGCAATTTTCTCAAAGATAAAAAGTTTGTTTCACTATCAAACATTCACAGTGCAAAGAATACCAGGTGACTGAAACCTGGAGCTTGTATCTGTACAAGTATACAGTAACCATTAAGACTTCTATCATAGTCTATTGTTCACTGCAGACTAAAACAAGACAAACATTACTGATCTATATTTTCCCGATTGAGGCTTTGAAAAATCAGCAACTGTAAAGCCAAATGTTGTTTTCCTTCACTTCACTGGAGATATGGTTCAGCAAAGTACTAATTTTGAGCCTGATTTTAAGTGTCTAAGTAGACAGACTGATCTTAATAGGACTATCAGGTATATAAACTAGAGTCAGAAATAACTATCTTGCAGAATCAGGGTATAAATAGCTCTCAAATTGACAAGAGTGTAAATACTATCAATTTCAATGGCATGCTCCCAGGTCATACCAGTATGGAAGAAGAACCTGTCCCACCAGAACCAACATCTGGCTCCTGGATATGTGTCCAGGGTAGGATATAGGAGAGAAACTCTGTGAAATCCAAGGTGAAATCTTCACTAGGAGGCTGAGAAAGTTTGGGCGCTCTCCCTGTTTCAACTTGGTTTTTTGCAAGCATCTTCCTTTTCTTCTCTCCTTGAGGCAGGGATTGCCAGTGATTACAGGTTTATGCAGGTCCTCCAACTCCATCATTTCACCATTTCCTCCTTTACATTATAAAATTTTGAGTTATGACCATTACTGCAAGACCTTTGTCATGGCTGAAAGACAGCAGGATACCACCCTGCATGTATCTGCCTAAGGACACTGGAAGTGACACCAGCTGTATCTCCCAGGGTACTGGGGACATACAGTAACCTGTGGAAGCAGCACGTAATGTAGCCCCCATACATACTAATACTTTTTGAAGTCATCAAATCTCCATCTCAGCAACAACAACAACAAATCATATTCTTGGTGCGCCCAAGGTTGTTCCGTGAAGACAATTGATTTTCGATGTGTTCCAGCAAAAGAAAGTCTAGTTTGAAAACTGCATTTCAAGCTTCAGCTCTGAAAAGAAAAAATTGAAAAAGGGAGAGAAAAGGGAGGGGGACAGGAGATCTTATGAAGGTGTACCTAGGTTTGTATTCATTGATGCCCGGTCCTGTCTGTCACGTCATATGGTACTATGAAGCACAAAGTGATTTCTAAAAGAGAGAGGATCTAGCTGGCAGTAGTATGTGATCCATTTGGGACTTACAACAGAAAAAACCTGAAATACCAGAGTTTAGATGGACCAAAGCTTCTTCTTTTTTTTAATTTTCTTCTTTTTTTCTTCTAATAAAAACACACTAAATTGCATGAAAAATACTGTGTTTTCATTCTGGCATTTTCAGTGTTTTAAAGCTAGATGTGATCATTAAAAAACTCATTGCCCAAATGGTGATAATTTCCCAATTCTCAGTAGAATCAGTAGGTGGGAGATGTTAACACTCTTTTAAGATTTGTGCCTCAGATCAACTCTTTCACACATTGGTGCCACAGTGCATGACCAGTTAAGGCAAAAAATATGCAACATAGAAACATCAGGTTCATATTCTACAGATGCGTAGTTTCCCTCACTGAGATCTGAAAGCTCTTTAGTTCTAGCGACCTCCTTTCTAATGTTATGTCCAGAGTTTCTAATAGCTTTGTAGAATACAGAAGGAAAATTCTCACTCCAGAGAATGTGTGAAATAAATACTGAATCTAATGGTGGGATTCTTGTCCATTGAAAAACAAAAAATCCTCTTAGTGCATGTCCTTAGGCCAAGTAAGTGGTATTTAGTGTTGCTCCTTAATCTTCAGCGGTGAAAGTCTATTTCAGGTACCCTAGGGCTAAAATTAATCAATTAATTAACCAATTGGACATGTAAAATATTGTTGACACTGATGAACTCAACCTACAAAGAATCAAGGAAAGGAAAAATATACTCTTTCCCTTTTATGATTTTCAGGTTGTGTCCTACAAAGTGCAAATAAATTCTAAGTCTGGAGAGTATGTTGGGTCTGTAAAATGCACCCCCAATAATCCCATGGCTCCTGATCACTCAGCTGGTTGATTTACAAATGAACCTGTTTCCTAAGGCTGGTCATAGGTGCTCATAGAGCTCCACCAACTTACCCTGCAGCCTTCCTCTGATTGCACATCTTGCTCCCAGGCCTAATTCACTTACCCATTTTCCTCAAGAAGAAAAAGCTTGGCAGCCCCAAAGGTTACAGACCATTTTAGAAAATCTATACTTATTAACAGATGACTCCTGCTAGTTTGGGAGAAAAATTAGATGATATGACCACTAATGTTCAGGCATTAGATGTCAATACTTCCAGAAACCTGACAGAAAAATTTAACCACTTTGCCTGACCTCTTCAATTTTTCATCCTGTAACATTTTTTGGTGAGATATCACAGCCAGTACATTTTTTTCTCTTCATGCTTGGCAAGGCTCCAGATGGTTTTTAAGTCACTTGTTCAGGCAAAAGAAGAATGGTACATTTGGGATGAAATTATCCTGGAGGGCAGTGTTGCAATTAGAGAGATGAATGGCCTTCAGCCTTAATTAGAACACTAGGTACACATTTCATATCCTTATTCAGAGGAATCCAGCTCAATCAGCTAGGTAATGTAGCGCTACTAAGTCAATACCTGTAGAACTGCAAACACTACTTCTAAAGAAGGGGCCATTTCCACTCCATGTTAAGTAAACAAACTACATAAGCAAAATACAACTTAGTAGGAAAAAACATCCTGATTGTCACGAATACTCCCATCTCATTCTGCTTAGTATGTTAGAGCTGCTTTTAAATTAACATTAGAATAGTGTGCTAGAGAAGGTTGGATGGGCATGAGAATTGAGATTAGGACATTTATATTACAGCTATAAGCGTACCCATGCCAGATAACACACAATTACGTATCTCAAATCTCATTCTAATAGTGGAATTATTATTGTGCTACTTGAACAGAACAGAAATCTGTTCTTTAAACTATATTGCTTTCTTGTGCTTTTCAAGCTTTGTGAGATAACATTTTGTGCTACATATCTACAGCTTCACAAATACAAAAATACTAGGAGAACTTTATTAAGGTCATAAAGACAAACTCTCTTAGGGTTAGGAAAGGAAAGAATTAAGATTGCTAGTACTGCCTCAGCTCAAATTCCCTTTTCTATGTGAATTATGATATAACCTTTGATGATACAAGAATATTTTTTCCACAGCATTTTTCCTGCTTCCTTTTGCGCATAGAATGGACTGTGCATAGAATGGATGCAATGAGCAGCAATTCAATATTTTGTTTTCTGCTTGTTGTTCAGTGTATTGCCCCAGGCCTTATTTACTGCTACATTTACAAATGTGGTTCTGAAGACAGAATTATTCATTTCCTTCTGGATGTTACTGTGGTTCTCATCATTAGTGTGTATGATTCTTTCACAAACTTTATGCCCAACACTTTTCTGAGGTGAGGGGACAGAACCATCCCCAATTTCCAAAAGGGAAACCAATACAAAGAAATTAGAATAAGGAAAAAATACACTCATTCTGGATGCCTTGTGAAAAAAAATAAAATAAAAAAATTAATGACTAGTAAGTGATAGGCCTTTCTATTAGAGACCCATTTTTTTCTCTTATTCATTGCATCATTTCTCAAATTGATCTGGTTTCTAACTCTGCCAGGTCTTCACCTTTTCTGTTTCCCTTTCCCCAACTGCTTCTTCCCTTCTCACACCAGTTCCCAGTCTGAAATTGTCTTGCCATTTCCTTACACAGTCTCAATGCCACCTCTGTTTTCCTTTTTCAGATGTTTCTAACAATCCCATTCTTTGTATGTCAGCTGCTTCTCATCATTTTTCCCTACTTCTTGGTCCATTAATTTAATTTCCATTTTTGTAGTCCAGCCAGTCTTGCAATCTCTTCTATTCCTTCACACAAAGTTTACCCCTCCTCCCACCTATTTTCTTCTTGCTCATCTTGACCAGCAGTCCCCACCTCCTTTCCTCACAACTTTCAGGCTTTTTTCCTTCCTTTTCTTCCATGACCTCTACACTTCTAGCTTTTGCCCTTTTGCCTCTTTTCATGTTGTCATGAGCGTATGCCTTTCTCCTCAGCAAATTCCACCTCTCATACCTGTGAAGAGGTCATATTTCTGGTATTTGTGCCCAGCAGGGGATTCTGTCCTTGGAGAAGGGAAATAAAATCCTTCCTTCTGTTGGTAGCACTCAGGCCTGACATTATACGCCATTACCAGGCAGGCTGTTTCAGCCCTGTACTAAACCATGCCCCATCCAAGCAGAAGCTTTGGAAAACTTAGCTGCCAACTTTGTTGAACTCCAGCAAATCAGACTTCTTCAAAGGCTTTGTAGTTTGACTGGCAGTGGAATTGTTGGGGTTTTTTTTTTAATAGATATAACAGGAGCATCCCTAGCAGAAACTCCCTACTCTTCAGATTTCAAAGCCTCACTCTGAAAGTGGGAATACTTGAGCCTTCTGATGACTCACACAATTTTTTTAAGACAAGAAAACCTTGTTTTGTCATGTTTCAATTGTAAAACAACTGAAGATTCTTGTTGAAATATATACATATATATATTAAATTTGGATGGGCCTGTTATAGAAAACCCTGCCCTTAAAATTCATGTTTTGGAGAGCTGTAACACCCTATTTTCACTTTCTTGTAATTGGAAGTGTTTGGCTACTTTAATTACAGAAACTGTCATCAGCACTACCTGTAATACATGAATGCACACACACAAACTTTTTGTGTGTATGTGTCCATCTCCATGACAGGGGAAAAAAAAAAAAAAGAATCTAAAAGAATATAGGTACATGCACTGCACTCACAGAAACATGAACATACACAAATGCCTTTAAGTTTTCATTTGCTTAAATAAAAACACCCAGGGGAAATCTTTAAGGGAAAAATATATAAAGCAGAAAAAACTAGTTTTCCAAGCAATTTATCACATCCCTTCTCAAGTGCATATTACAACCATACAGTCCTCTCACAGCTCTTGAAAAAAAATGAGCTAGCTCTAGTAAGTGATGGACAAACTACCAGTATCACAGTAGAGCTGAATTTCTAAATGCATGCATTCCTGAGTTAGGTGCTGGTACTCTCATGGTAATTGCAATATGCATCTTAAAATTTCTCTGCACCCTCTGTGTCCCCAGACCCCCTGTCTCATCTATTAATGACAATAGGATTACACTGTTTAAGGCTAACGTGACACTTCACTTTGTATCAGTATTGTGAAAGACTCAGATGAAGGACACTGTCACTAACATCCAGGACAACACTCCACAGAGCCTGTAGCCAAGTGGTTGGTGTGTTTGCTTATTTGTTTGGATTTTTTTGTTTTGAGATCAAACCAAATATCTATCAGTGTCAGACTCCCTCAGAACCCTGAGGCTTCTGACATTTCCTCTGTTGTCTCTCCATATAGCAGAATACTTACTTGGATAACAGCTGTACCCATTCGACATTTCTTCCATTCACCCCCTGCATCCCAAGTGGTCCTAGAGCCTGGAGATGTTACTGCTTCATTACCTTGGAGAAATTTAATATAGTTAGTACAGGAAAAAAATTAAAACAGAACAAAAAAGTAGCAGTACCCCAATGACTGTAAAGATCTCCCTCTAACAGAAGTGAAATATCTTGATGCAAATAAGCTTGAAACCCCTCAGAACTCAAGCCAGGTTAAAATCACTTCAAATGCTAGTATTAACTTACACAGGTTCAAAGCATACAAATGCAATTACAAAGCATGTGTGTAGCTTGTCTGCAAAAAAAATTCCCTTGTTCTTTCAGCTTTTAAGGTTAGTAGACATTCTCAGACTTCTAGTGGACACTCCAGCTCCTTAACAATGCTTTACCTCTGAGTTACATTCATAGAAGAGACTCTTGGTGTGGGGAAATAGGCTGCATTTTGTACTTCTGTGAGGGAGCTTCCTTTAGGATTCATTGAGCTTCTGAGTTTCATTCTCATTCCCCTATCCTTCTTCATACAACTATTTGACATTTCTTATTAAACTATTAATTACTCTCATCTTTTCTGAAAGATCCGTATGTCTGACAGGTCAGGTGTAACCCTGTTTTGTACCTAAGCCAACTGTTAACTCCCTGAGTAGTTCTGCCTAGGGAGGCACATCTCTTAACAGGGAGTTTTTCAACCCAGTAAAAGTGCATAAAGCATACCAACAGGTGATTATTAAAAAATGTATTAAAATATAGGTTGGTAAAGTACACATGGCACAGTACTGGCCACGTGACTGAAATTAGATTACAAAAAATCAGCCACAATGGAGTTGATAGGATCCTAATGAGTTTGGAGATGTGTCCCCACAGCTGTTTGATGCCATGTAGAAGGCTGAGCAGGAGGTGGAAATGCTATGTGCAGGAGCTGCAAGCCAAGACCTCAATAAGTCAGTCATAGCAATCGTTACTGTTCCCTGGATGCTGGTCCAAACTGAGCCAGAGGGGCTGGGGCCTTGACTGGTGTGAATGCGTCATGTACAAGAGTTTCTGAACAGAAATCTTACTATAACAATTGTTATCTACTCTCCAGGCCCATCCCACTTGGTAAATTAGATTTCAGATTATGTGTCACTAAGTGATATGATTATGTCCCTGTGTCCACCCTATCCTGAATTCCACCATGACACTATGCCAAGCTTCATCAGCCATTCTGACCCCAACAGAGTGTGGCTTCTTTCTACATAACTCTTTTCTAAGAAACTGTTTTCCAAAACCCAAGGATATAAGGTGTAACTACTGATTAACAATATACTTAGGCTAAACTACATTCCTGCAACCTTAGCCTTGAACAATAGCAGGGTACATCAGAGTGCCCACTAATAGACTTCTAAGTGCACTGCTCTGAAGGCTGAAAATTACATGGCATAGCAACGCACTTGGCTTACAAAGCACTGCTGCAGGAATTAGATGCTAGGGATTTATTGCTTTTGAATTTATACCCCTCAAGCAGTTTAGCACAGGGTCTACACATTCCCAAATATGGTTGTGCAAAAAAGGAGAGAGTATTGCAAGTGCTGGTGGGGCAGGTACTCAGGAGGTGGGAGGACATTACCCAAATGCGTTCCCAAGGAAGGTGCAGCTGGACTCCTACACTTTGCCTTGACCTTTTCCTGTGGATAGGGAGAGGATAAGCCACAGGAATTTCTCCCATGGAGTAGATCTTGGATATTGACCTGATGCCTCTCTGTATGGAAGAAAGTTAGAAGTGGTTCCTTCCATTGTCCACATCAGAAATGCTGTCAAGCAATGAGAAGAAAGGTACTACCCTTATTTTACATCTGACTGACACTCATGCACAGCAGAGGGAATTTAACTGTGTCATGTACTTTTCTCTGGCAGGGATCAGGCCCTTGGATCAAGCCCAGCTCTGTCTTTGAGGGCACACTTGTTGCTGTGTCCACAAACTGGTCAGAAGCAAATAACTGAAAATAAATTCTTTCTGCGTACTTCTTCAATACAAGCAGCTAGCTGTAGTATTTTATTGATTGTATTATTGGTTTCTATGGAGACAGAAGTGGAGTTAATTAAGATCAAGGGTTAGAGCTGATAAAAATTGGAATTTTCAATGTAGTTCATTTATCATGCACATTCAAATTAGTTTCCCCAACAAAATATCTATTGTAGAGAAATGTTGATGGCTGAATCATTTTAACAGAATTAAGTTAAACTTGTTAAGAAGAGCTTAAAGCTGATACATTTGTTTTCTGTTTACCCTGCTGAAAATGTTTTTCTTTGATAAATAAATGAAAACAATTTTTTAAATTTGCAGATTTTTGATTTAATCACCAAAAGATCTTTGTGATCAAAAGTAATTCTCATTGTGAGCTGCTTGCCAATGTTCTTTCTTATTAATTCATCCACCCAAGGACCCTAAGTGTTTTGAACAGCTGCTAAAACACTTGTCTAGGTGAAAGGAACTACTTCTTTGCCTCAGACCTCATTATTCCTATTACTTCATTCCACTGCACGTAAAAATGAGCTGACTACCCTCAGATGCTCCCTGTGAGGTGGTATACACATGCCCAGCCTCCAGGTAACTGTAGCTCTTAGCAGAAGCTGAATGTGTCCTCACTTTCTACAAGTAGTACCTTGAAGAGACAGTTCCCAAGTCCAGGTTACGATAACAGGCTGCATGTGTTTTGGCAAAGCTGTCCCAAAACCACAATTAAAATGCTGGTGGTTCTGAATTTCCCTGATAGCTCCACATCTGAATACCAGTCTATCTCATCTGTGACTGATCTGAATGGATTCTTCGTGCCTCATATTAGGAAAGATGAGTGTTCTCTTCAGCTCCATCAAAAATTAGAGGGGCAAAAAGGACTCCCTGACCTGCTCACTGCACACTAACTACAACTTAATCATCTTGTCAGCTCACAAAGTCTGTCATATTTTCTGGAATGGAAGAGGAAAATAAAAGGGAAATTCATGGAGAGCGTGGTACTTTACCCTTGACTCATGCTTTCACATTTCAGCTTTGCAGGGAAGATCCTTTCCAAATGAGCTTACAATCAATAAAAAGAATTTCATTACTGTGATATTTCTGGCTTTTCAAAGTGGCATCAAAACCAAGGCCAGAGATTGCTTTGTATCAGATACAGTAGGAGATGTAAGCTGAATTCTGTATTTTACTGCATTTCCCCAGAAGGGCTTTAGAAACGCACCAGCCTCAGCTGAATCTCCCAAAGAGCTGGAGTAGCACATGGGCCACTGGGAGGGGATGCTTTGTCCCAAAGATGGTTTGCCCAGTCTCTTTCATCTCCCCAGTGCCAACTCTCAGTTCCACCTGTGCGTGTTTATGTGGCTACTCCGTGAACCAAGATGCTGAACTGACATGATTAAAAATGCAGGCAGCCACTTCCAGCAGTCTTTGACATAAAGAAAAAGGTTCAGCTTCAGAAGGAAGCACACCAAAGTCTAACACAGGAAGTCTGAGGAGGAAAGGAAGTGCTAATCCAGCTCATCTGTCAGTCTGTTTGTGTATTTCTAACCACTGCCTATCTGTTTATATTACAGCCATCCCTATAACATGCCAGGCCTGGTGTTTGTTGCATCCTACTAACAAGCTAAATACGACGGAACAGTTGCTCCTTACTTCCACTGAATTGCATTCACCTTTGGGTTTTTTTTTTTACCAGATAGGATTTACCAGATGCTGACATACTACGCAACTGTTCATAACAAACCCAACACACGCACACATGGTGTAAGCTGTAACTTAGCCAGCAGAAACTCCAGAGGGAATGAAGGTAGCCAGAATGTAATTACCTAAGCTGGAGTTTAGCCAGGACAATGGGGTTAAAATCCCTATTTGTTTGGATTAATTTAATTGCTAAATACATTGTTCCACTAGTTGCTGCAGAAATAAGCTTTTTGTATTAGCCAGCAGGTTAAATAGCACTTCTATTGCAGTACTTAGCAGCTTCTGTTCCTGTCAGTCACTTTTGCTTTTTATTTGACTTCCAGGTCTTTTGCACTATCTCTGTCAGCCTTGGAGATGCATTTCCTCAGGATAGGTATAAAAAGTCACAATATTAGGTGAAAAAAAACTGGGCAAGAAAACCAGTGATAATTCATCAGGCACATACTATTTCAGTCAAAGAAAGTTCACAATAAAAGTGAAAATATCTTTGTAGTGTCTATCTTTTTTTCTTTAATAACATCATGGGGGAAAATGGCCACAGATCCTTCAGCTGTTGAAATAAAATTAGCTTTTATTACAGTCTAAAAAAGTAAATATCATAGAGTACAAACACAGTATTACTGCGGTGTGCCCAGAGGCATATACTGGCTATCATCTGTATTGTGATTTAACATTACTACTAGAGAGGATTAACCCTGTCAAACACCAACTATTAAGGGATGTCCCACCCCACCCTGTCCATGTATGGTATGATACAAAATGCCACTATGCACAGTGCAGCTAGCCTCATATATTCCCAATGAGGTTTTCCATCCTGCTTTCTCAAACGCCTTACATTGTCTCAAAAATTACTTTGGAAACTAGAGCAGAACAGAGAGAAGAGCCCACAGAATAGAGAAAAAAAGAAAAAAAAAAAAAAAAGCAAGAGTTTCTTCTCTTTTCTCTGTCCTTGATACATAGGTCTGTATCACATTTGGACAAGCTAAGCTGTCAAGAAATATTATAGAATCATAGAATGTATTGCATTGGAAGGGACCTCTAGAGGTCACCTAGTCCAACCCCTCGACAATAAGCAGGGATATCTCTAACTAGGTCAGGTTGCCCAGAGCCCCATCAAGCCTGACCTTGAATGTCTCCAGGGATGGGGCCTCCACCACCTCTCTGGGCAACCTGCCCATGTGATCAACCATCCTCATATTAAAGAACTTTTTCCTAATGTCTACCCTTTTCTAGCTCAAAACCATTACCCCTTGTTCTGTTGCTACAAATGCTTGGGACAGATCCTCCCCTGCCTTCCTATAGACCCCCTTCAGGTTTTGAAGGGTCGCTATAAGGTCCCCCTAGAGCCTTCTCTTCTCCAGGCTGAACCCCAGCTCTCTCAGCATGTCTTCACAGGAGAGGTGCTTCAGCCCTCTGATCATTTTTGTTGCTCTCCTCTGGACTCACACCAACAGGTCCACATCCTTCTTGTGTTGGGGGCTCCAGAGCTGAACACAATACTCCAGGTGAGGTCTCAACAGATCATATAGACACGGCAGTGAGACATTTTAAGAGAAGGCCCAGAGCTGAAGAAACACCACTCACAGGTGTCTGCAGCACTTCTGAGGGTAGGGAGGGCAAATGCAGAAAAAGGTCTCTTTTCTGTAAGTGTTCCTACAGCTGTGTAACTAAGCCACCCTCTTCTTGCCTTCTCATTTTCCCCCCATTGATGTACTGTCTGGAAAGACTTTGCACACTTCCCTGGGAGACAAGGACCACAACATCCCTCGTTAATATGTATGACCCCACAAATGAAGCCAAGACAATTATATGTTTAAGTGTTGATAGGAAAAAAAACCTGCAATGTCTAGAGGTGTATTTTGCAGGTTACCTAAAAAAGAAAAAGCCAAAAATGTTTTTCTTCAAGATCTCCACCATCACATATTTGGTGAAGGAGACACACTACCAAAGAACCCCACAAAAATAACCCCCCTCCTCCCCAACTTGTTAATGGAAGTTTAAGACCGTTTAAAAGAAAATATATTGAAGCTTTTTCATATTTCTATTGCCTGCAAAAGCATGTGTGTAATTACTAGCTATAGACAGCTCAGAGGGAATAATAGAAAAATCATTAAAACTGACGAAAAGTAGCTCTTTTATACATACAGATGTCAGAAACATGAAACTTTAAGTCCTTGAAGGGCTTGAAGGAAACACATTCTCACTGAGAAGCTAGATCCCAACCTGGAAAGCATGTGGTTTTTGTTGTGAGGAAGCCCATGTCTCCCTAGTTGAGAGTTTATTTTGAGCTACAGAAGCAGTAAAAACCCCTGGGACAGGACTGACTCCTGTGTGACTCTGGCCCAGATGAGCGATCTGCACAGAGAGCAGCTCCCCTTCTGCTGGAGGAAAGCAACTGAAGGACAAAAAAACCACAAAACCAAAAACCTGTCAGAAGACAGGTGCTGGAAGCCTTGAAAAACAAGGTTTAATGCAATGGAAGAAGGATCAAGAATCAGAAGTGCTAAGTAAAGATAAGCACTCTCCAGAGAAGTGTTTCTCTAGAATCTCTAACACAGATTATCCTGAAATTTACAGAAACAGAACCAGAGGAAATTTCTTGAGAATCTGCTCCTTGCTCATCATCATATCAAATAATCCTTTTCAAAAATCTCCATAAGCTGTCCCTCAAAACTAGGCAAGTTTGGGGAAAGAAAAGACTGGTAGAAAACCTTATTCCTCTAAAAATTACAAACTTCTAACATCTCTTCTAAACTAACCTGTGGTTGTAACATTCAGATACATTTCTTTACACATCTTGCATGCAAAAGAATGAAAAAAAGAGAGAGAAAAACACAGATTTCGAAGACTTTCAACTGCCTATAGCTCCTCTGAAGTAGAGATCAAGAGCATCTGCTCATTAACTCATGCTATAAATGTAGCTTTACAAGATGTCATGAAAACAGAGTCAGAGAGAACAGGAGCAGGCTGCTTCATGAAAGGGGACAAGCAGGGAGCCAAGGAGACACCAGTACGGGACAGTGCATACATCACCCTGGGCACCATCCCACGGCACCCAGGTTTGCAGCTGGACCCCCAACTGTCCCAGCTACATGTTGTAGAGTAGGGATTGGGCACCACTGGGGGCTGGACTCAAATTGGGCTTCTGGCCCATGGGCAGTGGGTGGGGGTATGTGGTAGGCAAAATGATTAAGACCCATGAGTGTCATCAGGGCACTGGTGTAGAGCCACCTGACCCTTTCCTAATCTCCAGTAGAAACCAGGCCCACCCCTGGCAACATGCACATCCAGAGGTACCACCTCCAAATGTAGTACAGAAAGCAAAACATCCTCCACCAAAGCTGTGGACACTAGCAGCTCCAAGACAGTGCATGCTTTCTAAAAGTCAGGCCTCATAAGTCCTGTATTCATGCCACTCCAGAGATGGGGGACTTTCACAACAGAACATACAGTTAACAAAATACTTTTACCCAGTTTAACCCCTGAGCAACAGTGAACTCCTCTCTCAGGTGTGTCTGGTTCTGTGTGCACAGTACCAATGACACTGCCTTTCTGTAAGAAGTGGTACAATTCCTGACTGTTTTTCACAAGCAACACTTCTTCTGTATTTTCTGCTTCACACTGCTGGTAAAACTTGATAAAGTAGATTAGGACACTCTTCTTCTCACACCTTTAGTATCAGACTTCCAGTCCCACAACAGCAGCATTAAAAAAAAAAAAAATCATTTATTTTTTTCCCCTTCCAGATTAACCCAGCTACAGTTGTGGTGTCACAGTTTAGCTGCTGGCCATAGTGACCTGCTATCTGAGATGTTTCCCTTTTATGATAATACCAGAACAGAAGAAGATGAGTTAAGCAACAGGTGTCTGTACTCTTTTGACGTGAGCTTCCTTTGTTCCTCATTCCAACTCTGTTCCTTTTTTAGTCTTTTCCAGTGACAGGTCTAAGGGTAATCTTAAATATAATTTTGATCCAAAAAACACTTAACCACTTTTTGTTAACTGTTTGGTTGTCAGAGTTGTAGTAAGTGGAGCATCACCACTTCAAACTTTAAAACCTTGTTTGCTACAAAAATCTCAGGTAAACTATAGAATAATCCTTTTATACAGAGTACTTTCACTACTTCAATAGACATTTTTTTCAGAACTAAAAAACCTTATTACATGCAATGAATTTAAAATGTTCAATAACATTAAATTTCAGGTCAATATATATTTGTAAAATTGAAGTACAATATGATCTCAAGGCGTGACATTTTAGAAAGCATAGCTTTTTACAGAGCTTAAACTGAAAACAAACAAGAAACACTTACACTCTAGCCAATTTCCACAAGAAATAAAAGCTAAGATATAACACCACATTTTATGAGATAAAGCTTTCTTTCAACCAACCCTGTCTAATGAAACATCATTAACCAAGCAGTACTGTTCACATCCAAGTCTTACCATATAAGGGATAAACCCCTACAGCCATGCAAACTTCCTGCCTTGTTCCTGGAGTATCATTTCCAGGGAATCTGGACCTCTCATTGGAGGGACTTTCTTCATGCACCAACAGGTGCAATGATGCTCCAGAAGTACATTCTCTCCATCTCACCAGTATACATTCCCTGAATTTGTGCTTGGTGTCTGAATATATCAGGCTTGGCTAGCAGAAGCCTAACAAGAGGAAGGAAGCAAAAAAAGTGCAGTTTCATTATTCTGAATTTCTGTATATTTGCAGGTCGGCTCTGTAGCTAAACTGCACATGGTTTGTATTTAATTTCCTCAGGGATTCAAGCAGTAGTTAAAATAAATTATAATTAATGACTGACCAAGCCCAGAACTCTTCATGCACCTTGATAAAACCAGAAAACAGTTGATAATGTTGAAATAAACAAAATTATTCTCTTATTCATCAAGACTAGTAGCCAGCAACATAAAAGAATAAAACTAAACTAAAAAAACCCTTCTTGAACCTAGGTCTTGATATGAGATATCTTCCGCTCTGCTAGGAAAAAAATTCATACAAAGTTTGTGATAACACAAAGAGGTGTGATATCTCCCATCTAGCAGCAAAGCAGGATTTGTTGGATCTCTGCAGGTGAGTACTTACAGTGCAGAATGTTTACAGCTCTGGAATGGGTGAGGTTATCCCTCCGAATTTAACAAGGAATTTAACAAAGCTGGGAAGCTGTACACATATGATTGGCAAAGCCACCTAAACTAAGCTTAGCGCAGCTGAGGGTTTTGTTAGCTCCAAAGCAGCCAAGGGAGGCGTTTTTCCTCACAGCTCCCAAGACCAACAGGCTTGCCAATGCCAACAACAGCTACCTCTCTCTAGCAAGCTTCCTATCTTCAAATTTGCCAGGTGTCCTGGCAGCACAGAGCCACACATGTACAGGCTACTCGCTCTCCCTGTGACAGAAAATTGCGGAGTAGGAGGTCTGTATGACAGGTCCTTTAAAAACTGCCTGTTTCAAGAAACCAGAGCTGTATTTCTTTACAGACCTCTCAGGTGGTGCATACTAAGGCGCTTAAACTTTAGATTAAGCACTTTAGCTTATTATAGAAGAGGCACAAAGAAAACATTAAACTGTTAAGTTAAAAAATATTGAGAAAGAAAATCCTGTGGATTGCATGCCATTTTAATTCCTCCCCTCAAATTCAAAGCTAAGTCTCTGTAGGCATCTACATTCAAGATTCCTCAATGCAATGCAAACTCTACAGAACACAGGCCCCTCACTGTAGCACGTAAATCCTGGAAAGTGATGGAAAATAGAATGTGAGGACAAGCTTATTTTTGACTCTTTACCATGAAAAAACCTGACAGGATAGCCCAGAGCTCTCAACATTAACAGCTTATGTGATAGAATTACAGACTGCACTGCAGCAGCATAAAACAAAGCCTAGGGTAAGTCCATTTGCTACTAGATCTCCACAACGAAATTCAACTCACCAATCCAGAACCAGGTAGGTGACCTGGCAACCTGGATAACTCTAGGATCAAAGGATTTTCAGCAACATGAACATGGCTAACCCCTGGGGAATCTGGAGCTTGCTTCTTTCCTGACAGAGGACATACATTAAAGAAATTCCAGTGGAGCCAGACTGTCACACCAGTAAGAGCCTGATACTGAAGGGGCATCAGCGGTTTCTTCATTCCAATTCTAGCATTTTCCAAAGAATTATCAAAATGATGTATCCACCATGTCACTACTGATGACACACACTTATACCAAAGTCCCTGCCTCTGGAAACTACCGGTCAGCAGTGCTTCAAAACCTGCCTGTCCTTTAGGTCAATGCTGTGGTGGCTAATGCAAACACACTCTCTGGACACAGCTGGGGCCTTCTGCAGGAAAGAGTTGGGGTGAAGGTGTCTTGCTCAGGTTACTGGGAAAGAAGGTCCTCATGCTGGTCCGAATTGGAAGATAGGCACTGCTAGGGCTGCGATGCCAAATAGCTGGTTATGCACTGAGGATGGATCGGTTTAATTTTTGGAACAGCACCCTCGATCACTTGGCACATGGCTGCTGGGAGACTAAGGGAGTGGGTGGGGTGCACAACATTGCAGTATGAATGGGGCTGCACACTTTGGCCATGCCATGGAGCTCCTCAAATCAATGGCAACTCGTGAAGATATGGATGTGCGTGACTTGTTTGTACACATGGGCAGCCCTTGGGCACCCACCTGCAGTTGCTCTGACATGCGAGCCATCCAGATGTTTACCACAGACCCTATTCCAGGAAGAGCAAGAGCTCCCACAGCTCACTCAGCAGCACTTACTCTGTTCCCACTGGCCTTGCAAACATGTGGCAACATCAGCTTTTAATGAATCAGCCCCCCAGCATGGTGTAAAAGAGGGCAGGACAGAGAGCCACTGCTACCTCGCAGCGGTGAGTTTCCCTGGTTCACATTCTTTGTAGAGGTGCTGCCTTGTACATTTACATATATTAACATTGTAATTTGACAGTTGCATTAAATCCTTTTGCTCTCACTTGGAGAGAAGCAAAACGCACACAATTTGCCTTCCCTGTAACACTGATTATTTAAGGTAGGTATAGCATGGCCTTGTATCTCTACATTAAGCAGTATTAATCTTCTCTGTCTTCTTAGGGAAGACTTTTCCATACCTCTACTCATTTTTAGTTCTCCAGATACCTCTGTTTCTGCTGTGTGCTTTAGATAAGGTGGGGGGCGGGGGGGAGGAAGATTATAAGCTATATACTATATAGAGAGGCTATATAGGCAGAAGAAAAAGAATCTGATAGGGAAGGACAACTGAAACATCACCTACTTAAAGCAATGCCATACGTAGGCTGTGAAAGCTTACAAAATAACGAGACTTGTAGCAATGACTCAAAGCGGGTATTATACACTAAATAGAGAGGTGTTACAGCAGCTTGTCCAAGAAAAAGATTTAGCAGTTATTTCAGAAACACTCCTGAAGCATTCAACCTGATATGCTGCTTTGTTAACAAAGGAGGTAAATAGGATGCTAGAACGTCTTGCTAGAGGCTCACAATGTACATCAAAAGGCTGATGGCTGAATTACTAAACAACGCACTCTATGTGGACTAAAAATAGACTCTTTTCCATACTTGTAATAAGTTGTAGATAGCAAGTAATTACCTGCAGCTTACTACCTTTATTCCTTCCTATTATGCTATTCCTTCTCTTCTCCATAACAATATCTCTCCAGTGAACATATTATTCATAGCAATTCCTGTCCACATTCATAGTAACTTCAAGCCATTTTTGGACAACATTGGGTTTATTTCTAAGCTGTTCATTGGACGGAACTACAGAATGAATGAAGGAACCTGTTTTTTCTCCCTTTTGAATTTCTCAATTAAGCAGGTCACTGATGCACCTTAAGTTAATAACCACAAACCTGTCCTCATAAGGGTGTAGCTGAGAGACTCTTCTGTACTGCTGCAAGCAGCCATGGCTTACTTCTCTCCAAAAATGCCTTGGAAACAAGCCCAGGTTGTTCCTCTGCTAAGAAAGAAATACGCATTGCTTTGTTCAAGGGAGCAATAAATAACATAAAGGGGTGGAAGAAAATAAACACCTCAAATTGAACTGAATATAAAGCAAAGTGAGATGGTAGAGATCACTTTTAAACGCTGCCATGGTTCGAGAAAATGAAGTCCATTTGAAGGGAGAATTTTCCTCTCAGTTATATTGCTCCAGATCAAAAGCCTGTGTAACAGATTGCTGTGTATAGGACAGATGTAATTGGAAACAATACACAGCCTAAGTATTCCCAACCCTGAATGTTAACAGGGCACACAACTGAGCTAAAAAAACCCCATGAGATATATCTAAAAGAACTTATCCTGTTTTAAAAAAAATAAATTTGAATTCTTGCTTACCTTCTCACTTCCGAGACTTTAGGAAGTAAATCATATTTTCACAATTTTTTCCACCAGTGAGGAAAAGCAAGCAATCAAACACACACACACGCGCATATAAATTTATATGTTCAGAAAAAAATCATTCTAAAATCATCTGACTCCAGGAGCTGAAAATACAAGGAAAACACCAGTGTTTCAGGGCTTACAATAAAATGCACAAGCCTCCAGCACAGCAGTTCATTTGTTCTGAGTAGGCTTTCAGTTACATCGACACAATTCAACAGCAGGAGTCTTGAATAAGTAGACAAGTTTTGCAATACTTCTTCAATGATCATGCATCTAGTTTTTAGTATAGGGCAAAGCAAAAACTGTCTGTGGTGCCTTAAACAGATCTGATTTTAATTTATTAGACTCATTCTCCACTTATATTACACCATGAGAACAGAAGCAGATCCTAGCATGCAGAAAGGGTAGAAAGAAGATAAAAACATGAGTAAAATTCCTATGTGGAATATGGCACATCAGACTCACATGACACGGCAACACAGTTTTTTTTCCAGTTTCTCATGGGAAGGTTTTACTGAAGTACCTGGAATACTGAAAACCACATGATGAAAAGCTGATGATGACTGGGAAAGAAAATAAAAGACCTAGAACAGCTGCCATTTGAGGGCTTAAAAATCCCTTTTTGAACCTCTCCCTGACATCCCCCAAGGAAGTGCTTTGCTCTCTCTGCTCTTTGCATGCTTCCAAACCTGCCTAAGTAACTAGTCTTTCTCTTTTGTATCTCTAAAATGACAAGCTGATGAGCCATCGGATGGAAAAGCAACAGCCATTTGGTGGAATTATGAAGCACACTCAAGAATTATGTGGCATCTAAGAAAAAAAATAATAACTACATAGGTATTTGCACTGGAGCTTAGCAGCTTCATGAAGGGTCCCTTGAGAATAAGATGGAAAAAAAGACGGAAGTCGAGAGCGGGGAGAATGCTCAAAGTTTTGTAAAACCTAGAAGATTAGGATGATTTTTAATTCCAGAAGTCGAATACTTGTACTATTGCAGAGAAAAGACCGGAGTATTTATAAACAGAGCAATACACTTCTTAAGTGCAACTTGCACAGGTATATTTAGCTTCCTGCAAGGATTCATGAAATTAGGTACAAATAGAAGAAAACTGGCATGTAAGTGCTGTTATTTCTTATAATAAGTGAGCGGTGAAATAAGCACATTTTTATAAGAGAAAGTACATCTCATACAGCATACTGATGAACAAGACAGCTGTCCTGGAGGAAAAAAATAAACCATAAAAACCTTTCCTCCTTTGTTTTATAATTTATTTATCTTCATGGCTAGAAGAGCCATCAACTGTGTCTGTCCCCCAAGGTGAGGAATCAAGAGCAGCACTTCTGCTCCCTCTGGACTCTGCTGTCTCCACTACCATCCCACTCACAATGGCTATGGAGCCTGATAATGCTGTCTTGGTTGTTGGAAAACAACACGCGCATTAAGGTTTGCCAGCGGAATTGATTTTGAGCACCGCTTTCACCGTTAGTCAACAGCCCTGCTTTGTCTCCACTAGAAGTGATTTACTAGCTCTGGAGGCATGTTTCTCTCTGAAATGCAGAGCAAGCTCAAAACTAGATTTGTGGGTAGCAGGGGCTGCACCAGGATACCTGGCAGCTGAATTTGCCCCACTCGCTATGTTGGTGGTCACTGTAAGAATGTGAAAAATTGAGTGGTTCCTCTCCCCATCTCTATGCGAAATTATGCTGGTGCTGCAGAAGAAAGGCCTACAGAAAATTCCCAGACAAAACCAATTTCATTAGAGTTAAGCTTCTAAACAGCTGTTTATTGCTGAAGGGAAAAACCTTAATACGTACTGGATTTTTCTTAAAAAAAAAAGCCCCAAAACATTAAAAAATCCTGGGAATTGAAAGTTTAAATTACAGTAAAAGAAAACCAAAACACCAGGATGCCACAAGACAGCTATTTGCATAGAAATGTGTATTTAAAGTCACTCAAGCAACCTTAATTTTCTCCTTTCTTATGCGTGCTATTTACCTCTTTGCAGCATCTGTGTCTTGTGCAGACAAGACGCATTTTCATGGAAGAGTTTTCACTAAAACCCAAAGCAGTTCACAGGCTGTAACCAGAGCAAACTTAAGCACCCTCCCTTGGGTTAGTTTACCCAAGGAGATGAGAAAATGTGTGCTCATAACATTGCAAGTGCACAGAAACACATTAATAGATGTTAAGACCAAAAGATCATAGTAAGCATGAAGTCTTACCTCCTGCATAACACAGCATAGAGAATTTAACATGTAAACTTCGCCCCAAGATCTGCTTGAGCTGAATGTACCTTTTACAAATATGCTTACTTCTAATACAAAAATTTCAAATGACAGAAGACCTACAACATCCCCAGCTCTGCTCTGTGATTGTTATGTGTCCTTATAAATGGGAATCTAATGTGTAGAGAAACATACAATTTCCTTCAGTGCTGTGCTCCCTTCCTTGCAAACTGCCATGCTTTATGCCTTGTTCTGTCCTTAAGAAGTATTTTGCCCACACTCATCAGCTGAATACATTTCCTATCTTCATCTAAAGCCTTAAAATCGATGTTTTTCTGCACACCTTTTTTTTTTTTCAGACCATCTCCAAATCATTTCAACTTCCCAGCTTCCTTTAGGCTTCCCAGATGAGATTCTAGTTGTGAAAAAAAACAGAACAAAACAAAACAACAAACCAACAAGCAAACCAACCCAGCTCTGCTCAAATTGAACAAGTGACCTTTGTAGCCTTTATGCACTCTGAAAAATCCTACTTCTCCCTTAAGTCCAAAGTGGCAACCTCATGCTTTTACTGTGAGTCTCAAACCGCTTGGTGCTTTTAATTAAAGCCCTAACTCCTGGAATTGAAAGGCAACAAAAATCTCAGCCTCCAGAAGAGCTCTGGCCCTCATGGTAAGCAATAAAGCTTGCGAGCTTAGGAAGCATGGGTTAGATGAGTGGACAGGGAAGTGGATTGAGAACTGGCTGACTGACAGAGCTCAGAGGGTTGTGATCAGTGGAACAGAGTCTAGTTGGAAGCTAGTGGTTGGAAGTGGTGCTTCCCAGGGGTCAGTACTGGGTCTAGTCTTGTGCAATGTACTCATCAATGACCTGGATGAAAGGATGTACTGTACGCTCAGCAAGTCTGCTGATGGTACAAAACTGGGATGAGTGGCTGACACACCTGAAGGCTGTGCTGCCATTCAACAAGACCTGGACAGGCTGGAGAATTGGGTGGAGGGGAACGTAATGGAGTTCAACAAGGCAAGTGTAAGGTCCTGCACCTCAAAAGAAATAATCCCATGCACCAGTACAGGTTAGAGGTTGACCTGCTGGAAAGCAGCTCTGCAGAGAAGAACCTGGGAATCCTGGTGGACAGCAAGTTAACCATGAACCAGCAATGTGTCTTTGTGGCCAAGAAGGCCAATGGTATCCTGGGGTGCATTAAGAGGAGTGGCCAGCAGGTCAGGGAAGGTTCTGCTCCCTCTCTACTCTGCTGAGGCTGCATATGGAGTACTGTGTCCAGTTCTGGGCTCAGGGAACTACTGGAGAGAATCCAATGCGGGGGTATAAAGATGATTAGGGGACTGGAACATCTCTCTTACAAGGAAAGGCTGAGAGACCTGGGGCTATTTAGCCTGGAGAAGACTTAGAGGACATCTTTTCAATGCTTATAAATATTTAAAGGATGGGCATCAAGAGGATGGGGCCAGTCTCTTTTCAGTGGCACCTAGTGGTAGGACAAGATGCAAGGAGCACAAAATATAACATAGGAAGTTCCACCTGAACATAAGGAAAACTTCTTTCCTGTGAGGGTGGTGGAACACTAAAACAGGCTGCCCAGAGAGTTTGTGGAGTCTCCTTCTCTGGAGACTTTCAAAACCTGCCTGGACACAGGCTCCTGCTCTAGGTGAACCTGCTTTGGCATTGGAGCTGGACTACATGATCTCCAGAGGTCCCTTCCCACCCCTACTATTTTGTGATTCTGTGAAAACTTGAACATATGACCCAAACACCACAAAAATAAAGCCTCAGATGTAAAATCCCTTCATAATTTTAGACAGCTTAAACTCATATTTGAATGCATAGGACTAGAAGTATACTATAAGCAAGAATCTCCTCCAGCTGGAGGCTTACCATTATCTCCTGGAGTGTAGTGGTAGGAGCTTCCCAGCAAACCCTGCAACTCAGCCTTCAGCAGCCAAGTTCTGAAGCAGAAATTCTTCCTGTCCTCACCTGCTAAAGAAGAAGAAAAGCTAAAGGAGAAGCTAGACATCCTCTGTGTTTTTATGTGGAATGCATTTCAAGAGACCAGCTCAAGTCCTCCCCAGTTCCAACAATCTTACTTTCTAAAAGCAAGAATATCCTCAAGAAGAAGAAAACCCAACAAAGAAAACTTTATAGACAACATTATGTTAAAATGAAATACCTAGTTTTACCTACCTGAGAGTCCTGCACCATCTGTAGAAGACAGACACTATTCTCAAAAAACAGAACAACTAGCCAGCTCCTCTGAAAGTGCCTCCTAGCCCAGAAATAAAGTAGGCACAGTTGAATCTAATCAAGTCTTCCTGGGCACATGTTCCCCAGTTCAGGACTCTGTAGATTATAAACACCTCTCAGCTGCAGCTCAGAGCTGCGTCTGTTAAAGTAGTCAAGGCACTATCCTCAGCGAGAAAAAGATTTTGGCTGTAAATGTTATCAGGTAAACAGCTCATACGGGGCATCCATGGCAGAGTTTGGTACAAGCTTCAGTTTCCTAAGTTGCCAAGGAATGCCCTGTTATCCCCAGCAAAAGGAGATACAGGCCAATTCACTGGAGATGTTCCATTGAAATGCTGCCTGAAACCATTTACACAGTAACAAATAATTGAAAGCATCCAAACAAACCTTTCCTCTGTCCCTCTACTTCACTTACACAAAGCAAATTCTTATTCCTGGTAGAAGCGCGAAGCTCTGCAGGGTACAGGGAACTGAGAGATAACTGCTGAGCAGCTGGGCAAGTAAGAGGTTTCACTACTTACCAATTTCTTGTAAGCACAATGCAACAGCACTATTAGGTTTATATTATGTATCAGTAAAAACACTAATTACAGAGGACCAGACTTGAAATAGTTTCTCAGAACGATATGCCTACAGCTAGCATGCGGAACAAGTGTGCTTTACAGGGATACACGTTCCCTAGTAAACAGAAACAAACATGCACAGTTATCATTTAGAAAAGACAAAAGCTGCCAAAGCCAAGGAAATGCCATCAGTGCTCAGACTAGAGGCCTTTATTGTTTGCTACTAATTGCAAGGAAAAAGAATTCACAGACATTTCAAAGCAGCTGTTGTCTTGTCCTTAAAAACTTCTTCCACTTAGAAAGGAAGATTTTCATTTTAACAGTCTCCAGAAGCTTTTATGGCTTGCAACTATCCAAGGCCATTCAGATGTGTTATTTCTGTATTGATTATGTTGTGAAGTTCAGAAAAAAAGGTCTAAGAAGCTAAGAGAAAAGCCTGTTGAGCCTGTAACTACAGAAATTACTATTTAAGTCTCAGCAATTTCTGTTAAATTAAGGATTACTTCTCCCTCCAACACACACTGACCTTGCTAATTTTACTGGTAAAAATCTATGCAGACTCAATTGCTCAGGAGACTGCAGCTTGATCCTTTGAAGCTACAGGTTCCAGCTGCTGTAAATCATCTGTGGAGTGAAGCTGATTTACATTAGCTGAGAATCTGGCCTGCTGTGGCTAAGTACTCCCCATCTGGTTTAATCAGTCCCCCTTCTGGAGAGCCCTAAGGATCGTCATTTCAAGCTGTATTTGTCTCTAAGACCCTTGTAATGTTGATAGTGTGCATACAGCCAGGAATATCTTACCCACTGCTAGGCTGGACACTGTCTCAGTGATGGGTGAACTTGCTAAATGAGGCTCAGGGTGCCCACCTGTTTTGCAATGTGCTGCAGAATGTTTTATTTGAGAGGTTTCCCAGCTAAACATCTGTCTTGAGGTGTTGATCCTGCTTTTATCAGCCTGTAAAACTGGCAGTCGTTATTCTGTGCACCTGACTGTTAGGTGCTGGTATCATTTTATTTGTGGAATTAGATGAGAAAAACAACAAAAACATCTAACTTCTTTTGTGGAAAGATTTCACTTAAACGTGTTTCTTGTTTTCTCATGTTGGGAATAGCATCTGTTTTTCTGTCTCTAGATCTCCAATTAATATTTGGCCATGAGTTTAAACACCAAGAGAAGATTTGCTTGGACAAGAAGTGAGTAAAGCTAAGGCCTCATCTAAATCAGCTGAAGGGAAAGACAGATCGAAAGATACATCAAGACTTGGGAGACTGTGTTCAATTCTTTGCTCTGTCAGAGATCCAGCTTGGGTACCTAAACAAGCTACTCAAGGTCAGATTTAAAATGGGATGTAGGCATCTACAGAGGAAAGGAGGCAGAACCGAAATCTGGAAAAAGCTTACACACAGGCACTTCGAGCTCCTTGTTATCAAACTTGGACAGTCATCAAAGGACCCAACTTGCAACAGCCAGGTCCAGTTCCTGCACCCACCTGAGGGGATTCAGATGTGTCTGCCATCTCACAGGAGTGTCTGACCTGTCTCTGTCCAGAGGGACTGAAGGCCAGGATCCCCACAGCTTTGTTATACATCATTGTGCAAAAATTATTTTGGAAACTGTGTGTAAGGAGATTGTATTCATACTACTGTAGCTAGGGTATTCATCAGGATGCACCAAAGTGGGTCCTGGTTCATACCCAGCATGTGTTTATATTCCTTGAACACTACCCCCAGGTGGCACATTGCAGAGCTGAACTCCTACTGCTTGTCTTGCTCTCAGATTATTTCTGATGCAGGGAACAGCTTCAGTGTGGGAAGGAAGGGAAAGGGAGATCAAACCTGGATATTTCTGAATACATAGCAGGCCACTAAAGCACTGTGAAGGTGGAGAGAAGGCATCCTCTTCCTCTGGTATTTTAAAAGATCTGAGGGCACCCTACTGAGCACCAGGAATGCAGTGGGATATTCATCCAAAGCCAAAACTCCTCTTTGGAAACCTGTGTGAGGTAACCAAAGTGTACAGTCCAACACCTGTCCTTGCTCATAGCATTTCTTATCCAGATAGTTCAGATTAGAGACGCCCAAGAGTCCTGATTTAAGGCAGCTTCTTTCTCAGTAAGTTGGATATCTTGGTTCCCATTCAAAAAGGATGAGCCTGTCCTATATATGTAGGCTCCCCTAAAGGGAGACTAGGTGTCTACCAGTGTTCTGGATCCCATATGGGCACCATATGATGCAAGATAGGTGCTGCAGTACTGTAATTATTAGATTTGGCCTTTAGTGCTTCAGCTCTCCATCTGCAAAATCAGGATAAAAGCACTTCCCTGTTTTGTAGCTCGTTTTCATACCCATTTGTAATTACTACAGAAAGATATTCAACACTGCACCATTTTCCCAGAGCAGTTACCAGCATAGTTAAGCAGGAAGAAAGCACAATATGGATGCTTTTAATCTGATTTTATAAACTTGACACATAACTTTTGGCATAATTCTGTAAGGAATTGGTTAGAGCTTAAATGACATTTCCATTTCACTTCCAGGGAGATAAACTACATTTCTCACAGCAACGGGTAGGTAACTGTGCTGGCAGCCTGTACTGCCAGCCACACAGCTCACAGCCTCACTGCTACTTGTGTCCAGGGACATCTTATTGGAATTTAGGTGTGATTAACCCCACTGGATACCAATTAGCTCTTCCAACCACGTGATCTATCAAAGACTATCAGTGACTTTGATTTTCTTGAAACACCACGCTGTGAACTGCGGTGACTCAGAAGTTTTTACTTAGGTGTTCAGATGTCACTCTGTCCTAGGGGATAAAACTACATATAGTAATCTTATCAACTGTCCCTAAAGATGCCACCTCTGCTCACCCAGCTGAGCCCACATGTCATGTTACAGATGTGGATCAGATATCTGAAATGGTTCCTGGTCTCAGCTCTCCCTCCCAGCAGGCTAATTCTGCATAGCAGAGACACATATGGATGCTGGTCCTCTTCAGCCACCCACATCAAACTTGGACCACACAGCTGCAGCCTGTGCAGGAGCTTCAGTGCATGTTCAGCAACTGGCTTTCAGCCAGGTGTTAGGCACCCAGTCAGTTTTAATCAGCTACACACATAGCAGCAAGGCTAGGTTTAACAGCATGGACACGCTCACACACATTAGTCTGGGCAGCAAACGGACACTGTCTTGTACTGGGCACACACAGTTAATATGCAGTTGTCTGCAACAGATCGTGCATCTGAGCCCTGAGGTACCAGAGCTGGTTTTGAAAATTGGAGTTCCTAGTCTTAAAGAAAATTATTGAAATATTACCCTTTGAGTTTATTGAGAATCTCTGGGATCTGTGTGCCTTCCTGTTTTTTCAAGGTCTCCCTTGACGCATATCAGAGCAGGGTGTTAAAAGTAATAATATGTAAAATAACCCAATAATTCAGTTGGTGTCCTTGCTGTTCTGTCTTAGCAGCAATTTTCATGTATGTCTCAGGGAAGAGGAGCCCCTTCCTTGCCCCTTTGACTTGGAACACTGTGGCAGACTCAGGGTGTGATCATGGCGACACCCCCTCCCCATGCATGTCACCTTCACTGACATTATAATATAACACATTAGACTCTGAGTTGCAGCCTCCAAGGTTCAGGGCCCTCTTTTATTCAGCTACCACAGCCACAAGGATGAGAAGCCTCCTGGACAGAGCAAGCACGTGGCAGGAGGCTGTAGTGGCTTAAACCACCTCTGAGATTCACCAGAGCTCCTTCTGTGAGGGAGCCCTGTGTGCTGCAAATGAAATTTTCATGAAATTTTGAGCAAGCCTCATTAACATCTCCCTGAGAAAATGACAATGTTGGGTAGCAGGTAGTGCCTCCATTTAGCCAGCTTCTCCCACCAGCCCAAACACTGTTCCTCCCGCTGTACGTTTATGCCAGAGCATAGTTTGTTCCCTGTGAACACAGGGCAAATCCCATCTGGCAGACTGATAAATGGTGAATGATTTGTAGTTGTCAGAGAAACATTGGTTCTCACTGAAAATACAGACGTATTTTGAGAGTCTGAAAAAAAGCTATTTGGACACTAAGATTGCATGTACAAACAGCATGGCTTTCTTTATCCTATGGGAACATGTAATGAATCAGGTGATACTTATGACTGAGATAAAATGCTCATTGTTAATTAAATAAAAAAAGGGTGGGGAGGATGACACTTATAGATGTAAACTTCTTTCCTTCTGTTATTTTTTTTCTTTCCTTGTTCTCACTTCAGAAATGAGAGACAGCTTTTACAGCTGGAAGACAGAGAGTTTTGCAGTTTAATAGCCACAGTGAAGGTCAGTAAGTCTGACTCGCTCAAGTAACAGCTGAGTACATTGGATCTCATTTCATTTTATTACAATGGCAGAAGCAGTGCTGATCAACAGTGTCATATTTCCTTTTTTCAGCATAAAAGATGAAGTGATTGTTCCATCAGACAGCAGTGGGGGAAGGAAACTAGAAGAGGAGCAATATAACCAGCAATGCGCTCTCTACACCTGTACCTGTGTTTTGTCCTTCCTCAGTCCTTCCTTCCTTAGCGCTGACAATGGGGGCCCCAGATAACTCCTTTGGGATTTCGCAGTGTTGTCCCAAGGTATTCCAGGGTCCCTTTTATACTCACAAAATGCACATGCCTGTATCATGAGTGTCTTGTGCATGGGAATACTGGGGAAAGTAGTACTTTATATTTCTGCCCCGAGTGCACCTGCACAAGTAGCCTACTGTTCACCAAAAGGATGCCATGTCTTTCCTGTCCTGTTTTGTGCAACAGTGTTGGACATGTCACTGACAGACTCTTCAGGTATAAAGTGAGAGGAATTCTCCTTCCAAGAGGCCAGAGAGGCTTTCTGAATCTTCCAGTTTAAAATAAGGTGGGGGAGGCCCTACGCGGATGAGGTCAAAGGAACCAGGAGGGTGACTGACTAGAGGAGTAGACTCCACTAATATGCTTGAGTTGCCCCCAGTGCCTTAAAGTCTGAGTACCTTGCAATATTTCTGTTTTGCAGAGGACTAGTATTCACATTTAATACCATGGAAGCAGAAGTAAAATGACTGACTTAGAGAAAACCTGTAACATAGAAAGAGTTGAAAAAGATTTCTGAAAAGTGAGATTAATTCATTTCCCACTGGGTCCTTTTCCTCACTGTAACTATTTTCTTAAACACCATCAATTCTTCACTTCTATACTGTAATGCTGCTCCTGAGATAAACACTGTATGCTCCCTGTTACCAGGGCACAGACATTTTGCCCACAGATAACTGAGCAAGAGGCAAAGAGCTCAGGCAACGTCAGTTATTGGCTTGGCCTTACTGAGGACAAACAAAAAACTGCGATCCTGGGAGAAGAGCAATTATTAGTGACAAAATCTGGATGGGCCTCAAAGCACAGTACACTAACTTTCCTCTGTACACTCCTAACATTTCCTAGCATCGATTTCCTGCATGTTAACAAGACTATTAGAAACATAATAGGGATTTTACTACTAACCCCACACTGGTGTTCACTCAGAAGTAATCAGACAGAAGTAAACTTGCCCCCAAACACCAATGCAGAGCTCACAAGCTGCTCCTAAGAGGAACAGGCACTGCGTCTGCCCAAAAGGAGTTGTCTTTCCTCCTGCTGCTGCAAGAGGGTGCATATCAAGGGAAACAGGTAGCAGTAGACAAGCTGTATTTCTTCCCCTTAGCTTAGAGAAGAAACAGAGTTATATATACCCTGGCTTGTTCCATTCTCCCTAGCACATGCTCACCTTAATGCTACAGCAGAGAGAGAAAAGAGAAGGGCTGGATTCCCTACTGGTGTAAATTAGCTTATTCCTACAGCCATAATAAAGCTTTTGACTAGATATTCAACTTGCCTGTGAGTCTGAAGAGGTGGTACATGCTTTCCAGTGCCACTTCTTAGAGCTCTGTGTTCCAAGTTCTGATCCACAGTTTTTCACCTCCTGTTTTATCAAAGGCTTTGGAACAGTTCCTCAGGGGGTATCTACATGGTGCAATGAAGTGTTGTGCAAGGATAACAGAGTTATCCCTGGACTAATGGAGTTACTAGGAGCAAAAATGCTACATCAAAAAGCTGCTCTGCCAGGGTGGTTGTGCTCACTGCAGAGCAGGGTTTGTGGGCCCAGCTAGCATGCTATGGTGTGCAGAGCGACCTCTCACCTCCCTGTGTTGCCCTCCCATGTCCCATCAAAGCCTCGAGCAGATGAATCCCTTCGGGCTGTTGGGGTCTTTCACCTGATTGGCCTTTCCAGATGGATGTGGGTCTGTCACAGAACAGACAGATATGACATCGGGAAATCTCTGCCTGGAAGCAGAGAGGCAGCTGGAAGTCAAGGCACTGAGGGCATTTAAAATGATGCTAGACCCTTGTGTTCAGGCATCTACCTGCTGCCCAGGGATGGGGAGTTTTCAGCTAGCACTGTCCTCTAGGTCCTTTCAGCAATGGGAAACCAAACTTTAAATTCTGTCTGTCTGAGCCAACTTGCTTGACAGTCTTACAGCAAAAGATCATAACTTGAAGGAAAACAAAAAGTATTCCTAAATATTCCACACTTCTCTATGAGAAGACTCAAGGGGAATGGAGAGAGGAGACTATTTAGCTCCTTTGTAAGTGAGCCTTGTCAGAGCTGCAGATAGACAGCAAAAAGGCCAGCACAGGGAGGGGTACACATGTTTCTATGAGTGAGTGGTTACACTTACTCAGAGAGAGCATTGCCTGAGAAGTCTGAGCCTCTCAGTGACCACTGCAATGGCTGTGGCCTCTGCCAGTGGGGTGAGTCAGCAGCCTGGTTTGGTGACTTTGTTCCTCAGGAACAGCAGCAGAACCCATCTGAAGCCACCACAAAACCCTGCCCCATGATTATCACATTTATTAGTCACCTGGGAAGGAATTAAACTGTGGGCTGAAAATGAATATTTTTATGCAAAATACCAAATCCTGCAGGCTTCCACTCACCTTCTCTGCTTCTCCAAAGAGTTGTGCTGGAGAGCATGCACGCCAGAGCAGCCGTAACTGAGAGGTTTTACATCACCAGTGGGAATTATCCTGTTGTATTATCTCCTTCACAATGTGAGTCTGCTTTTTTTGTAGGAGTGGGAAACATTGATTATACATTTATGCCCAGTTTTGCCACTGCTAAAATGCAACCGCAATTTTGTCACAAATGCAGTATTTCTGAATTACTGTGCTTTGAAGCCCCAAAGGAGCCCCAGAGGAACACTTCTGAGCATTCTTTTTATTTCAGATTGTTCCCGTTTTTCCCTGAGACTAGTCAGATAGATCTAATACATTCCTGACGTAGCACTTTGTTGCTGTTTATTTTTTTTGTCAAATGACCTACACCCACACATGAAAACACCTTTCAAATTTCTCATCAACTTTTATGAAGGTATTCCAAAACCAAAGAATTAAATAGCTCTTTTTTTTCACCAAAACATTAGCTGAGCACACCACACTCCAGGTGTTTGTATTATATTATCCACAACAGGGACACAGAGAAGTTACTCTATGCAGGTGTTCAGCAGCAATAGGAATTGCTGCTGAGAGCAGCCCCAGGGGCAGCAGCTGCAGACAGAGAAGGGGGGCAGAGAGTAGTTCCTCCCTGGCAATTTTCCCCGAGTTTCCTTCCCACTCCAGTGAGGACAGCCACAGAGCCAGGGAAGAAATGCTGGAAGAGGCACTGTCCTGCCTCCAGGAAGCCACTAATATTTCCCCTTTACTGGCAGACGATCACTACTCTGTAAGAGCAAGGGATTTCCCCACAGCTGTGCTGCACTGCTGGGCTTCTATTCACACTGACCCTGATCCAAAGCTCTCACTGAAGCCAATAGCTTTTTTTCCAGTTACTGTGCAGGGTTTTGGACATGGCCCATTACAGCCAGTAGCACTGGCTACAGCCAAAATCTTGGCTTGTGTTTTGTAGGCAATGGGAATAAATGATCACAGTTATTCTTCCTGGCCATAAAATCGATGCAATATCTTCTTCTGATATTCCTTGCCTCTCCCTAATAGAGAGCACTTTTTCTGCTCTATTCCTGACCAAGTTTCCTGGGAAATATTAAATTTCATATCAGTTTTTCTCACTGAAATGTTCTCACTGGGATGCTTAGACATCAACACATTTATATCCAAGGGATCTTGAAGAGGTTAGCCAGCGGTGATTACGTCTCAAATGATGTTGTACTATAATTGCTCAGGATATCAGCTTAAATGAAATAATCTGCACAGGAGAGAAGAAACAGTAAAGCTAAGGAAGGAAATTGCTCCTATAATTACTAGAGTATTTCTCTTTGAGGTATTAAAAAGAAATGTTTATAATATAAAAAGCCTGGAGATGATGACATGTGGCAACTACAGACTGGATGGCGGAACCTCTCTTACCTTACATCAGCTGTAACAAGCTTCCTGAACATTACTTATACAAAAATGGAGGGAAAGAGTAGAAGGTAGGAGGGTAAGTAGAAAATAGCTCAGAGTGAACAACTAGCTCAAACACTTTTATAATTGGTTACAAAAATAAAAATGATATGAGACAGGTACTGTCCCTTAGGGTCTTTTGCCACTGGAGTTGTTCAAGCCTTGATATCGACTTCAATAGTGACACAACCAGACCCACAGCCAATGAGGATATTAGGGTATCAGTCACTTCTTACAAACTGCCTCACTTTTTTCCTTTGATTATCTTTGTCTTCTCCCTGCCAGACTGGCCTGAACAAAAAACAATCTGAAATTCCCGCAGGTAGAGAGCCTCCCTGTTCTAAACATAATGCTGTGCAAAGTTATCTTGTTTCCTCCTCGGATCTTTTACTATTTCCAGCAATACGCTTTGTTGAAACTCTTTGGAGAAATGTGTTGACTGTGGATTTGAAATTTCAGAACGTCTTGTGCTTTAACATGCAAGTACGTAATTGCGTGAACCTCGCTAAAAAAAGCCATGCATGATTAAAAAAACCCTCAAACAATTATAATTACGCAAGGGAACATTTCCTGGTCCAGAGCCCTCACGAACCTGCTGGACTCAACAAGTGGCCAGACACTGGGTCATTTCAGGCACCAAGCAGAGCCCTGAGGGATTCACTCTTTCACAGTGTCTCTTCATACACGGGATTACAGGATTGGTTGTTTTCCTGGAGTACATCAGAGTGACAGGATTCTGAGGACGGATTGGATGCAGGAATTTTTCTAGCTGAAGTCTTAGTGCCGGTGACACTTTTAAAACATGAAATCTTCACAGACCTGCTAGAGACTTGCAAGGAAGCTGCAAGGCGGATCTGTTTTCACCTTTCTCTTCAGAATTTGTGCAACATCTAGCAGGGTGACCAATGACAGTAAATAGATTGGAAATTCCTCAGTTACAGGATTACTCCCTGTTTTTGCTCAAGCTGCTGTAGCTTTGAAACAGCAAATTCTTGGGGAAAAGCATGTCTTGCATCACAGAACAACACTTCTCTTTAGAGAAAAGTCACCAATGATTGCTGCCCAGGGAGGTCACTGTGGCCTAATAGATGGTGTCAGGACTAGGTGGAGATGCAGGTGTATCTAATGTGGCAGTCAGAGCTAATAAACCAGGGACACTTTCACAAACAGAGCCCGCAGTTGTGTCCTGTACTGTTCTCCTTGTGGATTTAGAGGAGCAGCATGGACTTGTTATTGCAGTATGCAGAAAACCAGCCCAACCTTCTTTTGCCTGTTTGTGAATGACCCCCATAGATGACTGTAGACCCTGTACTTCTGAGATTATGGCAGCATCTGTGGAAGAGATGAGCATGGACCACCCTGAGCTGAAGAAGCTGGACACACATATCAGGTGATGAACAGCAGTACTTCATCAGCAGGCCCCAGTGTCCTGGGCTGATAGGTGCTGGAGTATGATTCATGGATTTAACATTCTATTTCATTAAAGTAATTTGATTTAGCTGGGGTGGGTGGCAGTGTTTGGTTTGTTTCAGACACTTTCATTTTATTTCAGCAGAAACACCAGGCAGTGGTTTGCAGGAAGGAAGGAGAAATCCTCACAGCCATTCCAATGAAATGCCATATATTTAGGTTCAGTGCAGGAAGCATTGCAGACACTGAGTGCAGGTACTGTCCTGAAAAACAGAGCCACACAAGCCTGCACTTCTTTACAAATAAGACACATTATCACCTATAACTTCTTCTCTCAGTAGGGATCCTCTGTATGCATTCCCCTCTGTCTCTTACGACTTCCAAGTCCTGCTCTGTTGCACCTGACCTCTCTGTGGAATTTCTCCTCGCTCTCTTGCAGCACTCCCAAAGTACACTGAGCCTAGAGCAGGCACGAGAGATGGATTCATTCCTCTGTGCCAGCTGTATTTAATGCACAGATCTCATTCTGCCTTCAACAAAAATCTTGCTTTTCTGCCCAAAAACACTGGAAGTGGGAGCTTTCTCTATAAATATGTATTCTTCAACATATTTGTTTAAAGTTATTATCCTGAATTGGAGCACCGAAGATATAAATTTGTAAGTATTTTCCTTAGTAGCACTTGATTTGTATAAAAATTCCCAAATATGTTTGAAGCCATGGTATGATGGGCACTATATAAACACAGTGAAAGAGAACCTGTACCTGAGCCAAACAGACAAGGCATAGGGGAAAAAAAGAAGGAACTATTACCTCACTTCACAGGGACTTGGAAAGGTTATTGTGACTTGCCCAAGGTCATATAGAAACTCCAGGGAACTGAACTGAACTGAGACCACTGCAGTCCCAACACAAAATCTTAATTACCAAATCCGATTTTCCACTTTTCCTTTCATACGCCTTTTTCATACATTAAAACACTTCACATAAGCTTCTTCTAAGAATAAGAAAAAGCAAAGGCTGCAAGCTGCCCTTGTTAAACTAGGTTGCACAGTCAAACAAATTTAAAATGATATCTCAGCAAGATTTTGCAACCTGCCTGCGACAAATGAAAGGACTTTCACCCTGAAAAACTTGTGAGCGCTTGGGAGGACTAGCTGAGAGAATTTAGCAAGGCTCCTAATGAAAGCGCTGAGCTGCAATATGTATATGCATGAGTTCATGTATTATTTAAACCATTCTGATCAGAATAAGCATTGTGAGCACAGTACTGAAAGTGTCACTAGCGTTCATGCATTGAATAACTTGCCCTCATAAAGGTATGATAATGTGTTCATCAGTTTTGTTTGTACTCCCAAAGCAGTAATAGCATAAACAGAAAATAACCCTATATGTTGCAAAAAGCACATAAATATAAATCTAATTATATCTTTCCTTGATATTATGACCAAGAAATGATGATGCCCACTGAAGTATAACGTGTGAGACCAAGTGCACTGCCAAGGGCCTTTGTAAAAGTCTGCTCCTATGTTCAAGTCTAGCCTGAGATTTTAGGGGTTAAAAAAATATATCATGCTAAAGTTGGTCAGCCTGCCTAGTGGTAGGTCCTTTCTCTGAGAGGTGGGAGGTTCAGATTACATTTTTTCTGATTCTGTTACAGCTCATCCAGTGCTTGCTGCCATACATCATGCATCTCTCTATGGATACCCCACAGACCGACAATAAAATCAGAGTGCTGATGGAGCCATCCTGGGAAGACGTCCTGTCCTCAGTGATCCCAAGGATGACTGTGCCACATGAAATGCTAGGGTGGGTGAGAAAAGAGAGAGAAATCATATGAGGAAAAAATGGAGGAATGCAGTAGTTCTCAAGGTACGTCAAAAGCACCTCTGCCTACATCCACACACACACCTTATCAAGCAAAAATATGAAGTCAGACAAACTGAAATTAGTGTGTAAAAATAAACATAAAAGCCATCCACTGACTTATTTTTTTTTTATTGTATTCAAACAGTTGCCACAGTGTAAGATTTCTATATTAAATATACTTATGAGCTGTGATCTCAGCTTTTTGGATATTTTTTTACCATTTCACGTTTCAGTGAATTGTACATTCATATGGGAAACTTATGTAGCAGCCTGTTCTTGCTGGTAAAAGTGGCAAGACTCCCACTGGTTTCATTCAAAGGTTCAGGCTGTTAATGATGACTCAATCAAGACATGAGAAGCTGCAGAGAGAACTGGAGCTAAATTCAGTCTCAAAATTCATTTGTTCTTGTGCAGTTTCATCAGCTGAATCAGATATGCTCTCTGGAGCAGTGAGGAAAGATGCATATCTAGGACACTTTGGGTAAGTACATTTGGTAACCACCATCACTTGGTTATTTTGCTGCAGTTCCTGTATGTCAAAAGTTTCAGAAGAACACAATGAAACAGGGTGGTGCCGCCTGGGCACTAGGACAAGATCAGATGCAGGGGGGACACCAGGACAGAAGAGGTCAAGGTGGCTAGGGCACCAGAGGAGATGACTCTGGTTTGGGGGGACCCAGAAATGGCAAATGAGCTTGAAATGGCCAGTCAGGCTAGGGGTATTAAAAGAAACAAGAATCAGCTACCTTGGAAAGATGACCCAGCTATTTAACCACTGTGAAATCAAAATTGGAGCTGTGTGGTCTATATTTAGGAGGGGAGACCTAAGATCTTTCTCCTCCAGGAAATACTGCAGGAATTCACTTATCCCATTTGCTTTTTATGGATGGGAGTTCAAAGGATACTACTAATCATATTACGCTACTGGTAAATGCTGGACACATTTACCTCCACAGTCCATGGTATTATTGGAAGGAGTGGCAGAAAAATTATGACTCTCATTTTTCTCTGAAAAGATCTGTTTGAAACTGTCCACTGACTTATTTCTTTCTTTCTTTTCTTTCTTTTTTTTTTTTTTTAACCAAGACATTTAAAATTATCTTGTGTACTAATTACACTGAAGCAGCCCATAAAGTTTGAGGAAGAAATGCACATTAGATGTCTGTTTACTCTGTAACTGTAAGTTTCACTAGATAGGTTCCATTTTCCTTCTGTAAGCGCTAAATAGTAACAGATAATGCAAAGACATGAATGAGGTATTAATAGCACAGAAAAACACAAGGTTGGTCTCTGATGCAGGAACGCTTAAGACTAAGCAAAAACAACCTAAGCACTGAAAAGGTTTATTGCAGGTACAGTTAAGCTGAGTGTGTTTAAAACAGTAGTTTACTGTTTTACATTCCATTACTGAATGGAGGAAGGTAACGCTGACATAAGCATATCTACATTGCTTTCTGTCTGCAGGTTTACTGTTATGCAGAAGAGCTTGTAGTCTTTAACAGCTTAGAAGGGAAGATTTTAAAAAGGGAGGAAAAGAGAAATACAGAAAGCTATCCAGCCCTCTGTATTCTACCAGGTGGCATTGTCTCTGCTTTTTCTCCCGTCTCTAACTTCCTACACGTCCAAGGCCAGAATGTTTCATCCAGATGCTGCGGTAATCAGATAAATGGTAGTTCAGCACATTCCAGTGATGCTGTGGGATGAATGAAGTGCTGTTTGTGATCAAGGCCTTAAGAACTTTCCATTTTAAAACAATGTTGGGATTACAGGCTGTATGTATTCACAATTCCCATGCACAAGAAATAAACTTGCTTTTTGTTGTTGCCTCTCTATTCTCCAGAAGAGAAGACTGGCCATTGTTCTGTACATACCAGTATTTTGCCAGGTATTCACACTACATAGAAAGGGGAAGATTTATGGGAATTAAGATTAAGGCTCAGGAAACTTGCATGTGATAACCAGTTTTGCAATAAGCTTCTTTCAGGAGAACCATAATGATACAGTATGGACACTCTTTCTGGGCTTATGCGTGCTTATCATAGCTATTGAATGGTTTCTTTCTGCAGCAGCAACATCTCCTACCTCAGTCACTACCAAGAGCTCTCTGATGAAGGACTGTGAATAAGGAAGGACATCTGGAGAGCAGAAACATCAGGGAGGGGTCAAGGACTAGGAGATGGGAACGAGGGGGGAGTCACCAGACTCAGAACAGAGAGGGGCTTTAGGTTCCCCATATGATCAACCAGTAGACTCCAGTGAAACACACTCTGGCCACATAGGGGACAAGGGAGTTGAGACTATTCATAGGGTTAGCATTTTCATTGTTCAAGGGAATGCTCCTTTGATGAGCGTACCTACAAGAAACGGTGAAGTAGCCTCTGTGTCTCAAATAAAATAGAAGAAAAATTATCTTCCTACTTCAGCTTGGGTTATGCATTAATCATGGAAGACTTTCCAGATGGGAGATGCTGGGTATATGCAAAGTCTTGCTGCAATTAAGTAGGGCTTTATAATTTAAAAAAAAAAACAACAAACCTCTAATGTGAGCTACCTAGGCTCTCTCAAGAGGTAATGGAGAACATCTAAAATAATTTATGTATTACTCTCTGAAAGGTCTTAAATCTATTAGATGACTAGAATAATCTAGATTAGACTCTTATTATGCAGATATTTAAATATATGGTAAATTTTGGTGAAACAAATCCTATTCTGTTTCCCAAGAATTTGTGTGCTTATTTCTGTGTTTTTAAGGACTTTAAACTATGGAAAGGTTTAAATTTGTCAGTACCCTGACAACTGAATGAAAGCTGGAGGTGTTCAACACCTGAATATTCATTTTAATTACATGCAATGGTTTCAAAGTACAAAGAAAGTATGGCTGAACTGTATGACTGAGATAATGGAGAGATCAGCCTCTTTCTGTTTTCTGTTGTTCCTTAAGAACATAAAGAATTGACTATTTTGTTTCAGTTTGGCAAGAGTCAGCAATTCAATAATATGTCATATAATGATGAATATGCCAGGGAGTCAGAAATCAATGACAGAGAGTGTAAAACTTTAAAGTTAGTGAATTATTTAGATTACTCTCTTAATTGAGCAGGTTTTCCAGGCATGTTTTTGAGTAGCTAAGTGTATTTAGAGAGCTAGCTATTTTTCTCATACAGTCTCTGCATTTATTTCTCTATCTGCCTAAAAGTCTAGTTAGCTGCAGCTAAGGGTGCCGGCAGAAGATTTAACATAGATGAGTCAGGATGGTTTAACAAGTTACCACCTGTCTCCTCAGCTGACATCATTCTCCATCACAGTTCTTTTTTTTCCAAGGCAAAATGCATGAGCCACAACCTCACTCATTATTGCTCAAGCTGAAACACACAACTCTTCAGGCAATCTCAGAGCATGCACACATGTAGATACAGTGGCTCAGTTAATACATAATAGCTTTAACGAGCTTCTGTAACTCAATCCCATCCTATGGCCTTCCTCCAACACAGACTGGCATTGTACTTCAGTAATTTAGTTTTTCATAGCTGCTCTGCTAGCTTTCATCCTGCTTTTGCTTAGGCAAAGCCAATATGAAACTGTCCTTGACAGAGCAGTATTGTTCTAGGGATATGCTCCTTTCTCACCCTGTACAGAAGAAGAAAGAAGGGAAGAAGCTGCCCCAATATCAGCAATTGGAACTAAATTAGATACAGTTACACTAATATAAAGCTTTGTGCTTGTTATTTTATCCCTCATTTCTTTTTAACCGCAAGCACATTTTGCCCAGTATAAGCAGCTTCTCTGCTAGGAAATGTTTTATAAAGTATTTCTGCATCACAAATGCTAGCAGGGACTGGGTCTTAGTAAATATAACAAAACTTACAGGCAGCTTTTCTAAAGAGCTCAGCACATAATGTCTGACATCACTGTGTGCTTTTGAAAGCTGGACTGCATTGAGGTGACTATATGGGCTCAGGGTTTGAAATAACTCAAATCCCATCTTTATTCTGAGGGTGCCTTAGCAAGAACAGAGATCCTGTTTCTTTTATAGAGGGAGAAGGAGGAATGAAGGACAAGGAAGAAAGAGAAAGGTGAGATTGTCCTCTTTTCCCTGTATACCTTGTGTCTTTTAAACATATCCCCAAAGGAAGGAGAGGAAAAAAAGCAGAGCAAGTCGTCTTTGGCAGAAAGCAGCCGATCCAAGATGAGGCAGTTTACATTATCTTTTTTACATCAAGACCCTTGGGATAGTCCTGTCCTTCCCTTAGGCACAGCCCTTTTTACTTCTGTGAAAATAGTTACCTGCCACCAGTTGCTCAGAGAGCTGCCCCAGTTCCCAAACAAGAGACGGGCCAAACCTTTGCAGAACAGCGTGAAACAAAACCAGAAGGACTGATTTAATTGCTGAGGACTTGGTACATATTGCCACCTGTTTCGACTTGTGGGGTTATGAAGCACCACAGAAGCTTCTTTGTAAAATAAGGTACTTTTCTATGTTGTATTTGTTCTGCTTACCTTTAATGCCACCCACTTCATGACCAGTTAGTTCTGAACTGGTCTTGCAAAAGGATCCAGTTCATCTGTAACTTGGTACTGTCAGTGTTGACTGTTACTGTGCTAACAAAGTGGTATTATATACCTTTAAGAATCAGTGCTGCAGAACTGCTGATTTTTCTAATAAGGTTAAAAAAAAAATAAATAATATATATATAAAAAGGACCCTTTTGATTACATCTATTGTTCTTTCTTTTGCAATGCTGTAACAATAGACCATTAATGTCCTCTCTGGAAGAAATGTATGAGAAAAGGAGACAGAGCACTGAAACAGGCTGCCCAGAGAGGTTGTGGAGTCTCCTTCTCTGGAGACTTTCAAAACCCACCTGGATGCGTTCCTGTGTAACCTGCTCTAGATGGACCTGCTTTTGCAGGGGGTTGGGCTAGATGATCTCCAGAGGTCCCTTCCATCCCCTACCATTCTGTATACTGCATACTTTGGGTGCTTAGAATGGACACCATCATAGCAACTGAAAGAGTGGTTGGACAGTATTAATAGGTTTGTTGTTGGTTTTGTTTTTTTTTTAATGGGTCTTTTGTGTAAGCCTTCACAAATTATGTTAAAACGTTTTTTTTTACCATTCCAATGCTCAATTATTTGAAACCTAAGTGTTTGCATCATATAAGGATTTGAAAGATTATTACAAGTTAATTCAAAATTGATATCATTTGATTGTTCTTTCCCAGCCTTAGAAAAAACTCAAAAAAAACCCCCATAGAAGCCTGTAAGGGAAAAGCATATGCAGTGAGAAAAGCACTTCTCTGCACTTCAAAAATTCCTGGTGGATGATAGTGGGAGTAGTAAAGAAATGTGGCTGTTCAGTGAAGAAGCTCCAGCCGACAGCATTCAGTAAGCATCTGAAAGAAGATGAGACTTGATGAATCAAGTTCAAGTGGAGCCCTGAGCATCACCTCGCAGTGGAGCCTGAATGTGCCCTTAGGAATGAAATTGCCAGTGCTTTGTTATTGCTTCCAGAGGAGTTCTGTCTTTCCTTCTGTGGTAGATCCTTATTCCTCATCACCACATCTCACAGGCCAGGCTGGGTAGGCATGGCTTCTTCTGTCTGGGGAACATGGCAAACAGGCCTGAGTATCTGCACTGCAGCGTTCATAGACATGGGAAGCCAATGTTACACTTGACAGATTCAGCCTGGACCGCAGCCTCTTTGCAGCTCCACAGAGCTGTGAGAGAAGCTGGGCAGCTGCTGAAGCACCTAATCTACGGTGAGCTCAGGGCTGCCACAGCCACACCACTACAAATCCTAGGCTTAGTTCCCTATCTAGCAGTCATAACCGAGAGCACTGCAAACATTCTCAAAATGTTTACAGAACTGAGGGCCTTACAAGGGTACAACAAAAGCAAAATCTCACTGTTGATCAGGGATGTTCAAAGCTGTTTGGCTTCTTTCCTTCTTTTCATTTCCTCTTCATTTTCCCAGACAGTTGCAACTACTGTGGCTGGTGACCTTCATCATTCTGCTCTTTCTTTCTATCATCACAAAGTCCCACTGCTGGATTTTTACTCCACTTTCATTACATAGCATCTGCACCATTTTTGAAAACAATTTTCAGAATTGAAGTGTCCTGTTTGTACAGTCCCCATTTTGTTAGGCTGCGTTATTGCTGTAACATCAGGGCTTTCACATCTCACCAGTCTGCCGAACTAGAAGCGAGTTATGAAAGACCATTAAGGACTTTGCAAAAGTAAGTGATGTATTCCCACCAGCCTATTGTCCACTTTAGAAAGTCAGATTTTTTTTTTTTTGGCTTTTCTATATTCTGTGTTCAGGATGCTTGTGCAGGGCCGTATCCTGCCTCTCAGTCTGCTTTCCGTAGCATTTTCTAATGTACTGATTTATTTGGGGCACTAAATACTCAGGATGAAATCTCTGCTCGCGCTAAAGTTAATGGGAGTTTTTCCTCAAATAGAGTCTATATTATTGCCTAGTTCTACTTTTGAGACAGAGACTTTGCTGGCGCACAGCAGTGTCTGTGTAATGGCTCCCAAGGAAGGGTAATCACTGAAAGTTTTCATGCGGGGGAGCAGAGAAGCATAACAGGCAAAGCCTGTCCTCACACGCAGATCTGGCAAAGCTGCCTTCCAGAAAGGCAGCATGAGAGAAGCACCAGACTGTTGCTGCAACTTCATAAATACACAGTGAAACCTTGACCCAGGATGTGTGGTAACTTGCATCAAGACTCAGATCAGCAATGATTCTAAGTTTATTATTGAATTCGAAGTCTCTAAAATTTCTAAATTAGATTAGATGATATCAAAAGCTCACTTAATATGTCAAAAAATTCTAAAGTCATATTCTTGTTGCCAAATTGAACTGTTCTCAACTGAAACCAAACTGGTTTTGAACAAGCTTATGTTACCAGAGAATGTTTCTTTCTATATTTAGCAATCAACTTTTGCTACAATGTAATAATAAAAATAGACATCTCAAGATGATTTTTGGAACTTAGGCAACACTTACAAGCAGCCACTTAAACACAAATATGGTCATTTACAAGAATTCAGATTTAGAAATCTTTTCTCGTCAGTCTGAATCGTCAGTCTTTGATGCCTAACACTTAGAAATCTAAAAGAATTAATGATGACTATTCAGAAGACTTGTATGAAATGTTCATAATAATATGCAGCATGCTAGGGGGAAGTGTAATCACTCTGTAGTTAAAAGCAGCAATGAAGTTTCAATCTTAATGGAAATGGCAGTTTTCCTGTCTGCAGAAGATACAAGCAAAGTTCTCAAAACGTACACCAATCTCTTATGGTTTCTCATGATATTTTTAATACTGACTAAATCAGGACACTGATTAGAATTAATTCCCTTACAGGAAAGAATTTATTTTGGTGAGAACTAGGTTAGGAAAGACTATCAGAACTTTAGTTAAAAGCCCACCTGTGTTGCAAAATCTGGATATAGATTTTCCCAAAGACTGGGGTTGTTCAGTGCTGTTCTGCCCCTGAGGGGTGGTCAAACCCAGCTCTGCTCAGCCATTTCTTCCAGCTCACCTGCTCCATGTAGAGCTCCACCAGCGCCAGCTTTGCTGGACTATTTCTACAAGTTAGCAGTTGCACTGCTGGTGACCTCAGTGTTGGTAATGTGGCCTCTGCATACAGTGCCTATCTAAAAGTACTTCCATATTTATCTCAACCTAATCAAAAGAAACAAGACTTTCAAACCATTATTTTTTTAAGTTTAAAGAAAAGGGTAGAGGGAATGCTAGGAAGCAGGGGTGGTGGTTAAAAAGGAAGATGGGGGCCAGTATTGCAAAGATGCCGAGTCCTGTAAAAATAGCAGGAAGGCCTTAACTTGTAGCAGTTTTCATTTAGGGCTGGGTACTTCATATTAAAAATACCCTAGTTTTATTATAATGAATTGGTTCAAGCACACTGGCATACAGCAATGCACAAGGGGTTTCAACAGGAAATTTTTATTTAAAATCAGGAGTACCGTTCAGAAGCAACACCAGCTGTTCCCACTTACTACACTTCAATTAACTTCACAGAGCACTCTGCATGAAGGAACTGGACACTTTCCAGATTAAATAAGATGAGCTGCATGAACACACTTAATGTCACCTAACTACTAATTGGCACTCAGTCCACGGGACCAGACTAAAACTGGTTCAAAGAAAATCCTGAAATGTAATATGGATGTCAGGTCCTCAGCACCAACTGCTTTGCCCTGCCATACTTGCTGGTGCAGATTTAACCTTACTTAGGCAAAGCTATTAAAACAGATGAGAAACTGGTCTAGGTAATGTTATATTTGTACCAGTAGCATTTTGAAAGACTTCCTTAAAAAGAGCCTGCAGACAGGTATAAATGAGCTCCCAATCAAATTTAACCATCAGAAAAGCTGAGCATAAACTTGCCTTTCCCAAGCAGCATCCGTCAACAAACTGAGATTTAAATAAATTCAGTACCTGAAATTCTTCTGCATATTATATGGAGATTTGCTAGACATGTGAGAAAAGCCTGCTTGTCTTTTTTTTTTCCCTCTCTCTCACTGGAGTGTGTTCTTGTCCTATATCTTGGACCTTCCTTGCAAATCAAATGGAAGTCAGTAAAAACCCAAAAGGGCAGGAAGGAAGGGTTCTGGTCTTTAAATTCTGCCTTGATGTGAGTCCTTGGTTTGCAATGGTTGCCAGTAATGCCTGAATCTAAAATAAAATCTGTACAATTAGCTCACACAGGGTGTGGAGGGTCTGGTAACTACAGCAAGCATTGGACAAATTAGACAATTTTGGCTGACAATTAGACATTGGAATAATCTCCCAAGGGAATTGGTATGATTCCCCTACACTGGATAGTTTTAAGATTCAGCTTGACAGAATGCTGGGCCATCTCATTTAAACAATATTTTTACCTTCAAAAGTTGGCCTAGATGACCCCTGAGGTACCTTCCAACCTGGCATTCTGTGCTTCTCTACACTTACTAGCAGGGCAACCCTTTTACCAGGTAGGACTGACAGGTAGATATAACAAACCTGCTACCCCTCCACACGGGAATGAAACCCACCTGTGAGCCTGAAAACTGAGTAGCAAACAGTGGCAGGTGAGCTGGGATTTCCCAGGGAAATTGGGGTTCTGTTTGTGTTATTATTTTCTTCCTTAAGATTTTTACAACTCTTTGTGCTGAAGCTTGTCCCTTTCCTTACAGTTTAACAGAGCACGTTTTTTGATCTCACCCTTTGTCAATTTTATGGTCCAAATCTTTGAGATCTGGTGTCCCGGAAAATTAGGGATACTTATATGGCTATATGGTGAGTTTAATGCCTGTGGGTACTGAAGGCCCTGAGCTTCTTCCCTCTGGTGTGAAGCACAGGAAGTTCCCCATCCAGTCCTGGTTGTGGTACCCTCACAGGTGAATTTTACCCCCATTTCTGTAGTCACATTGGGCCAGGGCCAGCAGGCCTTGTGTCTTCCTTCTCCACAACCGCCCATCCACAGGGAGTCATACTGACTCCTGAAACACCATGCATGCCAGAGTAATGCAGCCCTGCCACAGCTGTAGGAGCTGCAGGAGGTCAAAAAAAATAAAAAAGGGAGACGCTTATACTTCAACAGCCTTGTCTCAAGCATTGGCTGGAGGGGCCATGCATGACCACAGTCAGCACAGCCAGTGCTGGATGCTGCCCATTGTCACCTGCTTGCTGTGGACTCGAAAATGGCCCTGGGACCACGAGGTCCTACCACACACTAATTTGCTGTTTTGGCAGGGCCTAGTGGGAGTGAAAGCAAGGGAAGCCCTTCGGGGACAACACAAGGGACTGTAAACCCTTCCTCATATTCTGGCCATTGCTATCCTTCCCTGGAGCACAAGCTGAGCGAGTCCTCATGTACACAGTTTCCCTGTGCACCTTGCCCAGCGCCCTGCCCTTGACTGCCATTGCTGTGCATGGAGAGCACAAAGCCGCTGCCAAGCTCAGGTGTCTGCTTCACTCAGGGGCCAGCGCCAGTGTGAGGTGGGACCTCTCATTTCTGGACCACATTCAGCCATCATGCCCGAGGGCTCTCCTGAGCAGGATAGAAGTTTCTCCTCAAGACCTGCAGCCGAGAAGCTGGCTCCCAGTCAGAGTCTGAGTTCTGCTTCATACAGTGCTGGCTGTGGCTGTGGTGTGTTGTGGGAACCACTTAATTTGTCTCACAAAGCAATCTGCTGTACTTTTCCCAGAAACAGTATTTTAATTTCCAAGTGACAAGGAAGGTATATCTTGAAACAGCTGATCAGCTGGCGTGCAGCAGCTGTTTGTGTAGAACCTGCCCAGTCCACCCCAGCTGGAGGGTGCTTTAACAGCAACTGGATCCCTGGGCCTGGAAAAGCCAATGCAGCTGCGCAGACCGTGCTTGTGTTTTGTCAGCCTGCTGCCTCCCAAACTATGACTAACAGAAGTAAATGCTAACTGGGTTGTTATCGGACTCGGTCATAAGGGTTCCACCAACACGCCAGCCATTATTTCTGGCTGTCCAAGCTCCATTTTCCTGTGTTATTTGCTGCAACCAGACCGGATGCGTTCACGTTTTGATAGCTGTGTTGTCGGTTCCTGTGCTTGCTGACAAATGAGCTAATGTCTTTATTGTTTACCAAAAGGATGTTGTTGAGGATTACTAGCCTGGATTTTTAAACCTCTCAGGTATATGCCAGCACAAACTACTGTCCTTATAGGCAAGTTACTCACTGAGAACCCCACACTCTTTGAAGTAACTCTACCCCTGAAGTCACCATGTTTTTTCTTAAAAAAAATGCAGAGCCTACTACAATTTAACCCCCACTGGAGGAGCACTGTCATATGGAAGTCTGCTTGTTCTAACTAGCAAATGACTGTATTTGTATGGTAGTGAGTAACTGAGAAAGGTGAAGGGCCACACATTCTTTTCAAGAAGTCAGAGTTGATGGCTGAAGTCTGTCAAAGACGCTGAGTAGGAAGAAGCTTCTGAAGTAACCAGGTAAAGGACTGGGTGAGTTCTGGCCCTGCACCTCTCAAAACTGAGCAGACCTTTATCAATGACTTTTTTTTTTCTTTTCTGGAATTTCTAGCTCAAATCTTAACTCATGGAGATGCTTCTGGTTTCATGGAGAGTAATGACCAACTAAAGGAGGAATAGACCATCCACACAAATCAGAGGCTGGCAGGCAAGCAATTTTATCATCCCCAAGCATTCATCAATTCATAAATTGATTTAAATGCAGTATGGATTTCTGTTTCTCCCTGCTCCCTTGAGGGCCAGAAACATTTAACACTGAAAATACTTATAGACTTTAACAAAGTGGGGGCTTTAAAATAAAGCAAATAGCCTTCATTCCAAATGAAATTGTACTGACAAATCTGGCTTACCCCAGCACAATGCTTTGAAGCACCTCTAGACAGGACTGTGCTGAAATTAAAAGCAAATTTCTATAATCAATATGAAAATCATACCCAGATACCCAATTAAAAACTGTTTTGTTGAAATATAAAGAACTTGTATTGGAGGAATTAACAAACACAGTTGTCATTTAAAGCCTGCCTACATGCTGAGGGGGTTTAGTTTTTTCTCTTTGTTCCTCATCTTGTAAAGGTTTTTTAGCTACTTGGTCACCGTGATGATTGATTATGGAGGCCACCACTTAAAGCAGTTAGCTGATGATGGATGATGCAGGTACTGAGAAGCCATTAGGATTTTGGTGAAAGGAAGTGCGCAGTATAGATGTAAGAAATGAAATTAACAAATACAGTGTAGAATTAAAAAGTGTAAAACTAAATGTGAGGCTTTTGGTAGTAGAACAAAAATCACTATTGTTATAGATCTTTTAAGTGTGTATAAAGCATTTTCCTAAACAGAACGTTCAGTATTTATTTAAAACCACACACACACAAAAGTACTAATCCCAGTATAAAGCAGTTTAGAACATACGTTTAACTATAAACTGTTTTATACCAATGGAAGATAGGGGTGTTTTCTCCAGATATTCCTGAGCTTAAATTATCTAAAATACTTCAGTCTATACCTAATTAAGCAGATGAATAAATCCCATTGAAGTCAAAGAAGCTACTGATGTGATTAAAGAAGATATATACTTAAATTCTGTTTGGAGTTTAGATCCAAAAGCTTAACTCCATTCCCATTCAGCAATACATTTAGACAAGTTTAGACACTTGCTTAAATCAATAGGATTAGATGTTTGCTTGAAGTTTCCCATGAATTTAAATGCCATGCTAAATAGGAAAGTAGTTATGTAATGGATTAGCTCTGGTTGAAATTTTGTAATTATTATCTAGGAATGTTTTTAAGGATTTGAAATATGTTCATTTTTTCCATTTATTTTTAAACCATCTTCTACGCAAGTGAAAATACTCCAGTTTTAACTTTTCATCCCATTACTTTACCTTCTGCCATCTTCTTTCCATTAGAAAAAAAAAACGTGGCGGAAAAGGAAGGAAATTGTTTTTTCATTCATATGGGGAGGGGAACAACAAGTTTTAACTTCTTGATTATTTTTCTCTTTAATAAAAGCCAAAAAAATTTCCAATTAAGTCATTCTATGCAAAACCAAACAATTCATTAATGTAACTCATACTTTTCTAACTGGGCCAGTCAAACACAAGGCTTGTAGAAGGTTTTCACTCAAGTGTACAAAGAGCTCTGAAGTAATTTCTTCCTGACATAAATGTCTGTAAATTCCTACCAATTTACCACTTATTTTCACTGCTTTAAAATGAACAAGTACTCCGGATCTAAGAGCAAGAGAAGAAACAAGCCAGCATTTGTATTAAGAAACATTTTTATTAACAAAACAGTAAATTCCACTTGCTTAGCATTTCCAATAATGAATAAATTGGCCTTGCAACAAATAAAAAAATCGTAAATATCTATCACAGAAAGCACTATAAGGTTAGGGGCATTGGGCCTCTCTTCGCTGTCTTAGGGTTGAAAGTTTCACACGTTATTTAGTGTTTTGTTAAAAAAGGCAACACAATACAGTCATAGAAATGAAGCCATCTCAGTCAAACAAATTAGGTTATTATAGAGAAAGGATCCAATTTTTTGTTAGGTAGTTGGTTTATGTCTGTTTGTTTGTTTGTTGTTGTTGCTGTTTTTAAACAAAAAGGAATTTTAAATCCACTTGCTGGCACTTCTGATACATCCAGATTTGTTTTTTGTTAAATTATGAAATTAAAGAGGAAAAAGGAGAACCTTCAGAAACAGTGTTAAAATTGTGTTTGCTTATTATAGTAGTAGCAGATCTTTTTTTCCTTGATGTATGGATTTAGTTAAAGATTAATCTACCAAACTGCCTGGAAGTTGACCTGACCATGCTATTTCATTAATGCAATCAATACCAAGCAGAAAAGACCATTTCATCTCACCCAAACCATATTCCATCATGTCCAGTCTCCTGTCATCAGATTATTCTTGTTCTTCTACGTATCTTCAAGCACTGAAATCTGAACACCACCTGGCTTCCAACATCTTCTTTCCCCCCTCCAGCTGAAGTCTCTTGCTTCCAGCAATGACCTCTAAGATACCCGACCTTGTCATTCCCTGAGTACAGCTGTCTTGTAAAGGTGGGAGAAATTATGAATGTCACAGGTGAACAACAATCTAAGATAGGAACATCAGATGGATTTTGTGAACCTGTTCTCATTTTTGTGTAAATGCTAATGATAATAAAAAATTGTTTTACAAATGCAACACGACACACCTCGATGTGGTTGGCAACCTTCAAGAGAGGTGTTTCCATGTCAGCTACATGTATTTTTTAAAGTGCTCTGACTCCCAGATAGATAGCTGTACCAGTTTCCAGTCATTTTCACCAGCTACAGTGAATAACACACAACAAAATGCTTTTTGCCTGCTGTTTAAAGCTCATTTTAAATTCCTCCTTCCTGTCTGTAAAGTGTGAACACTTACATCCCTCCCAGGAGGCCTTCCAATTATTTGATTGATTTCTATTGAACTACCCTCTTTCTGTCTAATGCATTCCCTTTGAACTTCCGTGTAAATAAAATGTTACGCTATGTTTTATTGCTGTGAACCTAATGAAATAATATCAGAAAAAAACCTTATCATGTAAATTACAGCATTATATTTAATATCTTTAACTAAAATGCATTAATGTTTTATATATGCAAGAAAAGCTGTGTTACTTTAAAAAATGATGAACTTATATTTGTCTGGTTATGATGGTCTTGCAATACTACACAATCAACTTAGCTAAAAATACTTTTTCATATGTCAAAATGCCCACCATTGAAAAATACTATCGTGCACCTCAAGATTATTTCCATTTTGGAGAAAGGGGTAAATTCTGCAGTAGAATCAGCCTGGATAATTAAAATGGGTCTTTTAAAATATTTTACCACCCAATGCTGTAGTAGCTGTCGTTCATATAACTGAATGCCAGATAAACGCTATATTGTACTTCCTAAGATTCTCGAGAAACTCATCATTCCCATAATTTCTTAAGAACAAGGTTTCTGTAAGGCAAACCATGCTCTCCAATAGTGAAGCTCTGACTGGAAGCCAAAGGCCAGTTTAAGTCACTAAATATTTAGCTAATTAATGAATGTATATTTCTAGGAAAACTGGCCATTCTGATCAACTTCATTGATGCATATCAGGAGCAAGAGATGGGGATAGGAGGGAGAAGACAAATTACAGTAGAGATATATTTTTGCTTTCTAGTCCACTTCTTTCATACAAACTACTAAAACTTAATTGCAACAGAATAGAGGCTGTACAGGTAAGAAAAAAATTAGCTGACTCTTATATACATTCATACACATCCCCCTTAGTATAACCACTACACTGTAAATTAAAAAAAAAAAAGAAAGAAAAAGAAAAAAAGAAGGGGAAGAAGTCTGGGACAATTTATAATGGCTGCAAAAAAACTGAAGTATGTCTGTTGCTCCAGATGTCATAAAACTCTCTATACCTAGCAACACTTATAACATTGAGTTTACCAAAAATGGCTGAAGAGCAGATATAGTTTGCATTTTCTATACAACAGGCTATAAAACATCACTTATCACAGTCCAGAAAGCACATATAGATGTGTTTTTATATAAACATATGTAATAACATATTAAGCGTGCATGAAAATTTCCCAATGATTGCATCTATGCCCTCTTGTTTGTTGTTTTTTTTCTATTATTTTTTTTTGTGGAAATGTGCCTTATATTCCAGATTTTTGTTTTTGTTTTTGAAAATAAGGCCTCCGTACTATTTTCCTCACAACCAGAAAGGGGCTTTTTGAAAGTATTTCTACGTAAGTCTTCAGAAAAGCCAGCACTTTGTTTCAAATGCAAGTTTCCAATCACTGCTTCACTGCACCAGACGGCAAACTCTTTATGTTTGCTTGTTGAGTCACCATATATAATGACAGTCTTCTCTGACAATAAGACTAACTTACTTCTCAAGAAAGCGCTAGCACTTTGGCTAAATCCAGAATCATAGGTAGCTTCTTTTTTCTTTTTTTTTCCTGTTTTGTTTTTTTTAATTTGTTTTGTTTCATATTGTGCCTCGATGTTGTAGTAATACTCCTTGCTTTATGAATGCGTGGTGTCACCATTGTCTTTCAGAAATGTTCCAGCAACATAAAGACAGGCAGAGTAAATGAAAACACTGTGGATGTTAGGGAATTTATCAGCTCCTGTTTCTGAAAAACAAGAGCATGAAATGCTTGTTTTTAAAAACAGTCTTTCCTTTCTGATTGCATTCCCTGTCTTTTTTTGTTTGTTTGTTTTTGAATGTGCTTCATAAAAAGTAAAGTAAATAAGTTTGTATTATGTCTCAGATAAAATGAAGACTATTTCTATACAAGCGTTCTTTTAGATGTTGAGATCAGACATAGTACTCCTTATCCTTATTTTTCTTGTTTTTGTTGGAACTTTTAGCGCTGTTGGGCTGTTTCTCCTTGATCACAGCCCCATTGGATTGTGCTGAGTTACTGATGTAGTTTCGACTCTCATCTACGTGATACGATCCTTCGTCTCGATTCCTGTACTTGTACATAGCATACAGGAGAATGAGGATACACAGCGCCGCTGCCGCCACGATCCCAACTACCATGCCTGTTGTGCTGCTGGATTCACGAATCACCTCGGACGAGCCAGGGTACTCCCTTCCTCCTCCTGCCCTGGTAGGATTTGCTGTAGGTAGATAATGAAAAAGGGAGAGGTTATTACTGAGCTTGCACATTGAGGAGTTAGTCATAACTACCTGTTACAAACATGCATCTTTCTAATTGCACTCAGTAGGTCTGGACTTCCTATCAATGTACCCTACTCCACTGGTCTGAAAACATTTAGGCTTGCAGTCCATTCCATTTTCATGTCTGTCAGTACATGAAAACAGGCTTTTAAACAAGGAAAAGGACAGCAAGGAAAATCCCACTTTAGCCTTCAAAGGTATAATTTCTGTAAATGCCGTTATTAAGCAAAGAATGCCTAAATAGTCTGAAATAACAGGCGTGCCACAATTTAAATGCCAGAACACGAACACCTGAGAGGAAAGGATCTCCCTCTCCTCTTTCTCTCATGTAAAGAATGAAAAGTGACACTGTACTACGATCATAAGACAGACTACCAAACAGAATGGGGGGGAAAATAGCAATTCCCCCTAATAATAAACGATAGCAGCCAATAAGTGGGCTACAAGTAAGGTATCCTCAGCTCTCCTTTAGACTTCCCTCAGCAAGCTGCTTAATTTCTCCTTTCCTTCTAATATTTATTTTCTTTTTTTTCCCCAAATTAATTATTTTTACTTTTATTACTTTTAGAGAGCCACCTGACTCTACCTTCTCTTTTGGAATTCACAGAGTCCTCCTTGAATATGGCTGCACTTTTTCACACAACTTCTCCCATTCCCTCTTTTTGTCATTGACACCAATACTGGATATTTTTTTAAGCAATGCTGTATGCCCAGAAAAAAACCTCTCAAATTCCACAGAGCAAGGGCTGAGCCTTCTAAGAGCCCATCTCTCAGGCAAGACTTTAGTCTTTCATTTGTGAACTGACCTCTGTCTTCAGACTGTCATGTCTTCTTCACAGGAACTATTGTGTTGCCTGGTACATTTTGTCCCTTAACACAGCCATTTGGAATGAAAGTCTAATTCCAGGAGGGATTTCTAGTTTAAACACTCACACAATGCTTACACATTTCCCACAATCTTCCTTCGTTGCATTTTGCAGAGAGAGAAGCAGATCTTTGTACAGAATTTCTTTAAGTGGCAATAGCTGAGATAGATCTCATTCTGCAATTTAGCAAGTGCCATGGACAAAAATGAAGTGACCTGTGTCTATGCAATATTCCTCTGATTATCCCAGCATTTCCAAGCTCCCGAGAGGCTGTGTACCCTCAGCACTGCCAGCCTTGGCTCAGCTCAGGAGCATGGAAAGAGCAGAGAGAGAACCAGGGTTGCCTACCGAGCAGTGCAGAACACTCATTAAGCATCCAGGCTGTCTTACAGAAACCACATTTTAAATTATTATGCATGGCTAAAAACACAGTCAGTAAAATATAAATGTTAACTAAGAGTATTATTAAACACTAGTTTTACAATCATAATGTTAGCTTTATCAGGTCTTGCCTACATCTAGCATTTCATTGGAGTGTATGAGAGAAGTGTCTTGCGCAAGGTGCACGAAAGCACGCTATGCCCCATAGTCACATTTTTTTGCAGTGTAAAGACATAAGGGGAAGATAAAGATTTTAAGGATGCCCCATTAAAACTAATACCCCTCAAACTACCGACACTGGGCAAAAAATTGTGATAAGTTTGGACAACCAGAATTAAAAGCATTCACCAGTCACAGACATCTACAATTGGCCTATGAATAATAAAACATAGCAAAAAGCCAGAAACCCCAAAAAGAACTAAGTTGCCTCCCCACCTTGGTATTACTCATAAATTATTTAGTGGTGATTTGTGTTCTTACTGTTGGAACACCACTTCCTGGCAGTTATCCCCCATAGGTTTAAAGAAGGTGACATTTTATTTGGCTGAAAGAACAGAGGCACCACAGTAAGACTCAAGGAAACTGTCATTCGTGTCAAAGAGTATTTTAACTTCTTTTCTTTTTTTTCTCCCCTCTGAAAGTTCTTAGTTGTTACAAGTTGGTACAACTGGCATTTTCTATGATTACACAAGAGGTCCTGAAGTTTCACTTCAGAAGATTTTTTTTCTCATTTCAGCGCAGATGCCACTTTACTAATGTGGTCTGTCCCAAAGTAGTCGCTGACTGGTTTAGTTCCAGTTTCTTCACAGTAGCTATTGTAGAAAATGGAAACTCTTTTACACACAGGGTGTCATCTATTGTTTTACAAGAGAAAATGCATTGTTGCAGAATAAAGACTCTTGAGTATTTCTATAGTGAATGAAAATGAGACAAAGTCTTATCTTACTGTATGTGATGTCAGGAAATTAATTTCTGTCTGAGAAATAATAGAAGCAACTGAATAAGCTCTGTCAATACCTGGTGGACTAACAGCTGCTCTTTCTTTTCAAAATACAGACATTTGGGCCAAATGCTGTCAACTAACTTTACAACTAATGTCTACTTAATGACACTTAACAGCTTGTGCAGAGGAAAACATTGCAACCTAAAAAAACACATAAGGAATATTTTTCAGCGTTACTTAAACTCCTGCCTTTCACCTGATGGCATCTTTTTATTTTTAAGAATGTTTTCACAATTATCTCATTTATCCCATCTGCCTGAGGAATATTCAACCACTTGATTAATGTTATTTAAACTCACAACATTTTCAAAGCATCTGTTGTTACATTTATTTGGACTTCTGTAAAAGGAGCAGTTCAGCAAGGGAAATTACTTGTTATTTTTCTTCCATTTACATTAAAATATGCTTTTAACCTAGGAGGGTCTCTCAAGACAAATGAAGGAGGAGGAAATAAAGAGGAAGGTTTTACAAAGCACGTAGGTTTGCCTGTAAGCATTTGGGTAGGAAAGGCTAATGGAAATCTATGTAAATAAACAAATCCTCAGCCATAACAATGCTGAAACAGCTGCCTTCTATTTAAGTAGGACCTTTATTTGACTAAGACTGGAGTATCCAAGGGGAATTTACCTGGACTTTTTTCCCCTGCAAGACAGGAACTATCGCAAGGGAAAAGAGATGATCTAAATGGAGAGATAAGTGAAGATTATAAGGTTACAGAAATCTTGCTCTTTGCTTCCCAGCTCTTTGAGAAACACATGAAGCATTTTTCTTCCCAGCACCTTGCTAGCTGAACCAAGCAGAGCCCTTGGCTCCTGGCATAGCCATAGAGGTATGTCTACGGGTAATCCTGTCTGCTACTTGGTTGCAGTCTCTGTTTGAGTCTGCGGCATCAAAAAGACACTAACTTCATCCTAGATAAATTTTCATATTGTAAATGAGAAGCAAAATACCTCATAGATGAATGTTAAGATTAAATGTCATAAAAATGACTCCAAGTTTTAAGAATAAAAAGTAATCTCCAAAAAATCTTGAAACAATCTATAATAAGTTTCATTAGGCTGCGATAAAGGCTGTGATTATGCTTAGACCATGCCACAACAGTGAGAGGCAATAAAAGTAATCTTGTGGTGCAATGATCCTTTCTTAAAACAGCTTCTCTGATGCACAACTCTTCCCCTCAACAGCACACAACCTGCCTTTTTGGATTGCCTCAAAGACCAGCTTAGAAAAGACTGATTTTTAAAAACCTCTTCTGCCACCTATGAAAAACTTCACATGAAATAATAGCAACTGAGCACAGTTTTTACATTATGTAATAACAGATCAGAAAGTTATTATTGTTGACTGTATTTCTAAGTGGTTTAAAATTTAGAGGGAAAAATCTGACTATTTTCAGTGCCTACTTTTCATTAATACTGTGAAAAGAAAATTGGAATTGCAGGCTCCCATGGTGTCTGTGAATTGAAGTTAGTAGACTTAAAACCAAAACAAAATACCCAACAAAAGGACCCCAAACCTGTTTTCTTTACATTTATGCCTTCCCACGGACTGTGAATAGGAAATTACTCACAAGACAAGAACGTTTAACTACTGCATTTGCAATGAGGCATGAAGGCAATTATTTACAGGACACATATTAATTTTCACTCTGTGTGCTATCATTGTAGACCTGTTTGTGGTTGACTTTCTGCAGCATTGTTGGATTCTGGATGTAGCCTAATTGCAAAATCAGGATGAGGATCTGCTGTAAACTTTTGTGAGAGACTAAGCTCAAACCCACCCTGGTCAGGTGGTGAATATAGGGATATCGCAACCTGCTCCCTTCCTACCTAGCCTCAAGTGGCTCTCAAAGTAGAGGCCAGAACTGACTCCCCAGGGGATGTCCCTTGAGGACTGAGCTGCCATGGGAGGGAAGGTGTATGAACTGTTTCCACATGTGGCTGCTTTAGCTCAGTGACAAACTTTCACCAGACTTGGAACAGTCTATATCCAAAGCCATGAGAGGTACCGCAAAACTAGCTGTCAAACACACACTCTATGCTCCATGATCATAATCATAGAATCATAGAATGGCCTAGGTTGAAAGGGACCTTAGAGATCATTTAATCCAACCTCCCTGTCATGGGCAGGGACGCCATAATGGCATCATGGCCATCATGGTTCACAGAGAGTAGGGGCTGAGACCTGCACACACACCACACTGTGATGTGGTGGAGAGGTGTGGTGCTTATGAGCAGAGTAGCTACATTTGCCATCATGAACACACGCCATTGCATGTGTTCTAAGAAATCTGTCAAAGGCTTACGGAGTTTGAGGGAGCAAGACAATAACCTCCTTTCAAATGTGTTTCAGATAAAATTATTAAGGTATATGTCCTACTCTTTGGTGCACAAACCCAGGTTCTTTACTTCCTATAACCGAAAATTTCAAAGGTTCTCAGAAGTAAGAAATGATGCATTAAAATACTTCTAAAGTGACATTAACTAACTTAGCTAGTCACAAAAATAGCCTAGTAGTGAAACACCATCCACAGCTCAAAAGGTTGTTTTGCTAAGAACCTAAACATTCTCTGCACAGAACCGAATGCTTATTTCCAAGTGCGATGACTTGCCATATATTGACTCCAGACAATTAACAAATCCTACCAGATCCTTAGGGCTGCAGGTTTTGCAAGTAACAATTTTTTTCCTGTGGTTGAGAGGTGGAAGGGCTGTTGTCTCAATCTTTTTAAAATGTCAATGTAAGTCTAAAGGGAGATAGGTTAGTTGGTAGCACAGTGCCAATTGATAAAGCATAACAAATCAAGGGGGTTTATAAGTTAATATGCTATGCAGAGCTGAGGGGAATATTTCACACAGTTTCATAAGAAGCTGTTGTGAAAACATTTCCCACAAACCTAAATTTAATTTTAGCCAAAATGGAAAATGTAAACTAATATATCACTTGATGTTTTTAGTTTTCATCCCTGTGTTTTTACCCTTTTTATTAGTATATTTTAACAGTTTCAGTTGTATGGCTTCTCTTTTAGTATTCTTTCTCTCTGAATATGGATCCTTTCTCCTTTTACCAGTTCAGCTGTCAGTCCTATCTCCCCCAACTTGTACATTTATAATTCACCTTTGCAGTTCTGCTTCCTTCCTTTCTACATGAAGTAATTTATCCTGATTTAGTGTGTGTTCTGGGAAATCTTTGGTAATTTATTACTTTGCTTCATAAATTTTGACTGATCAGCAGAGTCAGTGAGTAGTTTAGATTTTAAATTGAAGCATTCCTAAATGGGAAAAAAAATTAAGTGCTTTTGTAAATAGATAACATAAGGAAGACAAAACACAAATATCACTCTACTAATAGCATGTTTTCAAGCTAGAGCTAATCTGCTGTAATTGTGGAGAACCAATTCAGACAGCTAAAGCAGTATCTTTTGCTGCAGTTGCCTGCAGCTCTAGCTCCCTGAAGACTAAGACGAACACCAGTGTTACAGCAAGAGAAGCTCAGGGACACTAGAAACAAAGTTTTGGTGGCAGCTAACTGTAATATTTGCTTCACTGTACCAAAAACTTACAGTGTTAGTGACAGTGACATTTGAGCCCCACTGAACTTAGTGAAAGCTTTGCTACTGAACTTCACAGGTTCACTGCTTAGTATTTTTATAATCTCATTTTTTAAAAAGGCAAAAAACCTCAAACTACCTAATCTAGGAGCCAGTTTTCTACAAAAGAATGCCAAAAATGTAGTTGTAAAGAGTGAGGAATCTGATGGCTTGGCCTGCAGAGCAAGGAGTGATTCTTGCTCATGAAATGAGCTGGAGGTGCAGACATTCACCTTTGCAATTGTAGGCGATTCCCTGACTGTCTTCCTTCACTAAGCAGCTACTACATGAACAGATAAATGTCTGTGACACAAGCATTATATATATGGTTTGAATGTTGGAGCTGAAAGCACACTGCATTCAACTTGCTCTAAATACCGTCATCAAGTCAGATGCATTACTGACAAAGTTGATAAGGTGCCTGGGAGAAGAAGGGCGCAGGCTTTCATGACATCCAGAATATACATGCACACACACTGGAAATGAGACTGCTGCAAATACCAAACTACACCGCTAAACTAAAGTCTGGATACAACTTGCAGATGCAGCTACCCTTGTTCAGCTTGAATTGTATTACTGCCAAGACCTTATATGCTTCTCTGAGGGTGGAAAGAGAAAGATAAATGGACTTTGGGATTGATATAAATTATGCTTGTAGTCCATTCAAACTAATAAGACTACCTTGATTTTCTTCATTTTTCTTATCATACTCTATAAAACAATTCTGGTGTCTCTGATATTAGCACGAGGAAAAAAAGTTTGAGATATCTATGCTTTGCGTTATTTTGGAATACGATTCTCATGTTCTCATTGCTTTCATCTTTCCTGTCATTTATCCCTTTTCTGTAGCTTTTAAAAGGGTATGTTCACAACATGTTCTGTATCTAGATCAGAATCTACTGTTTCAGCCAGGTTACATTTAAATTAAGTCCCAAATCTAGACCACAGCTCTTAACCTCAGGAGAAGTGCTGGTTTTGAAGCCTATGGTCCAGAAAAGCATGCCAACACGGCATAACAAGGTCTTTGTACAGTTAGAAGGAGATAGCCTAAGGTTAGACTATTTCAGGTACATGCATCCTCATTATAGGTTACTTTTGCCTTGAATTTTCCCTGCTTCCATTTATGAACAACACCCATAGAGAATACCTAGTTCTCAAGCTTGTTACCATTCACCTGCCACTTTGGAGGCTGTCAAGTGACTAGTCATATACTAAGGTCTAAATTAGGTGTTAGGAAGTGGCTGAAAGCCAGCAGCAATGGTCTTACTACTAAGTATGCAAGAAATAATGAAAATTCAAACTGTACTGATCGCTAGAAAACACCAGCATAAAGTTTACTATTTGCCCTTATCTCTTTTGCCAGCAGTCTTTTAACATGGTTATTAGTTGATAAGCTGCAGCTGGTGGATACCAACTACTTTGTAACACTGTATTAATTGAATTTATCAGGTACTGCAAATGGTTAGCTAGAAGCACAATGGTTTGCCTGCACAGCTGTAATTCTTCTGTTTGAATGCAGAAAAACCGCACTGCAAAAGACGGCTGGGATAGATGGTGCCTGTGTCACTTAACTCAGAGAGGCAAAGCACTGGACTCTGTCCCGTGTCCTGCGCAGAGTGCAGCCAGCTTCCCGCTGCCTTAGCAAAACTGTATTTTCCCTGTTTGCTAGGAGTGGCTGCCTCAGATTCCCATGTTTCGGCCTGGTCCTTCCGCCACAGAGTAGCAGAGGTAAAACAAATTTCCTGTAGAATTTTACGGGCCCAATTTAACATTCTCGTGTTCAAATTTGGTCTGAGAAAGCCTTGGCATAGAAGGTGAGCAATACAATGTTAATTTAGGCCAGTATTTTGGCTATAAACTTTTTAATACCTTTGCAAAATAATGTCTTTCTTATTCTACCATATCCATAAAACCAAGGATGATAAATTGTCCTGAGGGAAAGGGTTTTTTTTTCCCACAAAAAGAGGAAATACAATGCATATGCATTACAAATTGACAAGAAATAGTTTCAGTATTGCTAGTGTCCACAACACAGTATGCAAGAAAATACACGCACTAGATCTAACAAACCAAACCAGAATGATGTGGAGCTCAAAGCACACAAAGTGCTTGCATTAACTGAAGCACCATGAGTGCATTGTCTAATTTCAAACAAACTAGAACAACTCATTCATTTATGTCAACAATCTATCTGCAGTCCTGATTCTAAGTGTAAGCTTCATTCAAAAGACCAATTTTTAGGATTATACACTTTAACTTAGGATTTTTTAGCAGACTGCTATGAAAATTAATGGAATCCGTTCCAGATTAAATCAGCTACTTACTTCACCCTTGTGCAAGCAAATCCTCTGCCTTTCCAAAATTCCTTATTTAATTAGACAAAAGTCTCACTGAAGTCAGCAAATTACTTAACTGTTTCTGAAAACTGCAGTGTTGCAATTACTAATTTACTTATATTCTGCATTTTTCAATCAATGCCACCGTGTGAAATCCACTCATGGAAAATGTTTTGATAGTCCACATAATCTTCATTTGGATTTATTTAATTGCTTTCAGTAAAACTAATATTTACAAAACAATTTGAAAACCAAATTCCTTTCTCAGGATGCAGATGAGGACAGGTCTGTGCTGTTTTCTTACACTTTACTTGTGCTTCTATCCCAAACTGGAAAGACAAAATAGATTGTTCCCTATCATTGTTCAGAAAACTTCAACTGGCGTGATCAGCATGGGCCACATAATGGAAAAGATCTGACTTAGTATTTTAAAAAAGAAAGAAAGAAAAAGATTATTAGCATGTACATGAACAATATCGTTTATCTATTGAAATATATATTAAAAGTCCTTCCTGACAGCTCAGAAACTTATATATGTATGTATTTTGAGTACTTTACATCATTTAAGTGATGCTTTGATTCTCGTTGAAAAAGATCTACCTTTCTTGAAAATGGTGGAAACAGCTCAAAGTGAAGGCTGGCAAAGCACAAACGTTATTTCTGTGGTTAACAACAAAGACTCACAAATAGAACCTAGTATGATATATTAGGATATTAGGGATACAGGCACTGAAACTGGTGCTTAAATATTATCAAAAATCTTGAATACCAGTCTTGAAAATCAGGTCAGCTTTAAAAGAGCAGGATCATAGATCAAATTTCTTTTTGTGTGTGTGTCTCACAAAGGCACTGCATTCATAGTCAATTAATTCTTTCTGGTCTATGTCATACCTTATTCAGTAATTTGGTACTTTGTTAGATATATTTTCTTTTTTTTTTTTTTTAGTCATTCTGGACATATCTCCCTCTCTGGTTAACACTGGAATTGTCTGTAAGGCAGGTTCTTTATCTGCGAGTAGCAAAAAGAAGAGGTCAAGCAACAAGCAGCTGCTTATATGCAAGCAACAGTGTTGCCTGCAAATTTTTTTAGAGAACATCAGAGCATATAGATATACTTGTAGGGAGAGAGAGAAAACAGGAGAGAATAAATATTAAATGGATTGTGAGACAAGTGGTTTTCCCCAAATAGCCTCAGCAATGGAATAAGACCACGTGCCTCCACCTTGGTGTGTGCTGAATGAGAGTAGACTTCTGCTCTCCTCCAACCCTGCCCACAGAACTGTGACCTTTAGCTCTAACCTCCTCTCCATCCACTTCCTCTCCCTCAGATTATCTTATTGCACACTTGACTCTGATTGACTAACATATCACTTCTACACCTGAATAAAAGGACACTTTCAGTGTTCCTGCAGAGCACTGATGATAACTTTTTGACACAGATGGTGCAGGAGCCAACAAGGAGATGTGTGCTGCTGCACCCTGGACTAATGAACAAAGAAGGTCTGGTTGGGCATGAAAAGGTTGAGGGAAGCCTTGGCTTTTGTGACCATAAGATGTTAGAGTTCAGGATCATACGAGGGAGAAGCAGGGCAATAGTAGGATTGCAACCTTGGACTT
>VZZY01019030.1:0-46123 GCA_013400335.1 Eurystomus gularis | reverse complement strand
CCCGGCCAACCTCACCTGCAATGGTGCCAGGGATGGGGCAGCCACCACCTCTCTGGGCAACCACAGCCAGGCTCTCACCACTCTCAGCAGCAACAATTTCTTCCTTCTCTCTAGTCTAAATCTCCCTCTTTTAGTTTAAAACCATCCCCCCTTGTCCTGTCCCAACAGGCCCTGCTCAAATGTCCCTCCCCATCTTTCTTGTAAGCCCCTTGAAGTCCTGCAAGGCCACCAGAAGGTCTCTGTGGAGCCTTCTCTTCTCCAGGCTGACCAAGCCCAACTCTCCCAGCCTGGCCTCCCAGCAGAGGGCTTCCAGCCCTCCCATCATTGCTGGGGCCTCCTGTGGCCCCGCTCCAGCAGGTCCATGTCTCTGCTGTGCTGAGGACTCCAGAGCTGCCCCAGCACTGCAGGGGGGTCTCCCAGAGCGCAGCAGAGGGGCAGGATCCCCTCCCTGCCCTGCTGCCCACAATGTATAGATGACAAAGGTTAAAGGTTTTGCCTTTACCCGAGATAAGCTTAATGCTTAAGCTTTGTTTCAGCCTATGCCCGTCAATATCCAGTTTATGATGTTCCTGGTGACATCCCCATTCTCTTATTTTAATAAAATTCAGAACTCCTCAGCCTCCTAGAGCAAAGTCTCAACTTCTTCCCGAAAGTGGTCTCAACCGGTGGGCATACGTTCAGCTTTGGTGGCACAGTCGTACAGCTTTGGAAAGATCTTTGGGAGAGGGGCTGGGGTTTGATGTTGTGCAGAAAGCCAGAGGTGATGTCACTTCATACCTCAGGGAGTTATGGTTTTGTTCTCCCCAGATGGGTTCGCTGGAGGTTCATGTTGATGTTCTGTGGTCCAGGTTTCCCATCCCAGTTTTCCTGCTGCTGACTTTGGGGGGATTAGTCTTGTCTTTTCCTGTGCTTACCAGGAGGAGATTTGGCCCAGGGGTGGGGATTTGTTGTGTTGAACGTTTGTTGTCTAATAATTACACATCTAAGGTAGTTTGTTTCCAGCCGCTCTGGTTCCCTGTCTTGGGCACCTGTTAACTGATTGCCCAAAAATGCCTGTTCCCTCTCGTCAATTATAAGGTGAGTTCTGTGTGGCCACACACATCTGAAAGTCAGTTGGTTGAGTTTATAGAATCATGGAATGGCTTGGGTTGGAAGGGACCTTAAAGGTCATCTAGTTCCAACCCCCCTGCCATGGCAGGGACACCTCCCACTAGACCAGGTTGCTCAAAGCCCCGTCCAACCTGGCCTTGAACACCTCCAGGGATGGAGCATCCACAGCTTCCCTGGGCAACCTGTGCCAGGGTCTCACCACCGTCAGAGTGAAGAACTTCTGCCTTACATCTAGTCTAAATCTTCCCTCTTCCAGTTTGAAGCCATCATCCCTCATCCTATCGCTACAAGCCCTTACTCAATGAGGTTCTGCTCACCTCTGCTGAACAAATCGGGTGCCAAAATGCAAGTGGTGGTGGTGGGATTGGAAGGACCTTTTGCTGTCGGCTTATAAAAGCCAAACTTCCTTAGCGGAAATATCTGTAACTAGAACTTGATCCCACAGTAGTGTCTGATGGTGAGCTCCAACACCTCGTGGGGCTGGAGTGTTTCTGTTAAACTAGTTAACAAAGATGTCAGTGCTCACCTTGAGTGGGAACGCTCCATTGAGATGACTGGGAGTGTGTTCAGTTCAGGTTTGGGCAACTCCCTCCAAGAAGGACCTTGAGGGGCTGGAGCGTGTCCAGAGAAGGGCAACAAAGCTGGGGAAGGGTCTAGAGCAGGAGTGTGGTGAGGAGCAGCTGAGGGAGCTGGGGGTGTTGAGCCTGGAGCAAAGGAGGCTCAGGGGAGACCTTCTGGCTCTGGACAAGTCCCTGACAGGAGGTTGGAGCCAGGTGGGGTCGGGCTCTTCTCCCAAGGAACAAGAGCCAGGACAAGAGGAACCAGCCTCAAGTTGCAGCAGGGGAGGTTGAGGTTGGAGCTGAGGAGCAATGTCTTGCTGGCAAGGGCTGTGAAGGGCTGTGCCAGGCTGGGCAGGGCAGTGGTGGAGTCCCCATCCCTGGAGGGGTTTCCAAGCCGTGGAGATGTGGTGCTGAGGGCCATGGGTTAGTGGTGGACTTGGTAGAGTCAGGTTAGCGGTTGCACTGGATGATCTTAAAAGGTCCTTTTGAACCTAGATGGTTCCATGATTCTCTGAACGGCTCTTTGCTGGCTTTGGGCAGCACAGGTTCTGGAAGCCATTCTGAACTTCACACTCAGCACCTTCTTTACCCACTAACACTGGCAAATCCTTTCTCTGCAAGGAAAATGTAAAGCCAGAGAAGAAAACTCACGTGTTGCCAGCACCGAGGACTTGTTCAGCGCTTTGATTTCCTGTTTGTGCTGCTTTTTTTGGATCTTGTTCTAGCTGCCCGTGCGTGTTTTAACAGCATTTTTTTAGTCTCCACTCAAACCACTCCTTACCTTTGGGTCAAGTGAGGCTTTCGTGAGCAGGTTTGTTTTTCTTTCTGGCCTCAGGGGCAAACGTGAACGCTGCCAAACTTCATGAGACAGCCCTGCACCACGCCGCGAAAGTGAAAAACGTCGATCTGGTGGAGATGCTGATTGAATTTGGAGGAAACATTTACGCGAGGGACAACCGAGGAAAGAAGCCGTCGGATTACACCTGGAGCAGCAGTCCCACAGCAAAGTGCTTTGAGTTCTACGAAAGTAAGTGAGATGTGCTCCCTCTTCCCCGGGAATTCATTGATGGCCAGCTCCACTGCTCCACATTGTGATTCTCAGTCCACTTGGATTTGTAGGTCTCTTGTTGTCCTCCTGTGAAGGTTTAGAGTTCTTGGTGGCAACTGTAGGGCAGCCGGCCCTAGCCTAGCTCTGCTTAATTGTGGTGGAATGACAGTGGTAAGATGATCCAAATCATGTCCTCACTGAATTCAGGATGGCTTTAAGTCAATCTTTGTCTTGGTTACCCTTAAATGACCTCTGAGGAGTAATTCATAGACCCTTCTGAGCATTTGCAGGCTCCTGCTGCACTAGGTGATCCAGAACACCATAGAGTCACAAAATCACAGGGTGGTTTGGTTTGGAAGGGATCTTTCAAGGTCACCTAGTCCAGTCCCTCATTGGAAAAATTTCTTCCTTATAGAAGAATGAAGGATTTTCTTCTCTCTGTAGCAATCTCTCCTCTGAGTTGCTCGTTGGTCTCTTTACCCACAGAGCAGTGAAAGGTGCTGGTCTGGCTGCATGCCCAGAAATACTCCTTGTATCTCACCAGGGTTTACTGCCCACTAACCACACAGAACTGCTGTAAAAGTTCTGTGCTAGCTTTATTAGTCATTTCTTGGTTTTCTTTTGAAAACCAACATTGTTATGGCCTCCAGAGGAGCCCCAGCAATGATGGGAGGGCTGGAAGCCCTCTGCTGGGAGGCCAGGCTGGGAGAGTTGGGCTTGTTCAGCCTGGAGAGGAGAAGGCTCCAGGGAGACCTTCTGGTGGCCTTGCAGGACTTCAAGGGGCCTGTCAGAAAGATGGGGAGGGACTTTTGAAGAGGGCTTGTTGGGACAGGGCAAGGGGGGATGGTTTGAAACTAAAAGAGGGAGATTTAGACTAGAGAGAAGACAGACATTTCTGATGCTGAGGGTGGTGAGAGCCTGGCTGTGGTTGCCCAGAGAGGTGGTCACTGCCCCATCCCTGGCACCATTGCAGGTGAGGTTGGCCGGGGCTCTGAGCAACCTGCTCTAGTTGCAGATGTCCCTGCTCAGTGCAGGGGGTTGGACTAGATGGCCTTGCAAGGTCCCTTCCAACCCAAACCATTCTTTGATCACCAAGGGAAATCTGAAAGTCTTGGATGGCCCTAGTGGGTCAGAGCAGATGATCCAGTGGACACTTGGGCTTCAGGGGATGCAGGTGAGGAAAGGAGCTGGTAGAAGCACACTTTATTTCTGATGGGATTTGCATCTGGATGAGCCTTGAGAGAGCAGGCCCATGGCTCTGCCGTGCCATCCTTGGGCCTGCATGCTGTGGGAGGTCAAGCTCTTCTAAGCAGAGCCTAGCTTGTGACCTCGGTGGGGACACCAGACGTCACCCTCCTGGGAGGCCTGTGCTTGGCGGGAAGGACCAGCCATCCACTGAGCTGCAGCCCTCACCTTGGCTCCTCTTTTCTCCTTTTAGAAACGCCTCTGAGTTTGTCCCAGCTCTGCAGGGTCACGGTGAGGAAGGCCGCCGGGCAGCGCGCCCTGGAGAAGATTGCCAAGCTAAATATTCCACCGCGATTGATCCGGTACCTGTCCTACAACTGACAGGGGTGAAGGTGGCCGGGAGGGACGATACCGTTAGCTCCCGCCGTGTGAAGTATCCATCTCTTTCTTTTCTACCTCCCCTCACCAAGAAACTCATCTTAATTTAAGCAAACTGGTGTAAATAGTATTTATGAGGCAGCATTTCCTCTTCCCCATGGGCAAAGCCAGGCTCAGGAAACGTGTGGCACTGGCTTGAAGTTGTCGTGTCCTCCTGGGGTGACCTCTTGGACTGTCGTTGTGTTGGAGGCTGTAGCACTCGGGATTAGTCTTGCCTCATTTGACCTGTCTGTAGCCTGAAGGCATCTCCGTAGGATCCAGCCAGGCTCCCTTTGCGGCCAGCAAAGAGAAATAGATACTTCTGGAGCATGATTCATCGGTCCTGTTTTAGATGCCCGTGCTGGGATGATAAAACGCACCTCGGGAGCACCTGTCTCTGCTGGCTGCGAAGGGGTTTGGTGATGCCCACGGAGATGGACCTCTGTGTCACTGCAGTGGGAGCGCTGGATCCCACCTCTGCGTTTGTAATGACTGCCTGACACCAAGGGACAAGGCTCGAGAGACCTGCCTGCTCTACCCGGAGGCAAATTATGTCCCCAGCAAGCCCAGGACTAATTAGAGGCACCACAGCCAGTTACTGACCTTCGATGAACACCATTTGGCTTCAGCTCAACAGCAGCAGTGAGGACAAGCTGCTGCCAGACCAGGGTTGACTTCGCCCTTGCTCCTTCCTCACTGGAGCTGAGCCAGCTCTTCCTGAAGCGTTCCTCTGGGGTATCACCACGGCTGGTTTTCAAGCCCAAGCAGGAAGCAGGTCTCTCTGCACGTCCAAGGATGCTTCCCTCTGGATGGCTGGTCCCAAAACCACTATTTCTCCTCTTGCTCTGAGCCACTGTGACCACTCGGTTGGGTTTATGTGCAATAAGCTGCTGCCTGGTGGTGCCTGAAGTATGTTGAGGACATGTTCCTTGGCGTGGTGGTGCCGCAGGTCCCTCTGCTTGTAGCCCCACGTGAAAGGCTGGGCTCTGCCTTGGGTTTTAAGAGTTATTATTATTATTATTTCCCCCTCTCTGAGTTTCTCTCTCAATGCTGGAGCTCTTCCAGGGGTTGGCAGCAGGAGCCAACACTCAGCCGTGTGCTGCTGAACGTCGCGCTTCAGCTTCAGCAGGGACAACTGCAGCTTTGTCCTTTGGCAGCGGAAACCTTCAGGGCGACGTTGGCATGAGCAGAGCCAGAATTCCCATCCGCCTTCCAGATGAGCCGTGAAGGCAGCAACCTACGGGACACGTGGTCCTACAGGGACGGGGCTTCCTGGTGAACCCAGGGCAAGTTTAGCACTGTGATGAGAGCAAATTCCTCCTCTGACTGGCAACGAACGCAACGAAATCCGCTGTCTGAGGTGGCATCGAGCTAACTCAGGGCTCTCAACCGTCCTCCATGCTGTGAACCAACGATGGAGAGCCAACGGTCGCGTGGTTGCTGCCGGCAAGACCGTCGTTTGGGTTGGTTTTTTTGCTGAGCTGGACGGAAAAGAGTTGGAGGTCCTGCTCTTTGGGGGGTTGTCTGTTTATAATTCTGATTTTTGTGTCTGAAGCGTCAGAAATGTGAAGTAGCCGAGAAGCTCAGGGAAGCCCTGGAGATGTTTCTTGTGGGATTCATCCCGGTGATGGGCAGGATGAAGGTTTTGTGTTGTGTCTGTGAAGATAAGCTTCCTCTGCCCAACGTGTGTGTCCTCACAGATAAATATGTATCAGGAGAGCTCAACTTTTGATAATCTGGGGTGGAAATTGTCCCTCTTGGTTCAAATTGGTCGTTTTTGTAACCTCACCCAAGCTGGTGAAATGACGAAATGGCAAAGTCCAAGTTTCCAGTGTAACAACAAAAGACTTCTCGAGCAACTCAGAATAAAAGTGCAAGTTCCTGTTGACGTCGCCTTTATTTTTTTCCTGTCTTTGAAGTCCCCTCTGTGGTGGGTCCTAAAGTTTGGTGGGGTTTTTAAAATCTCTTTTAGGAGGTCCTACTGATCCACGGATGCATCCAGGAGGGACTTACCGAGAGCTGAGCATCTCTTATGTGGTGGCAAGAGCCAGACTCGTTGGGTAGCAGTTTTCTTAAGACATCCTCACGTTATGGCTGTGTCTGGAGTGAGAGGTGTTCCAGGAAAGTTCTGGAGACCCAAGGAGCTAGAAAACAACCCCTGAGTCATTCCTGGCAGGTGGCTGGACCAAGCCATGGCTGTTCATGGACGTTTATTTGTGCATTTCTGGGTTTCCAAGCTGCAGGTGACAACTGAGATTCTTTTAAATACTTATCCAGCCTGTCTAGAGCTCTGTTCTTTTAATCCTGCAGGAATTTCTCAGCTGACAGAGAAGCATCTTCTAAACTGTTGCATTGCATAGACCTTCTTGATCTCAACAACTGCCTGAAAGGAGGTTGGAGCCAGGTGGGGGTTGGTCTCTTCTCCCAAGGAACAAGTGACAGGACAAGAGGAAATGGCCGCAGGTTGCACAAGTGGAGGTTGAGGTTGGACATGAGGAGAAATGTCATCAGAGAAAGGCTGTCCCAGGCTGCCCAGGGCAGTGGTGGAGTCCCCGTCCCTGGAGGGGTTTAAATGGCACAGTATAGATGTGGTGCTGAGCGACTTGGTTTAGTGGTGACCTGGCAACGGTTAGACTTGATCACAAAACCCCAGCATGGTGGGGTTGGAAGGGACCTCTGGAGATCATCTTGTCCAACCCCCTGCTCCAGCAGCTCACCCAGAGCAGGGGGCCCAGGATCGTGTCCAGGCACCTTTGGAAGCTCTCCAGAGATGGAGACTCCACAACCTCTCTGGGCAGCCTGGGCCAGGCTCCCACACCCTCACACCAAACAAGATTCTCCTCCTGCTCCCATGGAACCTCCTGGCTCCCACTTGGTGCCCGTTGCCCCTTGTCCTGGTGCTGGGCACCACTGACAAGAGTCTGGCCCCATCCTCTTGCCTCCCATGGGCCCTTGAGCTCTTGCTCAGCATTGATCAGCTCCCCTGTGAGGCTTCTCTTCCGCAGCTCAGCAGCCCCAGGGCTCTCAGCCTTTCATCTGTCCCTTTCCTGGCTCCCCAAACTCCAAACTCAGTTGAGCCTTTGAGGCCACCTCCCTGTCCTGTGGGTTTCTCCACCAGCTTTGCTGCAGGTCCAGCAGCACGGGGAGGGCACTGAACTCACCCCACTGCTTCGGGGAAGCCCAGGTGAGAACAGGGCTTTGCTTTCAACGCTGAAAATCATCTTTAGGACAGTCTCAGCCTTGCTCCTGGGCGCTGCCGGTTGCTTCTGGCCAGGCCTCTTCAGGTTGGTTCATGAGCAGGGAGCTTGATCGGAGCAGCTTTTCTCCAACTATGCGAAGTCCGTCCAGAAAAAACAAGGTGTGACTGAAGCGGATGCCTTGGAAAAAAGCCTCGTGGTGCTGGAGAATTAACTCCTTGTTACTCCAGCCTTGTTACTCCCCTCCATGCATGAAGGAAGGTTTGTGCTGCTGGTTGCAGCTCTCCAGCCTAAAGAAGTGGCGGAGAAGGGAAGACATCGAACGCTACCAGGGTTGGGTTTTTCTTTTCTTTTTTAATATTTTCAAGGAACTTTGTACAAGAGAGGACACCCCAAGAGCTGCCCTGACCTTGGCAGCAGCAAACTAAGACCTCAGTGTCCTCTGGAAGGCGGCACCCGAAGATGACTAATGCTGTGGTTGCATCACTTTTATGGCAAGCATGAGCGTGAAGTATCTGTTCTACCTCGATCAAAAAAAACCAAACACCCAAACGCTGAAGACCTTGAGTGTTTACCTGGGTTTTCACACGCCCTGTTCATCACTTCCCTCCTTTCTCCAGGGGAAGAAGCCATCTTGTGAGCAGAAGATGGGGCCTGTCCCACACTCTTGAGCGGGAGCCAGTGCAGAGGGGCTCTGCTGGCTTGTACTTGCGTGTGGTCCAGCCCTGGGCAGCTCAGAGGCTGGTGAACATCCTGTTCCATGGCTTGGAGCTGGCCAGAGCACCGGCTGCTTTGAAATCAGGGTTTTCAAGGCCAAGGTTGTTACCTTCAAAAAAGCCAGCACCTAAATCCGTAGCAAGGTCAAAAAACTCTGCTGCTTTCGTAGGACCTCTGGAAACCTTGACTGCTACAACTCCCCGAAAGGAGGTTGGAGCTGGGTGGGATCAGGCTCTTCTCCCAAGGAACAAGCGATAGGATGAGAGGAAATGGCCTCAAGTTGTTCCAGGAGAGGTTGAGGTTGGATACTAGGAAAAATTTCTTTCCTGAAAGAGTGGTCAAGCCCTGGAACAGGTTGCCCAGGGCGGTGGTGGAGTCACCATCCCTGGAGGGGTTCAAAATACATGTAGACGTGGCACTTGAGGACATGGTCTAGTGATCATGGTAGTGTTGGGTTGATGGTTGAACTTCATGATCTTAGAGGTTTTTTCCAACCTTGATGATTCTATGATTCTGCTTCTTCATGGCACCTTCAGGTTTGCATGTGATGTTCATTAACCTCAAGCTCGCCTCCCTGCGTGCCACCAGGGACAAAAACCTCCCATGTCCTGCAAAAAAACCCCACACCAAGTGACTCTTCCACCCAACAGCGTAGAAGCAGCTTGTGCTACAACTGTGATGGACCCTGATGCTCCTCTGGGTTTAGGTGCCAAGACACCAGGCTCAGGAGGCGTTGACCTCTCTCTGGAACGAGGATGTTGCAAACGTGCTATTTGTGTTTATACTTGATTGTCTGGTTTTTGACGGTTCCCAGTGCACCGTGGTGGTAAGATCGGGCAGGTGTGAACGTGCTGGAGTGTTACTCATGATTAAACCCGTTCTGAAAGGTTTCATCTGTGCCTGGCTGTGTTTCTTCCGTGGGTGGTTGTGGTTGGGGTGTGAGGTCTGTGTAGGAGCCCTGCCAGAGCTTCTTGCTTTGTCAACCTCATCCCGAACTGCAACGAGGTTATGGCTTTAGAGACCTGTGCAACCAGCTGAGATGACCCTCCTGAAAATGAAGCAGGCCAGGTCTGTGCTGGGTGGATGGCCATGTCCAAAGAGTTCTAGACAACGGCTTGATGTCCAAGTGGAAACTAGTAACAAGGTTGTCCCTTCATGGTCTGTACAGGGACCGGTACTCTTTAATATCTTCATCAATGGCATAGTGGGACTGACTTTGCAGATGACACCAGGCCGAGAGGTGCAGTTGATTTGCTAGAGGGAAGAGATGCCACCCAGAGGGACTGTGACAACCTGGAGGAGTGGGCCCATGCAAACATCATGATGTTCAACCAGGCCAAGTGCAAGGTCCTGCACCTGAGCCAATCCCCCCTATCAATAGAGATGATTGAGAGCAGCCCTGTGGAGAAGGACCTGGGGGTGCTGGGGGTGAGGAGCTGGAGCTGAGGCGGCCCCGTGCGCTCGCAGCCCAGCAGCCAATGTCCTCCTGGGCTGCATCCCCAGCAGCGTGGGCAGCAGGGCAGGGAGGGGATCCTGCCCCTCTGCTGCGCTCTGGGAGACCCCCCTGCAGTGCTGGGGCAGCTCTGGAGTCCTCAGCACAGCAGNCAGGTTGCCCAGAGAGGTGGTGGCTGCCCCATCCCTGGAACCATTGCAGATGAGGTTGGCCGGGGCTCTGCGCAACCTGCTTTAGTTGCAGATGTCCCTGCTCCGTGCAGGCAGATGTGGATCTAGGTGATTTTTAAAGATCCCTTCCAACCCAAACCGTTCCACCATTCTCTGTTCTCAGGCCAACCTGCTCACCAGGCCCTTCTCGTGGACCCGAGGAGCCAGCTGGGGTGGGGAAAAGGTCCCTGCGGGGTATTTAGGAGAAGGAGTTTTCTGGGGAATTGGCACCGATTTGCGATTGCGAGCGTGAAAAGCTTCCAGCCCTGCAGGTTTCGCGGTGGCCGGGGTTGTGGTTGGAGCATCTTCCCAGCGTGGTACCACTTGGCGGTGCTGCTCCTCCCAGCAAAGCCACCAAGCCTCCCAGGAGACCAGGGGAATATTTCCCCAGCTGGGGCTGCCCCGGCCGCGTCTTCGCAGGAGAAAGACAAATCCTGGAGAAACCTTGGAAAATAAAAATCTGCTCCACGAAACAAGCCCGGGTGGTTTTCTGTGGGTGGGCGGCAAAGTCATCGCGGGTCCCCCCTCGAAGCCGAGACGCGTCATTATTCCTGCAATTAAATCTGCAAACACGGGCCTCTTTTTGCTTGGATTTGGGTTGGTTTTTTTTCCCCCTTCCCCTTTTCCTGGGTAAAAATGAAGCCCAACAACAAATCGCCAGGAGGCGACTCAATCCCTCCCTCCGCGCTTCGCTTCTCCCCCTCGTAAAGAGCTTTTCTTGCATTCCCCGGATCTGTCGGTAATTAAATTCCCTCGGGCCTCATCTCGGGGGTTGTGTTTTTAAGGGGAAAACCAGGAATTTTGGGAAAGACGCGCGAAGCCGGCTCGGCTTGGAGGGGGGAGGACGGGGCAGGTTGTGCCTCCCTGGATGGGATGGAAATAGGGCAAAAAAATAAGGCTGGGGTGGTCGCAGAGCGGTTATTTGGGGTGGTTTTTTTTTTGCAGCTCTTCTTGTAAGGGTGGATTTGGGGCAAGGTTGGAGCAAAGTGGGAAAAATCAGGTGTGGGGGTAGGGGGTTAAGCTGTAAAGAGGGGAAGGCGCCGGGCTCTCAAGCTGCAGAGATGGGGATGGGGGGGGTTTATTGTCTGCTTGTCTCTGGGCGTGATTTAGAGAGTGTCTTTTTGCCTGTCCCGGGGGAGAAAAGAGGGAGAAGACCCCAAAATAATCTCCAGCTGAGATGCGGTGGGATGTGGTTACATGGGGGAGAGAAGACCCCTAAATCTCCTCTGGCTGTGGTTACATGGAGGGAGAAGACCCCAAAATAATCTCCAGCTGAGACGNCGGTGGGATGTGGTTACATGGGGGAGAGAAGACCCCTAAATCTCCTCTGGCTGTGGTTACGTGGGGGGAGAAGACCCCTAAATCTCCTCTGGCTGTGGTTACATGGGGGAAAGAAGACCCCAAGATCTCCTCTGTCCAGGATATGGTGGTCTGTGGTTACATGGGGTGAGAAGACCCCAAAATCTCCTTGGCTGTGGTTACATGGAGGGAGAAGACCCCAAGATCTTCTTGGCTGTGGTTACGTGGAAGGGGAAGACCTCAAAATCACCTCTGTCTGGGATACTATGGGCTGTGGTTACATGAAGTGAGAAGATCCATCAGGCTTGATGGGGCTCTGAGCAACCTGACCTAGTTAGAGATGTCCCTGGTTATTGTAGGGGGGTTGGACTAGATGGCCTTTAGAGGTCCCTTCCAACCCAATACATTCTAAGATTCTATGATCCCAGGATCTCCTCCGGCTGGGATATGGTGGGCTGTGGTTACATGGAGGGAGAAGACCCCAAAGCCACCTCCAGTGGGTATATGGTGGGTTCTGGTTACATGGAGGTGGGGAGGAAGACCCCCAAAAGCTCCTCTGGCTGTAGTTTCGTGGAGGGAGAAGACCCCAAGATCTCCTCTGGCTGGGACACGGTGGGCTGTGGTTACATGGAGGGAGAAGACCCCATGTTCTCCTCCGGTGGGCTGTGGTTACGTGGGGCTGCCGGCACGCCGGCGAGCGGGGCCGCGTGCGTGGTGGCTGAGGTCATGGTGTTATTAATTTCTCGTTAAAAGCCCCGACGGCTCCTGCGCCGCAGGGATGGAAAATGAAGCAGCTCCGGTTGCGGCCGCTGGAGTTAACCCCTGCAGGGATGCCTGACTTTGGGTCGGGAAACCCAAATCCTGTGGTGCGAACAGTAGACTACATCTCTTGAAGGTTATGGTCACCACCTTGCCCACCCTATGGCTGCTGCAGGTCCTCATCCAGCTCCTGGGGGACTCTGGGTCCTGTCAGACATCCAGGAAGCCCTCCCGGCGCCTGCCAAGACCTCATCTGGTGTAATCCCCCACCAGCCAGCTGGGCTGGAGCCACATCTGCCCACCCTGCGATGCTGGAAGCCTGGCCATCGCTGGGGGCCGGCAGCTGGTCGCATTTCACTCTCAAAACACCCCAGGGGTGGGACCAGGGACTTATTTTGGTAACTTGAACTTGGGAAAGCCCTGGGTGGTGGAAGGGGGAGAGAGGAGCCTTGTGAAATGTGGTGGCAGCTGCTGGTGTCCCCGTGAGGAGCCCCAAAGTGTCTTCACAAAGTCCCTTGGGGCTTTACGTTGAGCCTTGGAAGCGCCAGAGAGATGAGATGGGAGGGGTGAAGATGTGTCCCCCTCCTCGCAGTGCAGCACAGGACAGCAGTTGGCTCATCTTATGCCCCAACAAACTACCCAGCATTGGAAGAACGTGGGGGCTGGTCCCGTCTCCTAGTTACACTTGTCCCCATCTCCTGGTTGTTCTGGTCCCCTCTTCTTGTCCCACTTCCCTCCTGCTCCAACTCACCTTGAGCCCAAAGACTCTGTGGTTACATCTTGTCCTTGTTCCCTGGTCCTACTGGTCCCCTCTCCTGGTCCAGCTTGTCTCCATCTCATGATCCCACTTGTCCTTTTTGCCTAGTCCCTTCTGCTCCATCTCCTGTTTCCAATTGTCCCTGTCTCCTTCTCCCACTTGTTCCATCGCTGGGCCACATTTTTCCCCTCTCCTGGTCTTTCTTGTCCCAACTCTGGGTCCTATCTTGTGGTCATGCTTGTCCCCAACTCCTGGTCTCATTTATTCCCCTCTCCGGGTCTTGTTGGTCTCCTGGTACCATTTGTCCTCTCTCCTTCTGCTACTCCTCTCCATCTCCCCATCCCATTTGCCCTCTTTCCTTGTCCCGCTTGTTCCCCCTCCCTGTCCCACTTGTCCCCTCCCCTGGTCCTGCTCTCAGGGGCAGCAGAAGTGGTTTTGGTGCAGATCCAACAGGATTCAGTCCAGGCTTTTGGGGCTGGAGCCTTTTCTGGGTGGGACAAGCCCAACACAGCCCCCAAGCCTTCATCACCAGATGCCCCAACAAGCTCAGCCAAGAGAGTAACATGATTTGTGAGGGTAACAGCTTCCAAGAGAAGTTGTGGATGCTCCATCCCTGGAGGTGTTCAAGGCCAGGTTGGATGGAGCTTTGAGCAACCTGCTCTAGTGGGAGGTGTCCCTGCCATGGCAGGGGGGTTGGAATGAGATGATCTTTGAGGTCCCTTCCAACCCAACCCATTCTAGGATTCTGTGCTCTTGACCATCCCCAGGCACCGTGGCCCATCAGCCCCACGCTCAGTGCCTGGGGCAAGTTGTGGTTTATTTTTTTTTTGCCATTTCCTCCCCCCTCTTTTCACAAATAACCTGAAAGTGGAAAAAACCAGCGAGAAGAAGCACTTCAGAAGAGGTTAAAAACCACCGCTGAGAAACAAAACAGTTTTCCACCAAACTAAACATTGGAAAAGGCATTTGCGGAGGGGTTTGGGGTTTTTTTTTGGGGGGGCAGATTTAGTTATTTCTCCTCCGTGGCCGTCCCCTCACCAACGTGGATCAACCTCACTGCAAAAATCCTTCTTTTTGTCTTTCCCCCTCCTTTTTCACAGCAGGAGGGGCCTCCTCTACCCAACATTTCCCAGGCACTTACGTCATGTTTGCTTAAGGGCCGAGTTCTTGCCGGGGAGGGGGCAGGGAGCCGTGCGGGGAGCAAAAATGGGGAAAAGAGGGGGAAAAAATCCTGTCCTGCTTTTCAGCGTCCTTTGGGAGGGCTCAGAAAAGGTCCCTGGTCCATCCTGGGGGAGGAGGACTCAAGTTTGGGGAATGTTTGCCCAACGTTTAATGAACGGGTTATGGTTGGCCCCTGGTGTGGGTGGTACTGGAGCCCTTGGTGGCTTTTTTGTTGGAAGGACTGGAGGGAAATATGTGGAAAGGTGGTGGAAGCCAACAGTGGAGATGGGAGCAGCTGCTAGAGTCTGGATCTAGGAGATGCCCCCATGTTCTATTCCAAGGGATCTCCCCAAGTTCCATCCCAAGGGATGCCCCACACCCCATCCTGCAGGATCATCTGTGATCCCCATGCCCCATCCTAGATGAACCTCCAGGTCCCACCCCAGGTGATCCCCCATGGCCCATTCTAAGTGATCCTTCATCTGCCACCTCATGTGGTTCCCCCCTCAGGTACCATCGTAGATGATGTCCCAGGTCCCATCCTGGGGAACCCTTCCAGGCCAGTTGCTTGCAGGACTCTCCAAGCCCCATCCCAAGCAATTCCCAATGTGCCATCCCAGGTGTCCCTCTCCCAAGTCCCATCTTAGATGATCCCTCAGGTCTTAGTCCAATGGATCTCCCAGGACTCATCTGAGATAATCCCCCAAGTTCCATCCTAGATGGTCTCCCATGTCTCATCCCAGGTGACCCTCTTCCAGATCCCCTCTTAGCTGATCCCCCAAGTCTTATCCCAAGGGAATCCCTCAGATCCTAACATAGATGCTCTCCCCAAACCCATCTCAGGTGACTCCCTAACTCAGGTCCCACACTAGACGATCGCCCTGAACCCATCTCAGGTGACCCTCTAACTCAGGTCCCACACTAGACGATCGCCCTGAACCCATCTCAGGTGACTCCCTAACTCAGGTCCCACACTAGACAATCACCCTGAACCAATCTCAGGTGACCCCTAACCCAAATCCCACATTAGATGACCCCTCCTGGATCCATCTCAGGTGATCCCTAACTCAGGTCCCACACTAGATAATCCCCCAGAACCCACCTCAGATGACCTCTATCCCAGATCCCATCCTGTAATCTCCAGCCTCAGGTTCAGGGGACCACTCTGACCAGGTTTTGGGGTGGAAATGGCCAGTCCTTGGCACCCTTCCTCCCCCCACCTCCCAGGCACCAAGTCCATCTCCTGTGCCCGCTCATTAACCAACACCTGACCCAAACCACCCCATGAGTCATGGATCTCTGCCAGGTAGGAGGAGGCAACATCCAAGCTCCAGGTCAGATCCTGCGCATCCCATCAACTCCTTCCCCTCCGATGGGGCAATCTGGGCCTGGAAAGCTGGATTTGGGAAACAAAATCTGTTCCTTTGGCAACGCTGAAACCAACAGGACCCTCCCATCCATCCATCTGTCCACCCCAAGCGATGCTGGTGGAAACCTTCCCACCACTCTCCAGAGCATGAAACTGGGGGAGAATATCTCTGGTGTGAAAGCACCAATAAACGTTCTTCTCCAGGCTGCTGGGCTGACGTTTCTGGCCAGGGTCCAGCCTCCAGTTGAGGAGCATCGTTAAGAAAAACCAGCCCAGGAGAAAGCGGCGTGAGGAAAATATCCCAATAATTCAACAACCCCGGAATAGAAGGAGAAAAGGTCAAGGCCTAAAAATAGAGGGGCTGGTTTTGAGCTGAAACGCGGCGTTAATAAAGAATTGTGGTTTTGGGAAGGTCTAATTTCAGCAGCTCGGGTACGACAGCCTGGTGTGACCCCCTGCGCTCGTCTGGATTTTGCTGGATTTGGGTTTTTTTGGATGAGCTTTGCCCCTCTCTGCAGAGCCATGGACGGGTTGGGTGTGCGAGCAAGAGGGCAGCACGTGGTGAAGGTGCTGAGGTCCACGCCTGGGGTGGAGCCGGCGTGGGCGGCCGGCGTGCAGGTGCCTGCCTGGTTTTCCCAGCTTCGGGAAAACAGCCGGGATTGCCAAAGATCCCGGCTCCAGGGATGAGCTGGAGGCGTGGGGGTGAAGGTTTCATGGTGGCTTGAATATCCCCAGAGCCACCACGTCCCCTGAGAAACAGCTGCGACCTGCTCACGTCACCTCCCCGCTTGCTCGTTAGTGACTGAGCATTAATAAGACTCATTATAATTAATTTTCCTTCAAAAACATCACCCCAGCCTGGGGGTGGGAGGGCAGCTGCAATTGGGTTTCACCTTCTTGGTGGGGAAACTGAGTCATGGGGAGCACCACATGGAAAGGTGGCCAGGAAAGGTGCCTCATGCTCTGCTCGTCATGGGGATGGGGCTAAATCCAGCTGCCAACTCTCCTCTTAGCTTAGGGGTGGGGAGAAAAGGGCCCCCAACACCCTGGAGGTGCAGACGGCAGAACCCAAAAGCAATGAGGGTTTGAGGTGGGGATGGTCACGACCTGGAGGGTGCCCAGGGCCTACAAGGAGCATTTTTCCAGCTTGTATAGAAGGATGGTGTGGGGAGAGGATGGGGCTGGTGTGGGGCTTGCCCCTGGTGGGGATGCACCAATGTTGCTGACTCAGGGGGGTTGGACTAGATGACCTTTGAAGGTCCTCTCCACCCCAATGATTCCATTCTATGATCTGGGGGGGGTTGTTTTTAAGCAGGGACCCCAAAGAGAAGCCAAAGGAAGCACTGGCAGCCACCAGGACACAAGGGGGACAGTTCTTTATTGGACTCGTCACGCTGCCAAAGGACATGTGGTGGCCACGGGCACCTCTATGAACATGAGAGGTGTGTCTTGTGGGGGGCAGCGGGATGGGACCCCCCCATGTCCATCTGCACCCTGAGCCCCATCCTGCCAGGTGGGATGTCCACATCCAATGCAGACTCTGGCTGGTGGTGCTCCAGGTGGGACAAAAGAGGATTTTCCAGCCTAGGGTGGTGAAGAGAAGGCAGTAGGGGATGGAGGGGCTGGGGGACCACCACGATCTCTGTTCCCTACGAAGAAATTAAGGGAAAATTTTAAATAAAAAGCACCATGAGCATCAATTTTTCCAACCACCAGCAAGAGTTGCAGGGCAGGAGGTGGTCAGAGATGTACGATTTGGGGTGGCCGTTACAATGGGTGGGGTGGACACTGTGGTCCAGGACTTTCCGTGGATGCTGGGTTGAGCACGAGGCCATGTCCCAGAGAGTTACCTGTGGAATGGGGCTGGAGGTGGGTCGTGGAGGGGGTGGCTCACTTCTCCGTCATCATCCTCACGAACTCCTCGTAGTTGACCTGCCCGTCGTTGTTGCAGTCGGCCTCCTTGATCATCTCATCCACCTCCTCGTCCGTCAGCTTCTCCCCCAGGTTGGTCATGACGTGCCGCAGCTCCGCCGCGCTGATGTAGCCATTGCCGTCCTTGTCGAAGACGCGGAAAGCCTCGCGGATCTCCTCCTCGCTGTCCGTGTCCCTCATCTTCCTCGCCATCAGCGAGAGGAACTCGGGGAAGTCGATGGTGCCGCTGCCGTCGGCATCCACCTCGCCCACCATGTCCTGCAGCTCCGCTTCGGTGGGGTTTTGCCCCAGGGAGCGCATGACGGTGCCCAGCTCCTTGGTGGTGATGCAGCCGTCTCCATCGCGGTCAAAGAGGGAAAAAGCCTCCTTGAACTCGGCGATCTTCTCCTCCGACAGCCGCTCGGCCATGGTGCTCCCCGCTCGCGCGCGGCTCTGTCCCAGCACGCCGCGGTGCCGCCGGGGAGGTGCAGATGGGGCCTCCTCCCTCCAACCTGCCTCTCCCCGGAGGAGGAGGAGGAGGAGGAGGAAGGAGCTGGGACGTGTGGGAGAGGTTGATCCATGAGGTCAGCAGGAGTGGTTCAGCCAGATCCTGGAGGAGCAGGCAGGGGGTTTGGGGGTGCTGGAGAAGAAGGGTGACCTCCAGCTCCCTTGGGCCACCCTGGCCACCGTCCCACTTGCTCCACCGGTGGCATTTTGTGGGGCCGGCTCTTAACGAACCCCCTAATTACGGGCTTTGTGCTGCTGCAGCAAAGTGGTGGTTTCGGGGAGTGGCAGGGCGCCGGCGGGAGGGGGGTGATAGGCACTATTTTGGGCTACTTTAATGCAATTTTGGTGGGGTTTGGAGCTGTGCAAAGGTCTCCACCCCTCCATGGTGGGTGTTGAGGAGGTTCCCCCCACCTAAGACTCTCCAGCTCCAGGGCCACCACGGAGATGCTGGCAGCGTGTCAAGCCTGCCGAGGGAGGGTTCCCTCGTGCAGGTCCAGGCAGAGCCCGGCTGCCCGGAGCTGCTGTGCTCCTGAATCAGATGTGACACCTCTTCTGGGCTCCCCAAGAACGGCCCCGTGGCCCCTGGGGCAGCTGACGTGGTGGGAGCATCATGAGTCCTGCCCTGGTTAGTCAGGGGTTAACCCCGGGGCTGAGCCAGGGTTAACCATGGTGTCATGGCCTGCTTTCAGTTTTACTCATCTCTTACAGCAGGGAGTACTGGAGGGTTCAGAGACAAGTGATGGTGAGGGATGTTTCTCTGTCCAGCTGTCCATCCAGCCATCTAGTCTCACTACCTTCTACCCAGCCCTTGATCCATATATCTGTTCATCCATCCATGCATTCTTCTACCCAGCTGTCCATCCATCCATCCATGTGTCCATCCATCCATCCATGTGTCCATCCATTCATCCATCCATGTGTCCATCCATCCATTCATGTGTCCATCCATCCATCCGTCCGTCCATCCGTCCGTCCATCTGTCCATGCATTTATGTTACCATCCATCTACCCGTCCCTCCAACCATCCATCCCTCATTCTTATGTGCCTGTAACAGTCGAGCGACCTTCACCAGCTGGGCCAAGGAGCTAATGGACCAGATGACCAGGCTCCACAGCAGAAGGTAGTTTGACTTTCTCAGCTACAGGAAAATGGCACCAGTTTACCCTAGTTTAACCCAGTGAGGAATTAGAGCTGTGGGATTTGGAGGGAAGGCCACCAAACAGAAGCCAACCCATGGGACAACTGAGGAACACCTGGAAAATGGGGTGTCCAGGTGGGACAAAGCATGGGAGGGGATCACCATCTTGAGGAGAACCTCATTTGGAAGAAACTCCGGGCAGGTAAAGTGCTGCGGTTGCCAGGAGGAGTGAGGAACCTGTCTGGTGAGACTCATGGTGCTACTCACCCCACGAGCGCGTTTCGGGGAGGGGAGGTCCTGGCAGCAACTCTTGTGCAACGAGCTGCTCCCTAATTGTCTGTCTAATTGTCCACAGTTGCTGCTCTGCTCCAGATTTAATAAGATTGAATCAAAATTGCCCTGAAAGAGCCTTGGGCAGCCGAGCAAGGAGCCAAGACGGGGTGAGCTGGCTTGAACCCAGCTTGGAGAAGCGAACACCAACAGGTAGCTGGGTGTTCTCAAAGCTTGGGAGGACTGAGGTGTTTGCTCAAGCACCAACATGAGGGTGGGCTGGGTGGGACGACTCTGGGTTGCTCCATCCTAGGTGCCCCTTGGTGCTGAGTGAAGCTGGAAGCTGCTGGGGGTTTTGTTTTCCTCATCGCCAGCACCCATCACCTCCCCACCATCTCTCCATCATGAGCATGTATCACCTCCCCATGATCAGCACCCGTTGCCAGAACCCGTGATCTCCTCATCTCAAGCACCTATCACCTCCTTGTTACTAGCACCCATGACCTCCTCATCACGGGAATCCATCACCAGCGCTCATCACCTCCCCATGATCAGCATCCATCGCCAGTACCCACCACCAGCACCCATCACCTCTCCATTGCCTCCCCATCAGCTTCCTGTGACCAGCACCCATCACCTCCCACATTGCCAGCAGTCTCTGGGACAAAGTCAAGCCCACCCTTGATTTAGACTCTGCTTAACTGTGTCCTCATTAGCACTGCAGGATAATTAACCTATTAAAATGTTCTGCTGGCCCATAAAATCCTGCAGTTCATGGCTGAGTCTTGTTTATGGCATCTGAGGTGGGCCAGGAGGTAGGATGGGAAAGTGGTGAGGCCACCATGGTGGGAGGCAGGAGTACACAGCCACCCACTGATGGATATTTTGGCAGTAGATTGTCCCAGGATGTCCACAACTGGAGCTGGAGAGGTCTATGCTTTGATGAAGGGGGATGGAAGCAGCTGATGTTAAAGCCTCACACAAGGTTTTCCAGGTGGCATCACAGAAACATAGAATTGTTTTGGTTGGAAGAGACATTTATGATCACCAAGTCCAATTGTTCCCCCAGCACTGCCAGGGCACCACTAACCTCTGGCCCTCAGCACCACATCTCCACAGCTTGGAAACCCCTCCAGGGATGCCTTGGGCAGCCTGGGATAGCCCTTGCCATGAAGACATTTTTTCCTCATGTCCAACCTCAACCTCCCCTGGCACAACTTCAGTTCATTTCCTCTTGTCCTGCTGCTTGTTCCTTGGGAGAAGAGCCCGACCCCACCTGGCTCCAACCTCCTGGCAGGGACTTGTCCAGAGCCAGAAGGTCTCCCCTGAGCCTCCTTTGCGCCAGGCTCAACACCCCCAGCTCCCTCAGCTGCTCCTCACCACACTCCTGCTCTAGACCCTTCCCCAGCTTCCTTGCCCTTCTTTGGCCACGCTCCAGCCCCTCAAGGTCCTTCTTGGAGTGAGGGGCCCAAACCTGACCCCAGCATTGGAGGTTGGGCCTCCCCAGTGCCCAGTGCAGGGGGACGATCCCTGCCCTGCTCCTGCTGCCCACACTGGTGCTGACCCAAGCCAGGATGCTGGTGGCTTCTTGGCCACCTGGGCACACGCTGGCTCATCTCCAGCTGCCTGTTGACCAACCCCCCCCAGGTCCTTCCCATCGGGCACTTTCCAGCCGCTCTTCCCCCAGCCTGGAGCGTTCAGGGGGTTGTTGTGACCCAAGGGCAGGACCCGGCCCTTGACCTTGTTGACCCTCATCCCATTGGCATTGGCCCATGGATCCAGCCTGGCCAGACCCCTCTGTAGATCCTCCTGACCCTCCAGCAGATCAACACTCCCACCCAGGTGGGTGTCCTTTGCAAACTCACTGAGGGTGCCTCGATCCCCTCGTCCAGAGCATGGACACAGAGGTTAAGGAGAACAGGCCCCAGCTCTGAGCCCCGCTCAACCTCAGCATAATCCAGGTAACAGCTAAGCCAGTCCCCAAACCAGACGGTTAAAAGCCCCCCAGTTGGATTGTCCCGGGCCCGCCCAGCTCGTAACCCCAGCCCAGATGTGCACAGATGTGCGCGGCGGCGTCTGGCTTTGCATTTGCAGACGGGGCAGCGGGGGAGAGGCTGACGAAATGGGTGGAAAAAAGAGCAAGTTGGGGGCGGGGAGGGAAATCGCTCCGACACCTCGGCGGGGCCCTGGACACGGTGCTGGCGGGAGGAGACCTCCACAAAGCCTGGTGTGACTTGCGTCCAGATTTAATGTGGCAAGTGGGACTTTGGAGAGGCCGAGCTTGGGCAGGACCTCGCAATGGTCCTGCAGAAAGGGGGTCTCCAGGGGACGGTGGCCGCTGGGTGTAAAATCTGGGCTTTGGTGGTTTGTGGTTTATTTTAGGCTCGGTTTTAAGGGAGGTTCCCAAAGCTGAGGGTGAGCTGCAGGGAAGCTCCTAAAGTCAGGCTTTTCTAGCCCAAGCAAAGGGACCCCGCTCCCAATTTTGGGCCTGTCCGATGTCACCGTGGGCCAAAAGATGCTTGAGACACAGACGCGACCCACCCTGACCCCAACTCTGGGAAGGTCTCGGCTGCAAACCGGGTGGCATTGGCTCCATTCCACACGGAGTGCCCGAGCCAGGTGGATCCCCAAAGGTACCACACGGCACCGGGGAGCTGCTTACCGAGGACGGAGGTGCCCACGTGCCCGGTGGACACGGACACCTTCCCTGTCCCTGGCCACCATGGGGATGTCCCAATGGCGAGGTGGCCGAGGGGCTCGGTGGCTCTCAGGGTCCTCTCTCTGCCCTTTCATCCCGCTGCATCCCGGGGTCCCCCCGTACACAGGCTGGAGGATCTTGGCTCAGCGGTTTAGCAGCACAAGTAGCCAAGATCTGGTGGAGCTCAGCATGGGAGGGAACCAGGAAAGCCCGGCTTGTTTAGTCTAGAGCAAAGCCGAGGCGGGCTGCGCATTCCTCGGGGGATCGGAACCACCGGGAGTCAGGGGGATGTACTTTTAAAGGGGAATTAAGTTCTTGGCTAATTTTTTGTTGGCTACAGGACGACCAGACAGAGGTCTGGCCTGGGCCTGACGTGTGGGAGGCTCTCTGCAGGGTTTCCACTCAGCTGAGGACCAGCCGTGTGGCCCCGCAGCTTTTAATGCCTTTTTTTTAATGGCAAAAAGAGCCTTTTTTTCCCAGTTGCTCTCTGCTGGGGAAGGGTTGAGCCTCCTCCAGATCAAATCTCAGCTTCACAGGTCAAAGCTCAGCTGTGAAGCCTGACCCAGAGCTGCACCTTCCCACCTGAGCAGGGCCCTGGGGATGGAGCCGTGCCCAGACACTGCCTGACATGGTCAGGCCACGGCTTTTTGGGAGGGCTGCAGTGACCTGGTGGTTCCATCCCAGTGCTGGTACGTGGGTGCTCCCCACAGCCCTGAGGCTGTTGGGTGATGAAGCTGGGGAAGGGTCTAGAGCAGGAGTGTGGTGAGGAGCAGCTGAGGGAGCTGGGGGTGTTGAGCCTGGAGCAAAGGAGGCTCAGGGGAGACCTTCTGGCTCTGGACAAGTCCCTGACAGGAGGTTGGAGCCAGGTGGGGTCGGGCTCTTCTCCCAAGGAACAACCAACAGGACAAGAGGAACCGGCCTCCAGTTGCAGCAGGGGAGGTTGAGGTTGGAGATAAGGAACAATTTCTTTGTGGCAAGGGCTGTGAAGGGCTGTGCCAGGCTGGGCAGGGCAGTGGTGGAGTCCCCATCCCTGGAGGGGTTTCCAAGCCGTGGAGATGTGGTGCTGAGGGCCAGGGGTTAGTGGTGCCCTGGCAGTGCTGGGTTAATGGTTGGACTCGATGATCTTAAAGGTCTCTTCCAACCAAAGGTCAGAAGGTTCATCTAGGAGAAGTTTTCTAAATATTTGCTAAATGAGGAGCTTTTCTGTTCTGGGGGTGGTTTCTCTTCTGTAGGAAGGAGGTTTTCGTTTCCCCAGGAGGGCAGGGATCGCTGCCACTGCTCCCTTCTCCCCTGCAAACGAGGAGAGCGATGCAATCGCTGCGGTGAGTCACGCAGCCGTGCCCTGTTTTACAGTGACCAAGGGTGGTGGCCGCCAGGCCCCGCGCCGCACACGGAGCCGTAACCTCCGGCTCGTGTCCTGCCTGGCCGCAGCGGCGCAGAGGAACCGTGACAGAGAAAACGGTTTTGAATCAAGCCCCAGCTTCCTCCTGCGAGCTCCAGCCCCACGGCCGCAGCGTGTGGCGGGAGGCGACGAGCCTGCGTGGGCTCTGAGGAGCGCGGGGTGCGCGCTTCTCTACCCCCAGCACGAGCGCGTCGTCGTCCCTCCCCGGCAGCGACTCAGACGAGGCAGGCAGGAGGCTGTCCGGAATTTAATGGTACTTGGCACTCGAAGCTGTACAACGCATTTACAGAGAACCACACGTCCGTGTCTATGTACACCCTCCTCCCGTTCCCCACACGTGACAGGCAGTAACCCCCGACAGCCCAGTTACGGCTCCTCGAGCACGGATTTTGGGGAACGCTCAAGGACAGGGCTCGTGGGATCGCCGTCCTCGCCCCGTCATCGCTGGAAGAACCTGTTGGCCGTGCTCGTTGGTCCCATCCAAGGTGGTTACCGAGCTGGCATCTCTCACGCCCATCTTTGGCCCGCTAGAAGCCGGCGGAGTCACCGGTACGGGTCTGTACAACCTCCACCTCGTCTGTCCTCACACCTCGTCAACGCTTTCTCTTCTCTACCGTTCTACCACATGCAAGAACCCCTTGGTTGCCTCCAGTCCTGCCTCGCCGGCACTTCATTTCCAAAAGGCAACAATACTACGAAAAAAACCCCAAATCTACCTTTGCTCTCTGCTACTTTCCCCCTCTAGTCACTGCTCCTCTTCCCTCCCCAAACCCTCTACAACGTGTCTAAAGCCTCTCTACGTCCTCTCCGGGCCGGATGACGTCAAGGCCCTTGCCGTCACGGGGTACGGCGAGCGCTCAAACGTGGGTCGACGTGAGAAACCGCCCGGCCACGCGCGGAGCGAGAGGGGTCAGGGACTTGAAAGGAAATGCCAAGTGTGAACAACAACATATAAAAGTAAAAAAAAAAAAAAGAAAGAAAAACAACAACAACAGAAAACCAACCCCAAACAAACTTGAAACAAAACAACTAATTAAAAAAAAAAAAAAATTAAATATCTGGCAGGTTACAAGAGTGGAAACGAGGAATGTACAAAGGACACGCTAAGATGAAGATTCCAGTAGGTAAATTGAGAAACTGTTGAACCTGGAGTCTGGTTTCTACAACTAATTAACCTTCTCCCCTTTTTTTTTTTAAGATGAAAAATCACAAGGATGAGAAATCACGTGGTGTCCACCATCACGTGGTGGAAAAGACACGAAGAAAACATGAATTCAAGTTGAGCCTGCTTTAACAGGACTCTTTAAAAGGACTCCGTGTTGGTCCAACGCCCAAGGAGGTGCCACCAGGCTCGCTGTGATGGCCCAAACTCCTGCCTTTCCCACCTCCAACGCCACGTGTGGAAACCTTTCAGAACCCAACGTGTGCTCCTCAACCTTGGCCACGAGCCTCCGGAAGCGCGAGGGCTTCGGAAGGGCTCATGGCACTAAAACCCCGTGGCTGTGTTTGGAAAACCAGACTCCGGTTCAACAGCGTAGCTGCCATGACACCGTAAAAACCACCCCAAGATTCTGTTCAGCAGAGTTGAAGCCCACCACGCTCAGGCTGTACGAAAAATGTACACGGTATTTATAAATAAACAGTCTTCCGCCGGGATGTCGCCAGGCTCTACACTAACGTTTCTTTCCGCTTGCCACTTAGCTGCTTCTCCCTCGTTTTCCTGTGCCCGGATGATGTTCTGTGCGTTTTCGCGCCCTTGGCATCCTCCGAGTCCAGGATGGAGCCGCACTCGGATGTGCTCTCGTCCAGCTCCATCTCGGCGACGCCGGATTGCCGCTTCTGGGCTCGGATGTTGGGCGCGGAGGGGTTGTTCTCCTCCGACTCTTCGCTCAGCTCCGGCAGCTCCTTCAGCTCCGCCGTGGTGCTGGCAGTTCGCTGGAAGGGAGCGATGGCGGTTCGGATGCAGTTAACCCATTGCTGCTTGTGGAAGATGTCGTTGGCCTGCAGCGTGTGGGACTGGCCCGGGCAGGGATCTTGGAAACGAACTCGGAAGATATTTTTAGCTGAGGATAAACATCGGAAAAAGCAGATCAGTTCCTAGCTCAATATTTAGAGATTCCAACGTGAGATGTGTGACCTGGACTGCCCTGCTCTGCCTCATGGACAGTGCTCAAAACCCCACCAAAAACCACTCCACAAAAACCACATCTCAGCCCAGCAGAGATATGTTGAAGCAGGTGTTTTCTCATCAGAGCACCAGCTGCAAAGTGCTGTAAGTTCATGGCCACCAAATATGAAACTGCAAAGCCCCGCAGTGACAGGCTGAAGATGGACGTTAAGGTATCTCATAGAATCGTTTTGGTTGGAAGAGACATTTAAGATCATGGAGTCCAACCATTCCCCCAGCACTGCCAGGGCACCACTAACCCCTGGCCCTCAGCACCACATCTCCACGGCTTGGAAACCCCTCCAGGGATGGGGACTCCACCACTGCCCTGCCCAGCCTGGCACAGCCCTTCACGACCCCTCCCATGAAGATATGGCTCCTCAGGTCCAACCTCAACCTCCCCTGCTGCAACGTGAGGCCGTTTCCTCTTGTCCTGTCACTTGTTCCTTGGGAGAAGAGCCTGACCCCACCTGGCTCCAACCTCCTGTCAGGGACTTGTCCAGAGCCAGAAGGTCTCCCCTGAGCCTCCTTTGCTCCAGGCTCAACACCCCCAGCTCCCTCAGCTGCTCCTCACCACACTCCTGCTCTAGACCCTTCCCCAGCTCCGTTGCCCTGCTCTGGCCACGCTCCAGCCCCTCAAGGTCCTTCTTGGAGTGAGGGGCCCAAACCTGACCCCAGCATTGGAGGTTGGGCCTCCCCAGTGCCCAGTGCAGGGGGACGATCCCTGCCCTGCTGCTGCTGCCCACACTGGTGCTGACACAAGCTCTCCAAAAGGAACCTCAGTCCATGGGGTCTATGCTCAAGTGTAATCATAGAATCACAGAATGGTTTGGGTTGGAAGTGACCTTAAAGATCATCTCATTCCAACCCCCCTGCCATGGCAGGGACACCTCCCACTAGAGCAGGTTGCTCAAAGCCCCGCCCAACCTGGGTAACCTCTCCTCACCACGGGATTCCCAGGCGGATGAACTGGTTTGTTCTGTACCTTTATCAGAATTGCCAAAAGCTCCTCGGAAGGATCCTCCCATTTTCACATCTCCATCCTGGAGGTCTTCGAGGAGCAGCTCCTGGACAGGGATTGGCTGCCTGTACACTTGGTAGGCCTGACGCTCATTGCGAGTGACCGGCCGGGTCAAAACCAGGATGTCTTGGAAGAGGAAGACGTAGAGTTTCTGAAAGGGAAACCACATTTGAGTAAGAGTAAAGTGTTGTACTCTATACAAAGCGGTTACACATCCTCTGGGATTCAAGGCCACGTTATCTGAAGTTTCAGCCACGCTTAATTTCTGACAGTTTCCTGTTACAGCAACGCTGGGCCCTGGCAGTAGTGGCACAGACCACACCTACAGCAGCAGGATTGTTGTGTTAGTGACCCTTAAGAAGCGAGTTATGCTTTGCAGATGCCAACAAGAATGATGGGGAGGGACTTGTCACGAGGGCTTGTAGTGATAGGATGAGGGGTGATGGCTTTAAATTGGAAGAGAGGAGATTGAGATTGGAAATCACGAAGAAGTTCTTCACTGTGAGGGTGGTGAGACCCTGGCACAGTGGGGATTGTGGATGCTCCATCCCTGGAGGTGTTCAAGGCCAGGCTGGATGGAGCTTTGAACAACCTACTCTAGTGGGAGGTGTCCCTGCCATGGCAGGGGGTTGGAACTGGATGATCTTTGAGGTCCCTTCCAACCCAAACCATTCTATGACTCTATGAAAATACAGCGATTAGAAGCAACGCCTTTTCTGACATAACAAAATGCTTCACGCGTACAGAAGTGCTACTTAAGAAAATAAAAATAACTAACCAAAATAATAAAGAAAACCGATTTGATGTTTAGAACGAGGTTAGAGCCACAAGCCTGAACAAAAGGGCAGCAAACCCCAGAGAGCAGCCGGGTGTGCCAGCGCTGCCGCAGCGGGCGACAACCTCCCAGCAGTTCCCCTCAGACGGGCTTTTGCAGGAAGACTTTTGTTTGAGGAGCTGCGAGCCAGCGCGCTCCAAATGGGGAATGTTAGAGAGCACCTGAAAGTCAACAGCCGGCAGGAAATCCCTTCTGCTGCAGCGCTGAGAACGCTTTCCATGGTCGTTTGGGGCTAATTATTTTCCAGGTTCTGAAGGCCCGTTGTAAAGCTGTCAGCGGGAAAACTCTCCCTTCCACCCTGAAAGGCCGACTGCCGTCAGGTGCTTTCTCTTCTGCTGCTTAAATTTTGCTAATTGGCTAAACTAATCTAAGAGATGGAAAGGCTCCTGGTCCCTAACAAAACAAACCACCTCGGAGGGAAGGTTTTCAAACGTGAGTGTTAATTCCCCTGAACCCCAGGGACTCACATGTCCGTTTTTATTCTTCAGCTCGCCGTGGCACAGTAAAGCTTTGCTGCCTTCAATCCTCGGGTCCTTCTGCTTCTCATCCAGGTACTCCAGCTTGTCAATGTAATACTGGCACTCTGACTCCCCCTTCTTCAGGTTGATGTCCGAGAGGACTCCTTGGATTATTGCTATCTAGAAGCCAAAAGGTTTACAGATCATTAAATAGTGACCTCTGCTCGTGTATCTTCCCTTTCAATGCTATTTCAGAACTCCAGATGGACAATCCCCACGGGCTGACGTCTCGTTTGCTTTCACAAAGCGTTACAATCACAGGTTTGTGTCCACCAAGAAAACCAGCCCACGAAACGGGGTTGAGGAAAACCCTCTGGAGCTCCAGAATGACATGCTCATGTCAGAACAACGACCGTGAAATCGGTATCACTTACAGCTTCTTCCAGAATCTGGATGTCGGGATGGTCTTTCGGGGTGTGCCTCAGGATCTCTTTCAGGAGCAGCGGGTATTTGACCAGCCGACTTCGAGGGATGTCCAGGAAGCTCCAAAGGTCTAGCTTGCGGCTGAAAGGAGACTCGAGGCAGCGCTGAAGGAAGTCCTGCACTCTCCGGTCCTGCTTCTTCTGATCCAGAAGCGCTTTGGCCGCCAGCTGATTGCTACAGTAACCTTTGTAGGCGTGGAGCCGTGGTAACTGCAGGAGAAGAGAACAACATTCCGGAGTGAGATTCCAGGGAGGAAAAGCAAATCCCATTAACACATGAACTCGGGGAGTTCGACTTCCCTCACTGCGATCCTTGGCCCAATTAGAAACACTAACAGACTATCTTGTGTGCGTAGCTCCTCTTTTGTGAGGAGAACAAGGGCACCCCGCACGCACTGCCTTTGAAGTTCAGAAGCGATAACACTCTTGAAATCCCGTCAGCGACAAACGGCCCAGCAGATACAGACCTTTCAAAACATAAATCAGCAAATAATTGCCGTCACACCAGCGCTAAGTCTCCAGGGTGAAATCGTGGCCCGTTAGGGCTGACAGAGTCCCATTGTTTGCAGCAGAGCCAGGATTTCCGTTTCAATCTTTTCGCTCAAGGCCACAAAGGCCCCACAGCTTTTTGGCTTCTAGCTTTAAATGCTCTTTAAGCTCACTTTCAGCGCGCTGCCTCCGAGTTGGGTACTCACCCACTTCACAAGAATGGGCCCGATCTGCTCCACTGTTCCATCTGGTTTCGTTGCTTCTCCTAAACTTGCCAACAGGTCTGGAATTGAGAGACGAAAAATGGAAATTGCCACAAGGCCCAAGGAGCTGTTCTAACACGAGGAAGCATCGCGTTAGTCAGCACAATATGGGAAAATGATGCTGCTGTTCTCACCTTCATGCAGAGGAATATAAGAGTCCAAGTCCCCGAATATGTGGGTGAGCTCTTCCTCCGACATGATAGAGAGTTTCAGCATGGGGTCGTGGTAGGCCTGTTGAAGAACATCAGTATTAAAAGATATTCAAATCCCCCAAGCCCAAAAGCTGACAATTAAATCTGAGGGGCTGTATCACGTGCAGGACAGATACAAAGCAAAGCCAAGAGAAACAGTAACATCAGCTTTGGTTGCTGAAAGAGTCACCATCCTGCGAAGGTGTCAAGGCCTTCAGATGAAAAGGACCCTTTTCTGAAGGGTCTGAACCATTCTCATCTGGGATAGGGACTTCCCGACTAGCTCCGCATGACTTCAAAGCACAGTCGACCTTTTTTTGGCTGGGTTTGTTGCAATCAAACCAGTACCATAAAGCTCACATCGACTTCCCAGGCCAGCTTTCCAGCTGTGGATTCTAGGCCCGATAAAGCTGCTATGTCATGTTTCGAGGTGCAAAGAAACATTCTTGTCTATAATATGATCACTGAGTGTAGGATGAAAACCCACTCACCTTTCTGGCAAGCTTCAGGTCTTCAATTAGATCCTGCTCCCCCCTGGACATTTCGTAGATTGCCTGTGAGGAAGGGGAGAAAAGCAGAGAGTCATTTTTAATCCCAGCGTTGCTCTGAAAGAGCCTTTCAGCTCACATAATGTACATCCTGAATCAAGTGCAGCTTGAATAGGCGCTTTTGCCACCAGTGTGTGCCACCTGGGCACCACAACCTCCAGTAAATCTGCCGGCTTCCCCAGCTCCCAGAGAAGAGCCATCACTTAGGAGTGTGTGAAAGCTCCAACGCTCACGCACAAGCCAAATTAAATATTAGCGCCTTTTAAATCACTCGCTTGTACACAGGCAACTACGAAAAGAACCAAACCCCAGAAAACTACAGAGGTCAAATCCCAGGCGTCTTTAGTCAGCTTCTGTGTTGTCACTGGAAGATTTGTCTCAGAACTACAGGAGAAAGGCAAGCCAAGGCCTTGCTGTTTGGCTTTCAACCAGTTGTCAAGAGCTCGAAGAGAAAGACAGCTGGCTTTACAAGGAACCCGGCTTCAGGTCTGCTGCAGAGCAACCAGCGTGGCGGGGGCTCGGGTTTCAGAAATGCTGAGCACCCCCACACAAAGAGTTTGGCATCTTGGAAGGGCAGCTCCCCAGTGACTCGAGAGAGAGCAGGCTACCTTTTCCCATGCCTACTGCAGAAATAAATCTAGTGGTTTAGAAATGAAGGTGCACAGGGAGATAAAGGAATAGTGTGGTCAGCGGGACTAGGGCACGGATTGTCCCAATTGAGTCGGCACTGGGGAGGCCACTCCTTGAATCCTGGGGTCAGGTTGGAGCCCCTTACCCTGAGAAGGGCCTTGAGGGGCTGGAGTGTGGCCAGAGAAGGGCAAGGAAGCTGGGGAAGGGTCTAGAGCAGGAGTGTGGTGAGGAGCAGCTGAGGGAGCTGGGGGTGTTGAGCCTGGAGCAAAGGAGGCTCAGGGGAGACCTTCTGGCTCTGGACAAGTCCCTGCCAGGAGGTTGGAGCCAGGTGGGGTCGGGCTTCTTCTCCCAAGGAACAAGGGACAGGACAAGAGGAAATGGCCTCAAGTTGCCCCAGGGGAGGTTTCAGTTGGAGCTGAGGAGCAATGTCTTGCTGGCAAGGGCTGTGAAGGGCTGTGCCAGGCTGGGCAGGGCAGTGGTGGAGTCCCCATCCCTGGAGGGGTTTCCAAGCTGTGGAGATGTGGTGCTGAGGGCCAGGGGTTAGTGGTGCCCTGGCAGTGCTGGGGAACGGTTGGACTTGATGATCTTGAAGGTCTCTTCCAAGCAGAACTATTCTGTTTTTCTAAGTCACCCACAGATGCTTGTTCCTCTCTCCCCACCAAGCAAACGGCACAAGCCAAAGCCTTGGCTGCCCTTCCCAGACCTGCAGTTGCCCTTTCCCTACCTCCTGGCGCTTAATTTCTTTGGTGCTCAGGGACTCTTTCATGTTGACATCTAGCATCTCAGACCAGAGGACGCTGTTTCTTCTTTTAGGAGGTGTAGGAGCAGCAGATCTGCTACATGACTTCTGGGCACAGCCAGGAGACTTGCTGTCACCGCGAAGGGCAAATGACTACGGGGGTTAAAGAAAAAAAACATAATTAAAAAAGATACACAGAGCCAACATTTCAGAAGTATTAACCATACCCCTCCCAATTCTTCATCCTCTGTTGTGCAGGGCAGGAAAACACACCCAGACACTGTTCCTCAGATAAAGGAACGATTTAATCAAGCTGCTGAGAAAGCCCTTGAGAGCCCAGAGACTGGCAAGATTTGTCCTGCACTGATCCAGCAGCAGCGCTCGGGAGGAGGATGGGAAGGTAAAGCTTGGGTGTACTTCCAAGGTATGAGGAAGTCATAATTCTGCCTAGGATGGGGCTAATCAGGAGCCACTTGAGCTTTGCTCTTGTGATTTGTAGTGCTCCTAAAGCCCGGGCACAGAAGCGCTGTTATCTGCACGCGTGGGGTATCGTGCTCCTCAGACAACTGTTATCGAAGGATCGTGGAACAGCAAGGTCAGCTCCCACTGAAGCACATACTCCAACACACGTATCTCGAGCACGGGGAACAGTTTATCACCTTGTTCTCCCTATCTGAATTAGTTTATTGGGTTTTCTGCTTAAACTCTCAACGAGGTGTTTATCTAGCGAGCTCCCTCTGAACTCTTCTTCACCCCAAGGCCCAAGCAAGCTTTCTGGCCTTGCACAAAGCACCGAGTAGATTTTCAAGAGACGCCTTGAAATCCCAGTGCCCGTTTCACCGCCACACACCCAGCACCTTCCCCCTGCCTCTAGGTTTGTAGGACTCGAAGGCTCCGCTCTTTACCTGTATCGTCTGCCCGAAGCGCCGAACCGCACCATTTCTTACGGGAGAGATCAAGTTCGCCAGAGACGTGACCCGTGATAAAGGCCGAACCCGTTTATTGCTTGGCTCCTGTAAATCAAGCAGAGAACAAATTGTACTGGCTGTGACTCCCACTTCATTTCTCAAGCTGCCCAGGGCTGGTTTAAGAAGCGTGAACCCCACTTAAGGAGTGGGGAAACACGGCAAAGAGAGCGTTTGGAAGAGGCTATTCATCTTAAAAGGAAAGCAGAGGCTGTAAATATTTGTCTGAACTTTAAGGCCGCAATTAAACCGCAGAGACTTTGCCCAGTGTAGAAGAGGCACGATAACATACACACCAGCCAGGATTCAAAACAGGGCTCAAACAGGACCGCTATGGTTTGAACATAAATAGACCGAAGCGTTCTCCTCCGCGAGGCGAGCGACTGTCATCTAAAGATGGAGCTGGGATCTGCTTCTCCATTTCCTCATGTTTTCCTTTGCAGAAAGAATGTGTTTTTCCATTTTAATTTTATTTTGGAGAGAAAAGTACCAGCCGGAGCCCAGCAGCTATTCTAACAAACAGCAAATGACCACATGCTGAACATTCCTGTGAGGGAAGCGCACACACAAAGTAGATGAAGCTGAAAACCTTCAAGTTTACAAAGTTTCCTCCCCATTCTGTTCTCCCCCACCCCCAGCAAGTCATCATAATTTTTCTTCCACGTAGTTTAGATTTGAAAGATAGAGCTTCTGCTTCTCTACACCACTAATCCCTGCTGGGAGCCCGGAGCAGTTTCAATTCTGTCCTGACCGAAACGCTGCCAAGAAAGAGGAAACGCCCCATGGAAACCTCCTGCTGCTTAAGCTCAGATCAGTTTTTAAGATCATGCTGGCAAGCCTAGACGTTTGACATCCAAAACATTGTGCTGGGAGGACTGTACAGGAAAGGTGTGTGCAACGGGACGCTGGGAAGAGATGGCCTCGGAGCTTAACGCTCGGAGAGGGGCGAGATGAGGTGCCCTGGTGCTCTTAAACATCTGGCAGACGGTTGGACGTGACTCATCATCACAAGGAGGTTTCTTAGCATGAAGCAGCCTCTTTTTTGAGTTCATCTCCTTCAAAATTTTCCCCAAGCTTTGTTAGGCATTTCTGTTAATTATAGCCAGGTCTCTCCTCTTAGGTTTCTAAAGGCTAAAAGGCAAAGACAAGCTCGCCGCTGCCTCCATTTCCAGTCAGGCTGCAAGACGAGGTGTCCAAACCCTTTGCTTCTGTGGAGCAAGAGAAGTGACAAATGCTGAAAACAAAGGGGGAATAGGGAACACACAGAGCCGGATTCCAGTCATGAGACTGAGGAAGCATAAAAGCTACGTATGTAAGATCCGATTTCAGCAACACGACCCGAGGAGCAGCCCGTCTGGCTGCCTACACGTAGTGTTAAGCAACAAGAGGTGAGCTCACACTGAACTCAGCCGTCAGCGTTGCAGGGGGGGGGGGGAACATGAAAAGAAAGAATTTATGAGGGACGTGGAGCAGAAAGACCTCTTGGCACAGCACAACGCCTGTTCAAAGCTGTGCTTGAAATGTTTGGGTAAGCTGAGAACTATGAGGGTGCTACAGAAATGGGGAAAAGCTCTAAGAGAGCGTCCTCAACCCTGGGAGCCAGACCCTCAGCTGGGTTTAGGTACAGCTCTGGGAACGCTGTGGTTGCCTCTTTCCTTTTGACCAAGACAGCGGCTGTCAGGATTCTGTCTGGAAAGTTAGGCTGGGCTTAAAATTAGACAAGGAAACTTTAATTAATTAGAGATGTTTGTGAGCGGAGGAAAAGGTTTGGTAGGTTGCTTCTAGAAACCCATGTATCAGCGTACTAGAATAAAGGGACGCAAGCCAAGAGAAGCTGAAGAAACTGCAGGAACACAAGCAGAAAATATACAGACACGAGGCACACACAGCCCTGTCAAGGCCAGCGATATAAATAGCATGGAAAAGAATTAATAGCAAGAAACCTCAGCGCTTCAGGACGCTCGCACAGCCCTTGGCAGCTCGCTGTGAGAGGGTCAGCTCCGCGGCCTTTCCAGCCAGGAGATCCAGTGACAGGGTATCTGCGCCCAGGGACATGTGTGAATTCCTTCGCAGCGCATCTGCGCCAGGCTGGAGCGAGGCGAGTGTATGCACAAGGTCCAGCAGAAGGTATTTCTGCCTCGCCATGTGGGACAGGAGGTGTAAAGGGGCTCCCCGGGATTATAAATTGTCACTTTTTAAAACAGTTGGTATGTACGGGGAGGTGAAAGGTTTGAGGTGAAAGGCGCTGCTCTGTGGAAGAAGAGGGAGCGTGGCTCCTGAGGAGCCCTTCTGTGCTCTGAGGAAAGAGGAAAAGACCATCAAGTCCAACCATCAACCCAACACTACCATGACCATTAGACCATGTCCTAAAGTGTGACATCTGCAGGTTTTTTTTAATGCCTTCGGGGATGGTGACTTCACCACGTCAGATCAGCAAGACCAGAGTGTTTTCTGGCCACGCGATGTGCCTCCCCAGGGTGTCTGGCCAACAGAAAAACTTCTGTAGGCTCTAAATTCAGCTGAGCAAAAGGCCATTTCCCCTCTCTTCAAGAGAACCAAATCCCACTTTCTGTCCTCAGAGTGCTCTCAGACATGAATGGCTCGACTGCCAAAAAAAAAGCATCTGTTTCTTCTTCTTCTCCTTCCAGCAATATCGTTTGATCCAAGGCAGGGAGGCGGAAAAAACCCCCTCTCCTAAACCTTACCTTCTCCGAGATCTACATTTCAGCTCGGGGTCATGTACTCCACTTACAGTCAGACTCAGCCGGGTGTAAGCTGAGACTCGGGGCAGTTCATACTACGGATAACTTTGGCTCAGTTCTTTGGGTTTTTTTTGTTTTAAGTACTTGCAAACAATGATCAGCCTGTCTCCGTACTGTATAACTTACAGAAGCCCAGCTTAGAACGAAGTCTGCGAGGTTTCGGTAACAAGCTAGCAGTGTCAAGCACCACAGCACCGACAGATCATTAAAACCTCGGTGAGTTAACAGCACTTTTGCTTGTTTTCAGAACTTTTTTTTTTTTTCCACAGGAGACTCTATTAAAAGCAAATATAAATATATCTTAAACATACACACAAAAGCTAAATCCACGCCTCGGTGCCTCAGCTGCCAGGCAGGACTTCACACTAGCGGAATTTCTCTCAAGTGCTTCTAAATGCAGGTTAACTCTTTGCATTGTGAAAAGACCAAGCCTTGCTAATGGAAAGAAACGCAGGCTCTACTTTTGAGCAACATTTTCCTCAAGCAGCACGCACGCCTGCAACCTTTCCCCCTGCGCTAGGTAATAATTAGCGGTTTTTATAAGGATCACTTACTAGAGAGCAATGTCCTACGTGCCAGTCCCAGACCAAGGCGTACAAACAAGGTGACAAATCTACAAACCATGCGCAGAGAAACTTTCCCTATTAAGCCAAATAAGCAAAATGGGATTTTAGTCACCGGCTTGAGTAATTCCTGCCAGCAATCGCCACCTGACCAGCTTACTTTAAGGTTCACGTGCAAGGAACTTGGCGAAGCTCAAGCTCTTCTGTCTGCGCTCAAACCCAACAATGGGGCTCCGGCTTGACATGTTGGTAGGGAGATGACAACCCTCACCTTTCTCAAATTCAACAAGCTCTTGGCAACCACGGGGGAAACGTGGCCTCGCACTCTGCTGATAAGTGCGGTGGCTCTTGATAGCAGCTCAGTACCTGGCACTGGCAGAAGCGTTGGCTTAAGAGTCATTACTCAAACCCAGACCCAACGTTTAACTTCAGACGCCCTACAGAAAACGCACGTTTGAAGAATTAAAACCGATTAACCCTCCTTTAAGAGATCTGGTTTATGTTATTTCTCTCCCAACATCTGGTTTCCCTTTTGCACAATGAGATTGCCCAAGTTTGGCTGTTTCAAAGGCAGGATTTGAAGAGGCTGGCGACTCGGGCTCAGAGCCCTCAAGCCTCGGAGCTGCCTGGAGCCGCCCTTTTCTTTTTTTTTTTTTTCTCTTTTCCACCTCATCTCACCGCTAATCTCGGCAATAAAACCCTGCCCAGGGCAGCCGGTCCCTACCTGGCTGCTGAACTTTTGCCTCTTGTCGCAGCAGGAGGCAGAGGTGCACCTACCAGGAATGCAATTATTTAATCTGCATAACAACAGGCTGATAAAAATAACAATATAAAACAAGATTAAAAAAAAATAAAAATCCTCCAAAACCCAACCAACTCCCACGATTTTTTCCTCTTTTTTTTCCTTCTCTGCTTTATGCAGCAAACGCCCTAATTAGGAAAAATCCTGTCAGTGGAAAGAGCGCAGAGAGCAACAGGCGAGTTTTTAATGGAAAACCCGCGGAGAGGAGCAGGGTCAGGCGAGGAGCCGAGCTCTCTGACCACAACTCCTCCAGGGCTGCGAGACTGGCATCAATACAATTATAAAAAAATATAGAGGAATAAACGTGATTTTTTCCCAACTCGCTGCCTGCACCTCTTCCCGGGGCTCTCCGCCGGCAGCGCACCCGGCTCCTCCGCTCCCCTCAGGCGCTGAGGGCGGGAAAGCGGCCGTGAGGGGGGCTGCTCCCAAACCCACCCTTTTCCCCCCTCAAAAAAAACACCCCCCTTAAGCGGCCGCTTTCCCCCCGCCCGCCTCCCCCCTTTTCCTCACCTCCTGCTCCCTGAAGGACTGGTTCTGCGCGTCGATCACCCGGATAGTCCTTTTGATGGGCAGCAGCCCCCCGAGCTCGTCGTGAGCCACCATGGCCGCCGAGCCCCCGGCCCGCCTCANGCGAGGGGCGGGGCTACGGCCGAGACCACGCCCCCTCCCGCCGCAAGCCACGCCCACCGGGTGATGGCCACGCCCCCCCCAGCTCTGGGGTGAGGTCGCGCCTTGGGTTCTGATTTCCTCCGAAAACACCCCAAAAATGCGGCTTCTGGGAGGCTCTGCTTCAAGGCAGGGCAATGGAGGCACCCGCAGGGGGTCAAGGGGATTGTTCCATCGCTCTGCGCGGTGGAAAGGGGGTTGAGAAGCACATGGCTTCTGCTGTGTGTGCCCAGAAGAGACAAAAGCTAAATGTGTTAATCTGGGGTTTTTCCCCCAGTTGTTTTTTTTTTTTTGCTGGCTTTTGCGGCACTGGGACTTGCTGCTGCCTGTGGGCACCTCGAAGTGTGGTGGTGGGGTATGCTCATGGACCTGTTGGAGAAGCTCCAGAGGAGGGTTATAAAGATGATGGGAGGGCTGGAAGCCCTCTGCTGGGAGGCCAGGCTGGGAGCGTTGGGCTTGTTCAGCTCCAGGGAGACCTTCTGGTGGCCTTTCAGGACTTCAAGTGGCCTGTCAGAAAGACAGGGACAGGCTTTTTATGAGGGCTTGTGGTGCTAGGATGGGGGGTAATGGCTTCAAAATGAAAGAGGGAGATTTAGATTAGAAATTAGGAGGAAATTCTTCACTCTGAGGGTGGTGAGACCCTGGCACAGGTTGCCCAGGGAAGCTGTGGATGCTCCATCCCTGGAGGTGTTCAAGGCCAGGCTGGACGGGGCTTTGAGCAACCTGGTCTAGTGGGAGGTGTCCCTGCCATGGCAGGGGGGTTGGAACTGGATGATCTTTGAGGTCCCTTCCAACCCAAACCATTCGATGAGTCTATAATTACGAGCTCTCGTTGCCGTCGCTGGAGCAGAAATCATTTGCTGCTGCGAGCTGGGTTTTTTTAACCAGCCGCAGCCTTCCTGGCTCAAAAAAAAAATAAAATCAAAGAATTCTTGTCTAGACCTGTGCTTTTTAAGTCTGCTCTCAGCTTTAGAGGTTCAGGGCTGGGCTGAGCCTCTCCCGCTCTGCTAACAGGGCAGCCTGTCCCAGCAGGCCCGGCTGGAGCTGCAGAGGGTTTGTATTTTCTGTTTGTTTGTTCAAGGAATAATATTATTCCTGGCGCCGCTACAAATCTCTAACATAAATGGTCTCTTGTGCTGGTAAAAATAAACCGAAGTTTGTGTGGCGATAGGAGGGTTCCTACCTGAGCTAACCAACCTTTGGGGTGGCCGGGAGAAGAGCTGGGTCCTCACCGAGGACAGGCCAAGGGTTTGCAGTGATGGTTTGTGGAGGAATGGGCAGGAGGAAAGTCCTCCTGTCCCCTTCCCGGGGTTTGGGGCTTTTTTTTTAGAAGCTTTGTTTGCTTCTCTCCCTGCTCGCAGCAGATCTGTTTAATGTCTGCTGAGATTGGGACATTCCGGATTGTCCACCGCAGGATTCTCAGAAAGTTGGGATGCAGCGAGTTTCCGTACCCTTGTTGAAAGGACAGTCTGTGACTTTTGGGATGAAGCCAACTATTTTTAAGACAACAAAACACCAAAGGAACGATGAGTCCGGAGAGGAGGAGACAAACCCTCCATTGGGTTCGATCAAAGTTTTGGGGGGTATCAAACACGCCCGTTTCTCCTACAGCCTAAGACCAGGAGTTTGTTAAACGAGGTTTAAAGATTGAGGACCGCTTCTTGACCCTGACAGCTCATCTCTTTGTGCTGAGATGTTGACAGGCCATGCAGAGTCAACTAAAAATAGAGGATGAACATCCAGGAGCTGAGAGGGAAGGCGTGAAGCAGAGTCACGCACACAAAGGTGCCACTTAAACGCTTCTTCTTAGGACCGGGACGTGATGTCCTGCCTCCTGAAGCACTTTGTGCCCTATGAAGTGTTTTCTGTGATGTAAGCGTTAAATAGTCCTTCTCCTTCCCGAGCCCTTGAGGAAGGGACCTGCTGAAGCTCGTGATTCACCGACGAGGAGATCCTTGACTTTCTGCGTGACACCTTGTGAGCTTCAGTAATTGGTGGTGATGCAAGCCCCGGCTGCTGCAGCCGGCTGAGGTCATGGTGTGGAAATGTAAAGCTCTGCCATGATGCAACAGGGCTCCCCGTCTGCCTCCTGGCATGACACGTGTGAAGGGTTACATGTTCTGGACAACTGCCCGTTGTTCAAAGCAAGGTGTGGGTAAGGCCTTAAAGCATCCAAAAAACCCCTGAGACAAGTGGTTCCCAGCTGCCTCTGGAGCAGGTAAGATGATTTGGTGGTGACCTGGGTCAATGTTTGGAACTGATGGTCTTGAAGGTCTCTTCCAACCAGAATGATGCCATGATTTAATGATTCTAAGGCCAGGTTGGATGGGGCTTTGAACAACTTGGTCTAGTGGGAGGTGTCCCTGCTCGTGGCAGAAGGTTGGAACAAGATGATCTTTAAGGTCCCTTCCAACCCAAACCATTCTGTGATTCTATTATTCTATGATTTATGTGTTCCCACTCTATCCGTATAGATCATCAAGTACCATTTAATAGAATCATCAAATTGTTTAGGTTGGAAAAGACCTTTAAGACCATCAAGTCCAGCAATTAACCCCAGCACTGCCAGGTCACCACTAACCCATGGCCCTCAGCACCACATCTTCATGGCTTTGAAAGCCCTCCAGGGATGGGGACTCCACCACTGCCCTGGGCAGCCTGGGACAGCCCTTCACAGCCCTTGCCAGCAAGACATTGCTCCTCATGTCCAACCTAAACCTCCTCTGGTGCAACCTGAGGCTGTTTCCTCTTGTCCTGTGGCTTGTTCCTTGGGAGAAGAGCCCGACCCTACCTGGCTCCAACCTTTTTTCAGGGAGTTGTGCAGAGCCAGAAGGTCTCCCTTCTTCCATGTCTTCATGGAAAGGGTTGTGAAGGGCTGTGCCAGGCTGGGCAGGGCAGTGGTGGAGTCCCCATCCCTGGAGGGGTTTCCAAGCCGTGGAGATGTGGTGCCGAGGGCCAGGGGTTAGTGGTGCCCTGGCAGCACTGAGTTAACAGTTGGACTCAATGATCTTAAAGGTCTCTTCCAACCAAAATGAATCTATGATTCTACCCAACACCATCTCCTTCTGTCTTCCCAGTGTCCCCTTATCCCTCTGCCCTAGGTCCCTCCTTTGGGCCTTCCCCTGCCCCTCCAGCCCACTGGGCAGGGATCAGCCCATGCCTTGGTGGCTCTGAAGCCAGGAGAATGCAGCCCGGCCTGTCACTGCGCAGAGGGACGGAGACCAGACCAGTTCTTCCTACTCTCCTGCCAACGGGTATTAATAGCACTCCTCCCTGTACTTCAACAAGGATTTTCACTTCTAGGAGCAGAAGACCGTGGTGCCTCCCGTCCTACTATGAAATGAGGGAGCCAGGAAGAGTTCAAGTGGCTGGAGTCACCCAACCCTCATTGTTTTACTCTTATTTTTAGCTTGGGTTTTCAGTTCCCCGGAGTGGGGAGGACTGCTGGCAGACAGAGCTGTTTGCCTGAAGTCTTGGGCGGCCTCATACCTGCCACATTCCTTGCTCCTGCGAGTTATTCCGGGTAGGCTTGCTCCCAAATAAAAAAGCTCCCCCGGGGTATTGACATGGCATTTTGTTACTTCAGCCCCAAAGCATGATCAAATAGATTTTTGATTAACAAACGATGGGTTCCTAGGAAAACATGCATCCAAATTCCAGTGTGCGATTCCAGACTGATGTAAGTTTTCACAGTTAAAAATACTCGGTTGTTTAAGCAGCACACGGCATCTGGTTAGGGCCAGGGGTTGCCGAGCGTGGCACGCAGAAACGCTCTCCCAACAGCTGAAGATGTCCTCCAGCACCTGTGTCCAGGGCGGCGAGCGCTCATGACGCAAGCCTTACTCTTCTCTTGGCAGTACCCAAGGAAATCATGTGTGAGAACAGGAGAGGCGGTTAATATAAAACCCTCGCAGGACTGGATTGTGATGTTCAGGCTACTGTCAGTGGAAGGAGGTTGTTACAGCACCCTCAATACCATCATAGTTCAGGTCTGGCCAGGTCACACAGACCCGATCACAGAATCGTAGAATGGTTTGGGTTGGAAGGGACCTTTGAAAGTCATCTCATCCAACCCCCCTGCACGGAGCAGGGACATCTGCAACTAGAGCAGGTTGCTCAGAGCCCCGGCCAACCTCACCTGCAATGGTGCCAGGGATGGGGCAGCCACCACCTCTCTGGGCAACCACAGCCAGGCTCTCACCACCCTCAGCGTCAAAAATTTCTTCGTTCTCTGTAGTCGAAATCTCTCTTTTTTAGTTTAAACCCATCACCCCTTGTTCTGTCACAACAGACCCTGCTAAAATGTGTCCCCATCTTTCTGACAGGTCCCTTGAAGTCCTGAAAGGCCACAAGAAGGTCTCTCTGGAGCTTTCTCTTTACCCAACTCAGCTCCAGCTCCTCACCCCCAGCACCCCCAGGTCCTTCTCCACAGGGCTGCTCTCCAGCCCTTCATCCCCAGCCTGTGTTGATACCAGAGATTGCCTTCACCTACATGCAGGACCTTGCACTTGGCCTTGTTGAACCTACTGAGGTTGACACAGGCCCACTTCTCAAGCTTGTCCAGGTCCCTCTGGATGGCATCTCTTCCTTCGAGCAAATCACCTGCACCATCAGCCAGGACATTTCATGGTTGCTTTTTTTTTATACCTAACCCTGCAAGAAGGATGTTTGCTGCTGCTGACAAGAGCCAACGACAAAAGATCTTGGTTCTACCACTGGCTGGAGAGGAGAAGACTTGAGCTGGTGCATTAGCAGAGCCCGGAGGCAGGGGCGTGTTCCTCAGCGGGCACTTTTCCCACTTTTCACAGATCCTGGTGCCTCTCATGTGCTTGACATCTGGATTCAATTTCTTCAAAGAAAGAACCTGTGACATTTTTAATCCCTTTGGCGGCTCGAAGTCTCGGGGAGAACGAGATCATCCATTACACCCAGCACACGCTCGTTTGCATTGTTGAGCGTGGACATTTTAAACTCCTATTTACCAGGAACTGAAATCAGCTAAAACCTCACTTTGCAGCTATTCCTAATGTGCTATATATAAAGATGCAGAATGCTTGAGGACAGGAATAACGGAGATCTCCACGGGCAATCATCATCTCCTGTCCATGGTCACACAGCCAGGGCACGCAGATCTCCTCCGCCGTACACGACGTTGTTTACCGGCCGTGAGCTGTGTTTAACATTCCACTCCCAGATATTTATATTCGGAGCCAAATTCAGAGCAGTATTCTGGAAAATGAGCAAAAGTAGGCTATGACCCATCCAGGGACTATTGGCTCATCTGAAAAGTTTACGAGCGGCTCTGGAATCCTGCATTTCTTTTGGCTGGTGGGAGGTCACTATAATTAGCTGCTGTTCAGCTAAGTTATAGTTATAAATGAAAAGAAGAAGCAATCCCAAACCGAGGTCACAGTGCAGATGCATTTCCACTGAAACACAACCGACGACATTCATAGACTCATAGAACAGTTTGGGTTGGAAGCAAACTTAAAGATCATCTGGTTCTAATCCCCTTCCATGGGTGGGCANCCACAGCTTCCCTGGGCAACCTGTGCCAGGGTCTCACCACCCTCTGAGTGAAGAACTTCTTCCTAATTTCTAATCTAAGTCTCCCTTCTTCCAGTTTGAAGCCATCACCCCTCATGCTATCACTACAAGCCCTTGTAAAAATTCCCGGCTTTCCTATAGACCCCCTTCAGATACTAGTAGGCCACAAGAAGGTCTCCCCAGAGCCTTCTCTTCTCCAGCCCAACTCTCAACAAGCCCAACTCTCTCAGCCTTCCTAAGAAGTCCCTCCCCATCTTTCTGACAGGCCCCTTGAAGTCCTGCAAGGCCACCAGAAGGTCTCCCTGGAGCCTTCTCCTCTCCAGGCTGAACAAGCCCAACTCTCCCAGCCTGGCCTCCCAGCAGAGGGCTTCCAGCCCTCCCATCATTGCTGGGGCCTCCTGTGGCCCCGCTCCAGCAGGTCCATGTCTCTGCTGTGCTGAGGACTCCAGAGCTGCCCCAGCACTGCAGGGGGGTCTCCCAGAGCGCAGCAGAGGGGCAGGATCCCCTCCCTGCCCTGCTGCCCACGCTGCTGGGGATGCAGCCCAGGAGGACGTTGGCTGCTGGGCTGCGAGCGCACGGGGCCGGCTCAGCTCCAGCTCCTCACCCCCAGCACCCCCAGGTCCTTCTCCACAGGGCTGCTCTCCAGCCCTTCATCTCCACTCTGTATTTGTGCTTGACATTCCGCAGACCTCTGCAGAAAACGAGTTACCTCAACCGTCTCCCAAGTGAACGTTTGTGCGCTCAGGCCAGAAAAGCAATTTCCATCTTATGAATATGAATGCAACAGTGGCAGACAGGGACCGCTGGGGCTCCTGGTGTTATTAACCACAACATCTACTCTAACAACAGAGTAACGGAGCGAGAAGCTCCTGTTGACTTCAGCTCCCAAGCTGCTCACGTGCCAAATGCTGTTTTGCAGAGTCGCGGGGTGTAGCCAACGCCTGAGATGTTCCTTTGGATCAAAGTCTGTTTCCAAACACAAATTTGTACCTTACGCGCGGGCACGTTCTCGCGTGAATTGGACACGCTGATAAAATTGCCATAGAAGCCCTCGAGAGCGGTTGTGTCTTCGGGAGGGGGAAGGGAAGGACTGTTTGTGTTGCTACTTTAAAGCTTGTGGGTAGAGTTCTAAAAGGAAGGAGCTACTGCTGCAGTTTCTTGCATTTGTTGGTGAGGATCTCTAGGCTGTGTTATCTTTTCCTAAAGCCAAGCTGCTTGTGAGGACTCTGACCGTGGCAAGACATTCATTGATGGCTTCAAGTGATCTGGACCAGCAAGAATGAAGGCACGTAAAGATTCTCTCACGCCCTTTTCTTTTTTCCTCAAGTAATTTTTTACATTAAAAAAAACCCCAAAACAACAGTGTTTATCTGTTTTCCTTGGAGAGATTGTTGCTGTCAGCTTTATTCATAGAAGCATAGAATGGTTTGGGTTGGAAGGGACCTCAAAGATCATCATGTTCCAACCCCCTGCCATGGCAGGGACACCTCCCACTAGACCAGGTTGTTCAAAGCCCCTTCCAACCTGGTTTTGAACACCACCAGTGTTAGAGCATCTACAACATCCCTGGGCAACCTGTGCCAGTGACTCACCACCCTCAGAGTGAAGAATTTCTTCCCTACATCTAATCTAATCTCTCCTCTGCCAGTTTGAAGCCATCACCCGTCGTCCTATCACAACAGGATGAGGGGGAATGGCGGTGACTGCTGTCACAGCCTCTTTCTGCTGCAAAAATCATACAGCTCCAGGGGTTCTTTGGGCTGAGTAATATGCACGGAATTGGTCCAAAAAGGTGAGTAAGGCTTTGAGAGGACACAGCATGAGGTTCTTAAAAAAGGGTTCTCACTAAGCCTTCACTTCCTTTCTGAAATCCCTGGTCCTACAGCCTTACAAGGACATCCCATAAGCAACAGAAGACACCATCCAGACCAGACGTGATTCTTACACGTTACTCAGCCTGGCTTCATCTTGCCTCTGGTAAAATACACCGTCGCATCCGTCTGTTCCCTGCCGTACGCTCAGAAGTGTTTATCTAGTTGCTAACAAACATCCAGGTACACACACCTTCAAAAAACACGGAACGGCTTCCTCCTGTGAGTCAGCCGACACCTTACGTAACTTTGGGGGTAATAAGGAACCATTTCACGTGTGATCCCTTCAGAAAAAGTTGGTGACAACCCTACCCGAACTGCAAAAAGAACTCTCGCTTTTCAAGTGTGGAGATCGGCTTTGTAAAGTCCTGTCCTCCCTTTCTGGTTTCCCTGCGCTGCGATTCGTGTTCCCTTCTGTCTTAGCCAGGAAATTCTCAAGAGGCACGGCTCCAGACATGATCTGGGAAGACAAATACCACCCTTCTCCAAAAAGGAGGGTGTTTGGGCACAGAAAAGGAGGTGGCTCTGTGCTGCAGGAAGTCCACAGGAGGCCGTGAAGATGATCTGAGGGCTGGAACCCTGTGAGGCCAGGCTGGGAGAGTTGGGCTTGTTCAGCCTGGAGAAGAGAAGGCTCCAGGGAGACCTTCTGGTGGCCTTGCACTATCTGAAGGGGGCCTGCGATAAAGCTGGGGAGGGACTTGTTATGAGGGCTTGTGGTGATACGATGCGGGGTAATGGCTTTAAACTGGAAGAGGGGAGATTTAGATTAGAAATCAGGAAGAAGTTCTTCACCCTGAGGGTGGTGAGACCCTGGCACACGTTGCCCAGGGAAGCTGTGGATGCTCCATCCCTGGAGGTGTTCAAGGCCAGGTTGGATGGAGCTTTGAGCAACCTGGTCTGGTGGGAGGTGTCCCTGCCATGGCAGGGGGGTTAGAATGAGATGATCTTTAAGGTCCCTTCCAACTCAAACCATTCGATGATTCTATGGCCTCCGGTTCTAACTTCCCACTCCTATTTTGTTACTACTGGGCGGGGTTTAGGCTCTGTGTCAAATTAGAAGCTTGACAGATGTGGTTTGGTTTTGAGTAGGACTCTGGGTGGCAAGGAGGTGGTTAACAAGCCCAAATAAACAATAACAACCCTCAGGGCTGGTGTGATCTCTGTCCCCTGCCGTTTTCCAGACCTGGTATGCGGAAGGATGATCTAGAATATGTGAGGTTTAAACATCGTTGAAGGACTGCTCGACCTTGCCAGCGAGGCGGGTAGACATCCAAATGAAACAATCCCTTCCCCCTACCTTTGTATCAAACACTGGGCAGGGTGCGGAGGCTGGGATACTAGGATGCAGCTCCTGGCTCCAGAGCAGCCTTTCCTGGGATCTTCAGCAGCCTGGTTGGCACAGTTATGTCTGGTGGGAGGAGTGCGAATGCAGCGCGTTGGCAAAACTCCTCCGTTGTTACAAGTGTGGTGAGAAAACAACGGCTTGTCAGCTGAGCTGTGCTTGCTGGGGGAGACAGTGGAGCTGAAATAACAGTTATGCCGCGGGCTTAGACACTTCACAGAGACAAACGCTGAAAAATCAGTTCCTGTCTGCAAGATGGGGATGAACAATATGTCTTCAGGTCTCCTGATCTTCTCTTGTGACCTTCTTTCATCCATGAATAGATACAGCTGTGCATGGGGGAGCTGAATTTTAGGCTATTGGTTCGCCCTCATCAAATCTAGAGAGAGCAAAGGGGAATCTGTTCCTGGAGCGTTAAGGGCTCGGTGAGGTGCTGGTGATGAGTTTTGAAAATGTTGGCTGTGGGGCTTTTGAAACTTTTCATAACCTGGAGCTGGTATCAGAAAAGCTTGCAAATGAGCATCCAATCAGTACTGTTAATGTATTTTGACAAAAGTACTGGGGGGCATTCTTGTTGTACTCTTGTGTGGTCTGCAGGGCAAGGGAGGGGATTC
>VZZY01019028.1:0-14392 GCA_013400335.1 Eurystomus gularis | reverse complement strand
ACTGTTTTATAAACCTGGTGTCCATGGTTGCAAGGTCTTTGACATGAAGACACTATGTCCTGACTTGGACAAAGTTTTCTATTTGCTAAGGAGCTTTGCAAATTAAACTTACGGGTCTATAGCTTATTTGGTTTGGCAAAGCAAGTTGTCTGATTTCTGAAGAGCAGTAGAAATACTGGACAGGTNAAATACTGGACAGGTGCCTTTGGACTTTTTATGCCGTCTGTGCTTACCTTTCCACTTACCCTTCCACTTACCCCTCTCCACCTGCCTCACCCCTTCTCCCCCCTCCCCCTCCCGGTATCATGTTGTAAATTCTAAATGCTTTTATAAATTAATCAGCATACTTGTATATATATGTGTATATGTATGTGTGTGTGTGTGTGTGTGATTTGCCATCCTGAAGTGTTGTTCTTCCAAGTGAACTAGCTGAGAGCTACTTTCTGCAGCAGGGACCACCTCTTGCAGTGTTCTTACAAAAACTGACATATAGAGGCCTCAGAGCTCTAAAATAAAAATAATCTCCTTCTGAAGGAGTTGTGAATTCATTTAGGAGAAGGATGAACTTTTAAATTCATCTTTTCATGGAGGAGCAAACAAGTGGAAACAGTGTCACAAGTCACTGAAAGGGTAGGAGAGGCAGTGCTGGTGCTTAGAACTGTGCTGTAGGGGATCAGTGGAAGGATGGAAGAGGCCAGTATGATGAAGTAACACAGGTTGTCTTCATTTGTTAGAAGAAGTGAAGGTCTGATGTACTTCAACTGATGACAGTTCTTTGGGAAGAGGGTATGTGCAGGTATATGCAGTACTTGAATTCTTCAGCAGCAGTTGACTCCTCTGTAAAAAAGCTCAGCTGCCTTCTGTGGATTCTTATGTGATTTTACAGTTGTGGGAATTGGAAGAAGAGCATCTTCAGTCCGAGCGTTGTGTGCATGACTTGAAGACGTCCTTGGAGAATAAGGAAAGGGAATTAACAGCTTCCTCCCAGAAACTGCAGGACCTCCTGTTGGCATCTTCTGAAACTAACACTACGATAAAACAGCTGGAAGAACACGTGCAGCGGTAAGAGAATAACAGCGTGGAGCAAGGTGTCTGTCGCTTTCTGGGCTTGTGGGAAAACAACAGAATGGGCTTGTTGCATCACAGCAAGTTACTACATTATTTTGAAGGATGTTTTTGTCTTAGGTGATGTCATTTCACACTGTTCTTTCAGAATTGGTGCTCTGGTGGATTTCCATAATAAGACTTGTGTTTCTTTTAAAGCCTTGAAATTGAAAATGCGAGACTGGAAGCCACAGTCCAGCAACAAAGCAAGAGGATTGAAGCCCTTCAGAGAGACCTGCAAGCCTCTGCCTCAGTAAGCCGGTCATTAAACTTCCCTTTTTGTGAGCTCCTGAGCCTAGTTACCTATTTCTGTGGGGCAATTTTAAGATGAGGTTTTCCTGGAGAGCCATGGGGAGCTCAGTTCCTGTGTTCTGGTGAATAGAGGCTGCTTGGAAAGTAGCCTGGTCCATTCCTAGCTTTCTGGTTTTGAGTTTTCCCACACTACAATAGCAAGTCCTGCTTAACGTTCTAAAAAGTAAGGATTTGACACTAATACACTAGTGTAACTATTGTCTACTTTAGACTCATCATGACATCAGATGCTGCTTCAGGCACTTGTTGCCGTGTGTATCGTTAAAGGTATTCATCAACTAGTGGAAATTCCACAGGGGATTCAAACTCTTCATATTGGAGGCCTGACTGGCATCATCATACTGGAATAAAAATTATACTCCCCAGATCTTTTGCTGTGCAGAATCACTTTTCCTTTGGCCTCTTGGTGTGCATTTGTTTTGATGAAACAGTGAAGAGGAATGCCTGTGGTATAGTTTGCAGAACTCAGTGCGAGCCTTGAAATCTCCACTGCCTTTATGCAGTGGTTAATTTTAGCTCAGATAATGTGCTTTCATCTGTGGCAAACTTTTTTTTTATTGTAACCAGTAAACTAGGGTTCTTGTTACAACTGTAGTTGCTAATTAGTGCAGAAGAGATACTGAAAATAATTAGATGTGAAAGTTGAACTTTGTGATACTGACAAGAGAGGAGGGAAGGAAGTCTCGATGCTTGTCCCTCCCCTTTGGTTAATAGGGCATGGCTTTCAAATGTACTGTGGATGAGAAACCTTCTCCTGCCTGTTTTCATTGAAAATTTGTTGTATCCTACGTTGTTTTCTCTCTCTGTGCAGCAAATGGCAGAGGCGATGATAGCTAACAATTTTACGGTGGAATCAAACTAAGAATATTTTGATCCTTGATGCTGGGTGTAAATACTATAGGAATGAAGAGGTGAACCAGTGTATGTAATATTTTTTTGGTGTAAACTTCAGTCTGAAAAGTCACAGTGTGTCTTCTTGCTTCTTTTATGCTTCTTTAGGTTCATAACCGCCTAGAAGACTTGATAACTGGCTTACAAACAACACAGGCAGCTGCAGAGGACCACCAGCAGCAGCAGCAGGTACCTGAGTAGCTTCTCTGAACAATTGTTTTAGTCTTTGAAGTTTTTATGTGCAAGTAATTGATGAAAAGATCAGGTGGGCTGTGCACGCACAGTTCAGCTGACAAATACCTTTCTAGTTTTAGGGCAAAGCACTCTCAAGGGAAAAGGCTGTAAATTTCCTCATTCCCCTGCTGCTGTGTTCTGTATGTGTGTTGTGGCGTGCAAGATATTTGTGTTCCTTAGCTTGGTTTATCTCTCCGCATGCCACCAGGTGGAAGTGAGCAAGTAGCTGTGTGGTGCTTAGCTGCCTACTGGAGTTAAACCATGGCAGATGATGGATAGGATGAATGTTGTGGACAGGGGAGAGATCTGTGGCTGAAAGCTGAAAGCAGACACTGGACTTGGGAGAGCCAAGTTGCCTTTGCATATAGGCAACTGGTCTTTATGCTTGAACTGAATCAGCAGTTCTGTTCCACTCAAATGCATCTGTTAGGCAAATCTTTGTCCCTTTGGGTAAAAGTAGAAATAGCATTGCTGATCTGAAAACATTTTCTTGCTCTCAGAAGAGGTACTGTTGTTACAGAATCCATGAGGTTACAGTATTTTCTGTGGTGGGCACTAGAGGAATTATTATATTATAAGGTATGTGTCATCATGAACTCTGGAGGACCTTTGAAATAAAGCTGTAGGGTAATTTTGTGCATGCCTCTGTGTGTCTTCTTATCCCCCAGAGTTGCAGCCTAATCTTGCCACTTCTAGGGTGTTCATTCTTTTCACCAGATTCAATTGCTCTTCTTGGTTATGTTCCCTAAGGTGTGTTTTACGCTCCGTATTAACCTTAACCATAGATCTCAGATGGGGAGAGGAGAGCTTAGGCCTGTTTCCGTTTAAGTTACTGCTTTCTATTGCAGTGTTGCCTTTATGGTCACGTTAGTTTCTCCTGGCGCTGTTGTTTTCACAGATGCAAAAACAGAATATGCTGGCTATGATGTCTAAGGACTCACAGAGCATGTGGGAGGAGCAATTGAAGTCAAGATGGCACCTTGAAGAGCGTGTTGCTCAGCTTGACAGGGAAAAGGCTGAACTTTTGGAACAGGTGAGCCCAGAAAATTCTCCAGACACCTAGCCAATACCCAGGAGAGCTGTGTTTCCTTTTTGTCAACTTCTTGCATACTCATCTTTTTCTGGTTTTCCCTGCTGTTCATATGCTGAGTATACTGTCATTTGGGGGTCATGCAGGAAGTGAATAAAAGCTAGCTGGGTATCTTTGTGTAAATTCTGGAGTGGTTCTGCTGGGAAGAGTTCCCATTGTGGTACTTGGAGCAAGGCTGCAGTTCCCCAGTTCTTTCCTTGGAATTCCTCAGGAATTCTGTCACTTGGTGTTCTGTGGCACTTGGAGATGTATTGTAGCTTCTCTTTGGAGAATGCTAGATGCACATAGTATGCTCTGTGTGTCATGTATCTTTTCTATTTTGAAAGTGTGAGAGTGAAAGAAAGAAAGTGAAGAAGCTGGTAGAGTTGAAACGCTCAGTCGAACTGCATCTGGACCAAGAAATGAAAAGAAACATCGAACTGCAGAACGAGCGTAAGAGGTATGGCTTTTTAGTGTGCTGAAGAGGTATCCCCTAGTAGAAGTCAAACTTTATTGAACTTGAACATAAAAATAGGTTTACATAATAGATTATGAGCAAACTCAGGCCTTTTGTTAGTTCTTGCAAGGTGCTTCTGTGCGTGAACCTAGAGTTTTCAATAGCTGCCAAAAGAATGGCAAAAGGAGGTTGCTCTGCCATTCTCCCAGGGCAAAGAAGTCTTTATTCCTCTTTCCAGGTGAAATTTGGACCCCCTAGGTGATCTGTGGCATGGGAATTCTGTTTTTTTCTCAGGAATTCCTGGTGTGTCAAGCATGTTCAAGCCACATTCGTGCTGTTTACATGAGAGTATGTGAATAAGGCTGGTTGTTCCCTTGCTTCAATGTTTTCTCGACTAACTTACCATGCAGGCTGAAGAGGCTTCTGAGCAGAGCTATGAAGAAACTAAGGTTGTGTGAGGAGAAAGAGATGGAGTCCCAGCTTAATTTTCAGGGAGAAATGAAGAACAGGTATTCTGAAATGGTCAATGAAGTTGGTAGATTAAGAACAAAGGTAAGCACTGGTTTGTTCTGAGGTTTTTTTGGTGGTGGTATTCTTTCTTTTGAAACCTGTGTTACTGTTTCCTTGTACTTCCTTTCATGTCGTTGACTTTTCTTTGCTGTAGTTTGGAATTGATTGACTTTTCTTGATGCCCCTTCTATTGTTACAGTAGTAGATGACTATAACTTTTACTGATGTAGTTGTCATTATTATTAAAGATGAAAACATTATGTGCAAAGCAGTATCTTGCCAATGGCATGTCAAGGGCAAGCTGACCTCATGGGCCAGGGAGTAGCCCCAGAGGCCCTCACCAAAAAGAGCAGAACAGGTCCAGTTACAGTAAGCAGGGTCAGCCAAGAGTGTAAGTCCCCAGGCCAGTTATAGGATAGGCAGGTCTGCAGTCCTATCAGGATGTCATGCCTATGGATGAGGGTCAGGGCTGAGAGAAGTGAGACCCAACACAGGCCTGGCTACAGCTTGAGGCTGACAGACCTCTTCTAGGTCTGACAGATGAATTCCTGCTCTGGAAGAGGGAAGTAACACCACCATAACTCAAAACAACTGCATGAAGTTGGCTTTGCCCAAGATCACCCCCTGAGCCATGTCTTAGGCATGGGTTAAGCAGGATGCAGTTCAGGTTTTGCTTTTCCAACAGTGTCGTTGCTTCCCAGGGCACGATGCAGTGAGCTGATGCAGAACAAGTTCTGTAACACTGCTAGCCTAGTAGCTGTCTCAGCCCATCTTTCTTTTGTTATGGGGACCCAAAACTAGAGATCCCAGAAGTGTGTTTGAGGTTGCTCTGGCTGTTCAGTAGCGTGTAACCTCTTACCTGCCTCTACACTCATTACTCAGAGTTTTTGCCAAAGCAGCCATGTTTCAGAGCTACAATCATTTTTAGAAAGTCTTGTGGAATGAGTTAACTGCCTTTACAGTAGATCATTTAAATCTGAAAGTCAGTAGCGTTTTTGTGTTGCTGTTGGAAGAGTTATTTTGAGTGACAGGGAAGTGCATTACGTTTAGGTAGTTTTAAATAAATCTAAAGTTTCTACTCTCTGTTGAGAATTAGAGGTGTTTGCTGTGCTAGTTTCCTCCATGTTTTTTTTTCTCCTCCTTTTTTGCTGTCTACAGGTTGGTGAACTTTCCCAGCAGCTGGAGATAGAGTCTAAAAAATGCACACAACTAGAAGTACAAAATCAGGATTTGCGAGAAGAGTTGTCCACCATGCATGGGAACCATGAAAAACTGGAGAAGAGCAAAAGCCAGCTGAAAGAAGAGGTGGCTAACCTCAAACATCATTTGGAGACTAACAGGGTGGATCACAGCCAAATGGAACAATATAAAAGAGAGATGGAAGAATGGGCTGGCCAAGAAATAAGACAAAAACTACAAGAAGTCAATCTGTTTTTGCAGGTAAGTTGTCTCTGTTATACATTTTAGTTGTGATCATCATTTTTTTCAGTATTTTAATTTTGGTGCCTGATTCTGTGTGTTAGTGCTGTACTTCTGTGTTTCCTAAAGGGCAGTGGGAGAAGGGAATATGGTTGGGCAAGAGTGCTTTCATGTGTGTATAATGTCCCTGCAGGTCCGCGAATCAAAGCTTGCTCAAGGTTGATTTCCATTTTGCAGTTCTTTGGGGGGTATCACTGTCTGCTGGTCTTGTTCTCACTGTTCATCCTTGAATGTGTATTGAAATTTACAGTTGTCATGGCCGCAGAGACAGGTCCTGCTTTGTCATTGCACAAGGAAAAGCGCTCAGAAGATAAGTCACCAAAGCTGGAGGGATTTAAAGGATCCTCATAATTTCTTAGAGGATTCCTTTTCTATATGCCCTGTCCTACAGGGATACTGTTCTTTCGTTAGTAGCTTTGATTAATGATAGTACTAAAAGGAGGATTCTTTTTGAATGAAAATAATTATTTAGCATGGTAGTTCCAAGGTTCTGCCTTGGTTGCTGATGGTAGTGAGGAAGCGCAGTTCCCTCACTGAGTAAAGCTGGACTCTTGAAACTGGGTTACATGCAATCGACTGGCTGGGAGAGTTCTCTTTCTTTTTTGTGGTTGTACAAAGTGTGTTATCTGCTTCAGACGCAGGCAGCCTCCCAGGACAGATTAGAACAAATCAGAGCCAGTCATCATGCTTCACTGAGAAACCAGCTGAAACACAGAATCAGAGATCTCGAATGTGAATTGGACAAGATAAAAAATACCCAACAAGACAGTATTTTTCAAAAGGAATCCACGCAGGCAGAAGTGGAAAGGTACAAAGAGCTGTATCTGGAAGAAGTTAAAATTAGAAAATGCCTAGCAAATAAACTGGAAAGGTAAGTCCATGGTTTTTTTTGGAGTGGTAATAAGATGCTACTTTTTCCTCATGCATTTACCTCCTAAAATCCCTTTTCTACATCTGGTCAGCATTTCCTCATATTTGTAAGGAAAATACCTTAAGACACTTCCCTTTCATCAGAACTGTCTTCATTTCTCTTTAGTGTTCCAGCAGTAGCGCCGCTGATCATGGCATTGATAGGGTATTTTTGAAGTTGATTTGTGTTTTAACAGGCAGCTCTTTTTCCCATCTCTAATAAGCTCCTCCTTTTATTCTGTGTGTGGCCAAAAAGGTAAATTTCAAGTCCTTTACTGCTTGAATAAGGATTAGTCCTTTCAAAGAACAGAATTTGATTCTGTGAAGAAAAAAAAATAATCTTTTAGCTTCCATTTTAGCAGTGTGAGGTTTGAGCTTTCCTTGGGAAAGGGAGAGTATCCCAGAGTTCTTATGCAGGTGACATACCTTTCAGAAGAAGATATGTAAACACATGCATTCACAGACTGCTTTGAAGCCCTAATGCTGAGAAGTCCTAAGAATCAGTAACTCTTGCTGCTCCTTGCAGGTAGTGTGACTTCTTAGGAACAGCCTCTCCAAAAAACCTCAGATGAAATTATGTTCTTGTTTAGGATACTTTTAATCCTTCCACTTTCAGAAATCAAATAAAAGTCAAAGACCTGGAGGGTAGCTTTGCAAAAGTGTTACTACCAAAGATAATTCTTTGTATGCTTCTGAATGTTTCAGAGCTAATGACAGACTGGCAGAAGCCAACGCTAAGCTCTTTCAGGAGCGCCATAGAAGCAAATCTTTAATCGCAAGCAGCTTTGTCAGTGGAGGTCTGACTGCAAGTCCAGTTCTCTATTCAACTGACCTGGGGCATCTCAGCAACAATTTGACCCTGAACAGAAGCCTAAGTCTAGGAGGAAGCTTCTTAAGCACAGCTGCGAACGCGTTATCATCAAGAAACAAGGTTGAAGCCTATGTGACTAAGGTAAGCATTTTGAAATACTGTTTTCAACTACTGCTAAAGAGTGTCTGTAAGCAAGGTTATGCTTTTTAGCCTAAAGTTGGAATCCATTTATAGTACCAAACCATATGGCCTAATCATCAGAACACTACACAACTGTATGTGGCAGAGATGAACACTTTTGGTCGCCAGGGTCGCCAGCTTTCCAAGAGTCCAGAAAATACTGAAATCTAACCAACTGCATAACTGTAGTATTTTACAAGAAAATGTGATAAAGAATACTGTGGCTTAAGAAGTTAATCAGCTAAGCTCTTCATGAAATTTTAATGTATAGTATGTAAGGGCTGACTTTGCAGTGAGTGCAAAATCCCATCAGACATCTTTCTTTGATGCACCTTTTCCTTCTTCACTTACCTGCATTCTAGCAGTTTTCTCACTGGAACATGTTTTAGTACATCAAAACCAACAAAGTGACGTTTCAAAAATAGGATGATATGAACCGGATCACCTCATTTCTCACTTTATACTTCAGCGCAGGATGTATAGTATGTGTGGGAGGCATTTGTTTTTGTAGATATTGCTACGTTCTATTGCATGAACAGGTAAAATTAACTACTCGTCAGGAAGTCTTCAGAGCTTTCAAATTTTGCAGCAATGCCGCAACCTCTGCCATACCTCTAGTCGAGCTGTGCCCTGTAATTGGCAGCCAGTATGATAGCACATCCCTCACAGAATGGTGAACGTTGTATCATGAGTCTTGGAAGCCAGATGTCAGTAGTTGTAATCAGTTCCTCGCCTAGCTTAGGACTGAGGCATGGACAAGTTCTCTGTTCAGTCAGTGTTCTATCCCTCATGTATTCAGTTGTTGAATGAATATGAGTAGTATTCATTCCCCTTTAAGTCCATCTCAGTTCAGTGCTCCCACCCACATTGGGAAGAACCCATTTAAACAATGCGTCTGCATACTGTACCGGGTTTAAGAAAAAAACTGAACAACAACAAAACAAAAATGGACAAAGCCATGTAGGGAGTGTATAGTGGTGGCAGTTAGAGAGATGAACTTTTCTCTGTGACCGTGAATGTGTTTTTCAGGTCAGAGGGGTGGACCTACATTACAGAAAGAACTTGGGAGGTCATCAGTACTGTACCATCTACAGGGGCTATTCTGCATGCAAGCAGTAGAAAGGATGCGAAGTTCAGGGACCCACTGCAAAAGTGAACTAAGGAGAAGGCCAGGACAAGGGAAAAAGAGGAGTAAGGAGCAGGAACAAGTGAGGCAAAGAAAGAACAGAGTGGAAAGCAAGATGTTAAAAGAAGAAAAAGGCAAAGGAGAGGAAACCATCCCACTTCTAGGAAAAAAGGTGCCCTAGTTTAAAAGAAAAGGATTAATAATTGTACCCTTTTTGAAGATAAAAAAGAAACAGGAAAAAAAGACAGTGAAGGAAAAGAAAGTGGGGAATACTCTGTGCTTCTTAACTGAATTACAGCAACATTTTTTCAGGTAGTCTTTTCCATTTTAATTTTCCAGAAGAAGTTGGAACTCTTTGAGCATCTCAGAGTTTTGTCAATGTCAAGACAGATACCTTTACTGGTTTACTAGCTTCCCTTAAGCATATTACAGAAATTAAGTCTTTTCAAAGGCTATTTCACAGCTCATTGTTTTTATCCAGTTGCTAATACATGCAGATAGATATTTCAAATTGTTATATAGGCTGCTTCAAAAATAGATCCCAGATCTTCTTGTGAAGAACGTTTGAGCTGATTCCAAGAAAAGCATGTATTAGATCTGAGAATGATGATACTGCTCTCACTGAGTGCCTCGACTTCAACAGAGCCCGTAAAGCTTCTTTTCAGAGTATGTGTCTTGCATTTTGTGGTTGATTGCTATGCTGGAGAATGCTTTTGGGTTTTGGTGCTGTTTTTTGAGACTTCACTTTGAAGGTAAATAAACAGAACTGAAAATACCCATCAGCCCTGAGCAGCCTCTCGAGGAAGCTGAAGAACAATTATGTATGGCATTTTCCGTGTCTCAAATTACTGATGCCAAGTAGGGTTTTGTTAGTTTAGAGGCTTTCTTATGTACCTAAATTTCTCCTTCCTAGAGGACTTAGTCCCCTGAAGTTCTCTCTGATCTTGTTTACAACCTACAGAGGCTTGAAGTTTGTTGTCAAGAGAGGAGCTGAGGATAATTTACTATACACAGTTTGTCTTCTCAGGATTAGCTTTTAATTCTAATACCCTGTTAAATTCTGAAGTTTTCTTCCTTGAATGAAGGTGAATAAAATTATTGCTAAATCCTCAGAATGTAGCCATTTCTTACTATTTCTACCAGGTTCTCTTAAGAAAAAGAGGAAATGTCAGCATGCCTGTTTTCCCTCAATCAAAGCAGAAGGCTGATCTCTGGGACTCAGCATTCCTGGGGTGAATTCATCTTCCCTGTTGCTAAATCCAGCTGCACATCCTTTCTTGGTATTTCTTCCTGTAATCACCAGTTAGGGAACAACTGACACTAATTGTAATGTCTGTAGCCTCAAGTCACTCAATGTTCTGTGCGTTCAGGAAAGTCTTAAAACCTGATATTCTCTTTTATAGTCCTTCAGAAAAAAAAACAGGTTTCTCAGAGGTGGAGTAGTGACTAGAGGACATGCATCTAAGTGGGTATTTAACTTAGAACTGCTGGCTGAAGTCCCCTCAGCTGGGTGCAGTATGTCATTAACAGTGTTTGAAGCTGTACTATATCTCTGAGGAACTGAAAGTACAGGATTCCTGACATGTGCATCTAGAAAAAGAGGATTGAATTGGGAAATTCAATCAGGAAGTGACAAAACAGAGAAACTGCATCTGTCTCTCTGCATATAATAATGGGTGGTGAATCCTGATCAGTTTCCAAATGCAGAATTACCAGATGCACAGTGCTGTCACTTCTGCAGGTGTCCTCTGTCAAATGTCCTCAGACATGTCAACTGTCCTCAGAGATCACAGTTTCAGTCTCTTTTGAAGTGCTTTGCCAGTTGTGCTGCTTAGTGCTCTGCCTGTTCAGGTTATTTAAAGACAGAAGAGTTTCTCTGACTCTGAGACTTTTCTTCACTTCACTGTTCACTTCAATTAGGCCTCAGACTTTTTCCAGTAACCTAGTTCCCCTTCTACAGGATTTGTCTTGTCTTTAAATTGAAGCTCAGCAGTTCTTTCTTGGGTGGAGATTACAAATGCTTCTGCCCCTAAAGCTCATAATGACAGGGAGTTAAAGAGCTTAAATTGCAGTGTTCCTCAGGTAGTCATCTTGCATTGCTTTTTTTAAGTCAAAGCTCTCTGTGCAGCTTTTGTTTCTTGCAGTAGCTTCCTCAAGTTGAGAGGCTATTTGAAGTAGCGAATGTGCCATTCTTAAGAGGATGGTGTTCATGTAAATTTGGTTTGTGCAAAAGCTTTGAAACAGCTTCAGAGGCAAGGAGGTGAAAATACTTCATGCTGCTACTATTCAAAATGCTGGTGTTAATTCTCTGTCAGTGCAACTGTTGGAAAAAAAAAGCATTGGTAAACTATGCTGATTGCCAACAAGAGGAAGAAGTGCTCCTCTGATAAGTGGACATGGTTGCTTCTTTCAGATGTAACTAAGGAATTCGAAGTTTGAAGGCTTGAGAGATTTCAGTTTTCCTAAACCATTACTTAACATGAGGGGTGAATGTCAGTCATACATACAGCCTTATGTTTTGAAGATGATCATGCTTCAAACTCAGCAAATAAAGAGCATTTTATTCTTAAAAAAAAAAAATCAAACAAAAACAAAGAAATGTGTTCTGTTACAGTATAGCCCCTTACCCCTTATCAAATATATATGCTACAGGAATTAATAGCCTTGAAATGGAAGTGCAAAAGTATCTTGAAAAATACAGAAAGGTTCACATTCACACTAGTTCATCAACCAGTAATATCCCAATTACATGCAACTGTCTTTGGGGGTTTTTTTTTTAACTTTTATGAGAGCTCCAGTAATGAGGAGTATATTACAAGCACTTGAAAAATCAGCGCATATAATTGCAAACAGTGACAGTAGTGACTAGCAGTGTGTTATGTTCTGGAAGGAGGTTGGCTGAAATTTGTTTCATAGTAGGACTTCTGTCATAAGAAGGATGTACGTGCGTATTGCCTGTCCCTTACAGGAGTAAAGAGATCTTTGGTGGGGTCTTTTTGTGTTTTTATAATCTGGTCTACTGATTCTCAAACTGCCCATGAATTGGCATGTCACCATCCAGAACTAAATTGAGTCGAGCAGATGAAACACAAATATGGTGTACTATTAGTGATCTGTGTACCATAACTTGGGAACTGCTGCCTTCATCTGTGGACCAAGGCAAGGAGTGTCTGTTGCAAGGAGGTTTTGGGACTGGAGGCCTATTATTAGGTTTAACAAATGTCAAGCTTAAATCCTAACAGCTGTGCCAAAGGCTGGTGAAAATGAGTGTGGGTGTCTTGACACAGAAAAGAACAGTGAACTCTGCTAGCTGCAACCAGTGTGAACTAGTGAATTTATGAAACCAGTTTTTCTACATAATGTAAGAAAGGGAATGTCTGCTTCCTACTCTGTCTCCCAGTTTCCATCTGCACTCTTGTATTGTAGCAGTCCTTGTATCATTGGCTTTTTTACTTGTTTCATTTACATGTAGGCCATGTTCTTATTTCTCACTGGAGACCTTTGAACTTAAGGCCTTTTCTTCTTCAGCTTCTTAATCAAAAATCTGTTCTTCTCTCTTTTCTTTGCAGCCAGATACATGACAAGGTTTGTAGCCAATCTTGTTTAATGTTGGGTGGTATTTTCTACTGGAAATGTGTTGTCTATTTAAGCTGTTAGGTTTTGATTAAAACTTGCCGATGCATTCCCATTTTCCTAATACTGCAAATATTTTGAACTTGTTAGTTTGTCTAAGTGAAAGAATGACTGCTCCAGGGTGCTGTCATGCTTTATGTACTTGTTATGGCTTTTGTGATAGTTAACTGTCTGTAAGGTGACAGTGTAGGGATTTTTCATCTGTTACAATGGAACTTCTTTAAACTGTAGGAGTAGGCTGGTTTACCCTCCTTGCCAGTTCTGATATTCAGAAAGTTCTTGGTGGTAACAGAGGTGTCTGGAGTACCAGTCATGTGCTGAAGTTTGAGTTCCTAGACTCTGAGTATCATCTCATGGAGTCTTACAGGATCCAGCTTACTCTATGCTCAAGCAACCCATGTGGGTAAGTAGTAAGTCAACACCACTTTCTGAAAAAGAATGATCAAGAAGGTGACTGCTGCAAGGGAACGCAGTATGTTACTCCCTGAAGAAATGTGCAGTGAGATGAGAAGTACCTGTTCAGGCGGTTTGGGATAGTCAGCTGTGATGCCTTTTCCAGGGGGCTGGGGAGAAGGAGAACAGTGAAGGCGAGTTACAGGCCTCAAAGGTGTATTTTGCCTGGCTCTTTACTCCCTTTTCAGAGATCGGTGTGTGGGCTTTTTTTCCACCTATTTCTCTTTCCTCGGGCGTGGATGAGAGTCACAATGTTAATGGAATGAATAAGAGGAAAACAAGATCATTTTCTTCTCTTGATTGATCGATCCTCACATCTTGTAGAGGGTCCTGTGGGCCTTCTGGTCATTGAAGGCTCCAGAAACCAGAGCAAGTGGTTTAACACCTCAACTGCTACTGCTTTGCTTAGCGTTGGTCCTGGTTAGGGGTTGTCTTTTGTTCTAGGCATTAGTTTTCCTGCTTTGTTCTGTTACCTATGTGTCATTTCATGTGTTAGGGAGTCCCTTCTCCCCAGGATTTTGGTACTGCTTGTACCTGATGGAAAACAATTGGGGATTTGGAGGGTCCTTTCCTGTTGTTCTTTCAGCTCTGTCCCCCTTCCTCTAGCTGTGAGCAAAGTACCACTGAGTTGTTCTCCTGGAGAAGCTGGTGAATTTGGTCACAGTTATCCCTGTAGCCCTGAAGGGAGGGCCCTTCCCTCCACTTTGCTGGTTTACCACCCCCTTTTCTTTGGCCCTTGGAGTTACTGCCTGTTAGTGCTCCTCGTGTGAGTGTATGCAGCGTGCTTCCCTTCATCGGGTTCTTGCTCACTGTGGTGTGTTGAATACATTGTACAGTGGGGTTTTTGTTGATATATTGCTAGGTGAGCCTGCTTATTTAATGAAATAAATACTTGTTCCTGCAGGGATTCAGTACTGAAATCAGAGAATGACAGACTGAGTGAGAGTGGCATGGGCCTTTGAAGATTGTCTACTCCAACCCCACCCCTGCTCAAAGCAGGTTCAGCCATGGCAGGCTGCTTAGGGTTATGTCCAGCCAGGTTTTATACATCTCCAAGGACAGACACTCCACAACCTTTCTGGGCAACTTGTTTCAGTGTTTGACCATGCTTACAGTTTAAAAAAGAAGAAAAAATAATTCCTTATTTTAAAATGAAATTTTCTCCCTTTCAATTTTGCCCACTCCTCTTGTTATTTTACTTGACACCACTGAGGAGAGTCTGGC
>VZZY01019027.1:237358-252658 GCA_013400335.1 Eurystomus gularis | reverse complement strand
TCTGCTCTGCAGCAATGCAGAAATATAACTATGTGACTATATAACAAAGAAAAAAGTTTTAAATGACAAAGTATTGGTAGAGAGGTGTTGTTTTGTATCATAGCAGGTTTTGTGTATAAATGCTGAAATGTCAGGTTTTACATAGTTTGAAATGCCTAAAAAATGCCTATTGCTGAAATTCAAATGTCATAACAGTTCTTCTGCATATATATCACTTTGATATTTAAACTTAAAAAACCTCATAAATGATTTAATATTACTTTGGCCTTGTTATGATCTGACTGCCAAAAAAGGCAGAGGCTGATTTTTATCTGGTCTGGAGAGTAGTGTTTTCATTCAGAGAAGACAAAGCACAAGTCTGTCAGCCTTTTACAGTCATTAATTCTGTCTGATACATCTGCAGTGATCTTGGCAAACTGATTGCTATGTTTAGAAAACTTTTCCTTCATCAAATGACAGTGTGAGAGGTATTGCAATGCAAAAATAAGGCAATAGTTTAATTTTTACAGTAACTGAAGTGGCTGTGTTTTTTTTTCCATTTTGATGGCTATATGGATTTGCCCTTTAATATCATGAGCTCTCAGAACTTCATTTGTGCATCCATGTTATCCTCCTGAGAGACAGAGTCAATGATGTCATATTCATTCTGTAGATACACAGACCAAACCATAATGAGGTTCAGATAAATGAGGCCAGCACAGATCTGGAAAGATGTTTGTGGTAATTATGCAGTAATCCTGTCTTACAGAAGAAGTCCTGAATGGTCAGGAAGGGCAGTATCTATAGGCCTACATGGACATCCCAAATAGTAGGAACGGTTTCCCTGCTTCTCTCTGATGTTTTGAGTCATCTTTGAGTAACCAAGGAGTTTGGATCCTTTACAAGAAACTGAAACAGAAGTGATGTGGGAAGGTGGCAGATTTGGGTTAGATGGAAAGTGATGGTGCCAGTGACAGTTCTCATGGTGCCTTAATGGCTGTCTGGCACCTGGTGAATTATCTGCTCTGGAAGTGTTGTATTTAAGGTATACTGGAGTTCAAGAAAAAGCCTTGTGAATTCAAACTCCCAGTCCTCTACTCCTAACATCTATTGCTTTATTTTCTCCTTTAATACTCTCTGTCATCACTAGAACTATTTACTTAACTGATGAGAAGCTTTTAGGACTCATATTAGGTCTAACTTGCTCAAAAGAAAAGGAAATAATCCAGAATGTTTTAATTTTTAAAAAGTCTTGTTCAGAATCCTGTGTATGTTGTACGTCAGAAGGAGTTGAGTTTATAACTATAAAATCACTGAATGTAACTTCTGAATAGATGTCACTGATGGCAGAGTTACTGATTTCCATAATTGAAACGTTTTGAGATTTTGCACTAATGGTCAGTGAGGCACGAGCTGGTAATGCTACGAGATGAAATGTTCTGCTTAGCCTCTTTGTGAATTAGTTTTACTCCCCACAATTTGCTTTATTAAGGGAATTTTCCATTTACTTTTTATTTTGGGAAAACGTATCTACGTTATTAAAGTATATAAAATATTTGATGCCATAAAATGGATCTATTTTAGTTTGATAAACTAGAAATATGCTGCACTGTGAGGGTCATAGCTTATAATACATACTGTTAGTACTTTTTCATTTTTCTATATTAGGAGATTAGTGAAAAATAAGCTCTATCAATTAAGTTTTATTGCAAAATTATCTTCAGATGTACAGCAGTGAAGATGATATTGAGTGATAACACTAGAGTGGATTTTGTATAAAGCAATTACAGCTTGAAAACCGCAATCTGAATGAAAATATTGCTCAGGGTTTTTTGTAATCTAGCATTAGTACCAAAAAATTCTTCCTTTTGAACCTGCTTAAATTACCTCTATTAAACACAAGATGTTCCTGAGGTGTTCATGTGTGCTATTGACTGAAAAATACGTTACTGATACCTCATTTCGTTGCTCATGCTTTGGCAAACCTGTAAAGTACATATAAGTGTATGTTTCCACCTGTTAAGGTGATTCTCTGTTTATAATATTACTATGTTTTTCTAAAGATATTACTTTGTTTATATTAATTAACATAGTTGTTAGTTCAGAAATTTTATGTAGATGCACTTTGATGCTATGAATTTTGCTTCATTCTTAAAAGCAATTATTTACCCTGAGAGAAGCGGCAAGCCTTTTTCACAGTATAAAGTAGTACATAGAGCCACGTACATTTATTTGACGCGTTATTCTGGAGTTGAAAGTGCATTGAGCTTTGCAAAATGAATTCCAAGAACTTCAGAAGTGAATTGTTTAATTCTGCTCATAATGAATGAAATCTGAATGCTCAAATCATTCTTACAGTGGTGTTCCATTCTGCCATCCCACCTTTGGTGGGACAGGCAGCCACTCAAAACACTTGAAGGACTCTGTTAATTTAGAAAAACAAATCAAACTGTTCAAGACCTGCAGAGCTCCCTCTGCATAGGGCATTTTGCATATAGCATTCACTACTTGTTTTGGGGTAGTATACTTCAAGATATTTTACTGAGTGTATGTACAAGAGAAGGAGCTCAGTAAAACACCCAGTCTGGAATAATCTGAATGGTACCTTAAGGAGGGTCAAATAATTTCGGAAAGGTATCAGTCGTACTTCATTGTTTCATTGTAGATAAGTTGTGGCTCTGACCAAATCTCCAGTGATGCCAGCATGAGTCAAGACAATTGAGTCAAGTGGTTACAGGTTTCCATCCTTTCAAATTGATCAAATTGAAATAGCCCATTAGGAATTGATTTAAATCAGTTTAGATAAGCTCAGTCTTAGTCCTGGCCCTTGAGGCTTTGGCTACTGAAAGTTCACTTCAAGCTGGACATATACCAGCTCCACAGGCCATCAACTTTATTAGTGTGGAGATAAGCTGATTAGATCTTGTCAATCAAAGGTGCCAATATCTCAACTGAGTGTCTCTCCCAGTCTTTCTCTCCTTCTTTGTTGCCCACTTCAATGCTTTAAAAAAGAGAGAGAGAGAGCAAGAGAGAGATGTGTGGTATGCATCCCCCTGGTTGTCACCAAGCAGGGTGCAAGGGTACTGTGATGATGTGATGACTATATTAAAGAGGACATCAATTTGTTTTAAAGTGTTTTGATTTTTTATGGTGGCATTAAGAGAGAGAACATTGTGGTTGCAGCTTTACTAGAAAGCAAAGAGTTCTAGAAGGAAAAAAAAAAAAAGGAAGTGTTTCTTTGAAACCTACCGGGTCTTTGAGTCTTGCTGTGCCAATGGGCGCTTAAGTGCTCCTGTAACTGGCATACTCTGATCCACCACCAGCTTAGGTACTATTCTTCTCTCCAAATTATTCATTTATATAAAATGAAAAGATTTATAGATGTTTAATCCTTGCAGAAGTAATTTAAAGTATTTATTAAATATAGCCTGTTTGGGAAATGTTTGCTTATGCCAATAATGAGCATGATATATTGTAACTGTCTGGGAAATTACAGGATGAATTAAGGTCAGGTTAGAACATAGAAAGTGACCCTGTCTCTGAAAATGAAGCTATGCATGCACTGAATAAATACCTGCAGATGTTTGCATCTCTGCTTTGTGGAAGAGAAGCCAGATAAACAGAACGTAAGCTGTAAAAATCTAATAGTGCAGTGGTTCAGCTTTAGGCTTCATCACGTAGTTAAAGAAGGTATAGAGGAAAACTGGGCTTTTGTTCTTCACATCTGAAGTTTGCTCACACCATGCCTCCCTCATACTTCAAATGCAAACAACAGAAGCCTGTCCTTTTCTTCCATCACCCTACACTCACCACCCAATGAAGGCTGGAGCTACAGTGCTGTAGAACTACATTGCCACACTGGATTATCTCTTTATCAGTTATTCTTCACTCCACTGTATCAATTTTCTGCTAACCAATCAGACACTCCTCTTAGAAAAGACTGTTTAACTATTTCTTTTAGATAAACGTATTTATAGCTACACCAATCCACAGAGGCAACCCATGTGCTACATGTCTTGGGAACAGAAAGGGAATTACTTGCTCCTTCAGGAGACTTTAGGTGTGTCCCCTATAGTTAATGCTGCTATCTGGGGATGTTCCAGGAAAAAAAAAAAATCTGCTATTTTTGTGAAGATCTTAATTATTTGCTTGTGTGCTGGAGTTAGGATATAACTCTGTTGCAAACTGCAACGCCGCATATTTACATAGAATGGCAAGAGGCTTTTTTCAAATCTCACCTTTGTTTCCTGCCAGTCATTCTTGCCAGCTCCTCGCTCAGTCTGAATGCAAAGGGGATGTTAATAGCCAACTTTTGCACAAGGAAGATATCAAAACAGTAAGCTGTCTGCATTACTCAAGTAGAAGTTGTCTTTTGCCACTCCCCCCCAAAAATTAAAAGTTCCAAGCAGGCTTAACAACATTGACATGGGAAGAAATGGTGGGAGAGAATAGATTTATTGTCTTGTTGTAGCTACTCAGAATTCCTCCATGTTTAGATGGGGTTGTAGAACTGTAATTTTTTTTTTTTTTCTGTTTGTGACAGCTCTTATGCTGCAATTAGAGTCAATTGGAAGGTTTTTTTGAGAAGTTATTGAAGGCAATCTATCTAGTAGACTACTAATCAAATAATCAAATTATGTACCTTTTTTGTCCAGCTATTTCCCATATTGAGATCACTAAATCATTGTTTAAAATCTCATTTTGAAGGCTAAAAAAAATGTATTGGAGTTCCAACTTGCCCTTTGATCTGTTGTACCTTCATTAGTCATATTTTTTTTAGACTGATGTTTGTTTCTAATGCAGTTGTTTTTGAAAATCCTGTTAGTTTTTTTTTTTACTGTTTTTTTGGAACTATGCAGGCTACAACTGAATCAACTACATAAAACATGGTGATTATATTTGATGGTAATCTAGTATTTCATGATAATACTGGATAGTATGGTCATGACTTCCAAAATAATTTGTGCTTTATTAAAATTAGAGTGTGCTCAACTTGAAATTGTAGAACCATGGTAGCATATATTTTGTCTTGGCAATTCCAAAAGTGTTAAATAACATTTTTATCTCTTTTTTCAGTCAAGTAGCAAGTGAAGGAACTGAGCTCTGTCTTGATGGCTGATTCTAATATAGTTTTATTGCTGCATTTCTTTCAGCAGACCCTTCAGTTATTACTTAAATTCAGTTTAGTATAAGGCCATAGATGACAGTAAATAGAATTTCTAGAAAGATACGTTAGCCAAATAAGCAGGGTTTTTTGGCAAGTATTTACTTCAGTGTTGAACTGCTACCAAAGTTAATTGAAGTGTACATCATATGTGTACTGTATTTGGGGATGAGTGTGCCTAATGAAAATTATATATGCTTGTAAACAATCCCCATTGTTATTTAATAAAAGCACATCTAGAACATTGCCGGAAGGACTTACATGTTAAGGCTTTCTTTGACAGCAGATTTGCAATGTTCTTATTGAAAGTTCTTAAAAGTCATTTAAGGAGGGTCTGTAACTTTGAGGACACCATCTTGAGGGAATGGTTTCAATGCAGTGACTCAGCTTTGGACATAAACAAAAAGCTGGCAGTGCCAAGGTTTGGGTTTTTTTCCTTTCCCCTTTGGAAGTTTTATTGTTAAACAACCAGAAACCCATTTGGTTTATGGCATTGTTACAGCTCTGCTGTGAAAGCTTGGAAATATCTTCATCAGCACACTCTTTTTCCATTGTGTTCATTTCTTTCTCTTTTTTTCTTTTTTTTCCCTACAAAAAAGACTTTTTAATCACTAATTATTTCATAATCAGCTAATGAGTGTGTTTCAGTGAGGTAATGTAAAGTAAGAAAATACAAACTGGAATGAATTACTCTGTGTGCATGTACTCCATGTACTCCTTACACAGAGTTCCCCAAGCCATCTTCTAGAGATAATATTTACTGACTATGTATATGCTGATTAGTGTACAGAAGTGATATGATATGTACATATATGATACTACAGGCCAGGTTAAAGGTATAGTCTGTGAACTCAAACACAGAAGCAAAGATGTTTTAGTATTAAAAAAAAAAAACAAAAAACAAACAAACAAATCAATATTTGTTTTATGATCTTCCTTGGAGGTTAGTCCATCTTCAAGCATTGGAGGGCCACAAGCATCCATTTTCCCTGTTTACCCTGCAGCTTGCCAGTTTTCTAACCAGGGAGAAATTTAAGTGAATATTGGAAAGTAAAGTTACAATTGCCTAAGCTTCCTTTTCACAAGACTCTGGTTTTAATGAATTTGACAGAAAATGTGATTCAGAAAAAGTCCTCACTTTTTACTTTTAAAAATCATATTCTTGAATGTGAAGCAATGGAACGCAACTCTTCTGCTTTTAGAACAACATTCAGATGTCTTTGATCTCTACATTTTGGAAATTTTTATTAGCTTAAATGCAATTACTTTCAGGAAAAGTCCTACAAGGAGGGAGGATTTTTCTAAAATGGAGGAAAAAAAAAAAGGAAAACAAAAAAGGGAGAGAGAGGGGGAAAAATCTTTTTCTGTTTCTTCCCTGAGGCTGAACTGTTTATCACTCCATCCTTGTTCGATAGAAGTGAATTTTATAATAAAATTTTCCCTAATCGGGCTCTGTCAGTGAGGTGTCTTATCGTGGGGAGGAAAATGACACCGATCCTATCGAAAAACAGAGACGATGTCACAGTGTCCCCAATCACAGCTACTCAGCTTCCATATCTACCTTCTCCACAAACACCAAGCACTGCTTTTTCATAAGAACATCAAAACCTAGCGAAGTCATTAAAATTGCACCCGCGTAGAGTTGCAGGGATCAGCCGCACTAGCGCAAAATGGGATGTGGGAAAACAGACTCTCTAAATGTGCTAATTCCATTGTCACGTGTTTACGGCTTAATTTTAATCAGTTAAAAAAGCCACACATTGCAATAAATTGGCATTATCTTCTGTGACACCAGAGGACACAGTTGGTTCAAGGATTTAGAGGGTCGCTGGCAACAGTATATAGTGTTACAGACAAAGTATTTTTACGCTTGAACTACGGTAGCTAAGGTGCAATCCCCAGTTAAGACTGCAAACAAAGACTATAACCCACACAGTACTAAGTTCAACATGCAGACCACCTTCAGCCTGGAGACAGTGGAGAATTCTAAACTGAGTATCGCTGAAGTACATTTTCTAATTTAATGGTTAAAGGTAATTTATGGGCCAGTATAATTGAGGTTGCAGTTCAGTAACGTTCTCTTATGTGTCCTGTACCATAATGAAGAATGATCTATTGGAAAAATCCCTTTGCGGTATTTGCATTCCATTTCTAAACTGATGGTGCTTGTTTACATTGTGCCATTGGATTTCTGAAAACCTATGCATTGTATTTTCTGTTACTCTGCTCACAGAAATGGAGGTAAATCAACCAACAGAAACTGAAATGTAATAATAGTAATACTGGTGCTTCCAGTGAAAGGTTTATGGAAAGTTTAAGTTTTCTAATTAGGCAGTATCACAGGTCACATGAGAATTGTACATGGTATCCGTCTCTACTCCTCCCTTTTTCTTTCTTTTCCTTCCCCCCTCCCCCTTAGACTTGTTCTTTCACTTGAATATGGCTGATCAAAATGTTTATAAGCAGCAGAAGAATTATTTTCTGTAGAGTGGTAGGATCTAACTAATAAACATCCATTTCAATAAAACCATGTCTATAAAGGTTGTCTAGTTTTTATTTCAATGGAACAAACATGAAGAATGTATGTGACCAGTTTAATTCTGGAATGAGCAAACAGAAAGCAACCAAAGAAAGAGTTGGGCTAGGAATTTAACTTTCACTGCATAAACAGCCCCTTTTGGGATGCAAGCACGTCCATAGCCAACACAAATATCTGTTCGGAACAGCACTGAAGAGCACTGCTAAATAGGTACACAAAGTCATTACTGCAGAAACTGAGATGTGTTTAATGTAGGATGCAGGTCATCACTCTGCTCTTTCAAACATGTAATATTTTGTTTTGGACGATTTAGTGCCAAGTATGTAGCATGTCATTTACATGCATTCTAAGCCCTACAAGCTCTTCAAAAATAAACATGGCAAAAGAAACTATTAACAGCCAGCAATGAACAGCATTAGCAAATAAAGTGAAATCAGTGTATGTATCTCTTCTGCATGTACATAAATAGGATCATTTGACCTGTTTGCAAATGAAACTGCAAAACTGTGTTAGATGGAAAACAAACGGTTGTTACCCGAGCTTGAGGTAAATACAGAATTTTTTCATTAATTGCATCCTTATAAAATATAAGAGATGCTAACAATGATAAAACAAATTCCTTGAATGTATTTTAAAGGTCTTGCATTCTAAAAGTTAACTTATGCATAAATAAGTGATTCCCTGAAACCAGTTTACTGCCTGATTTTTCTGAATTCAATATCTATTTCTGTGCTTGCAATTTTCTGACTGGTTTGGGTTTGTAACCTGATGCAAGCGATGTTTTTTGCACTTCTTCCCTATTTAAACAGCTTGAGTAAATATGCAGGGTCACTTTATTAGAATAATAGAAAAGAAGAATTGAGTGTAAATATAAAACACTGTTCTCTTCTATGTCTGGATTAGCAGCAAACTCTGCATGACAAAAAAAAGCCTTCTTTATGTCAGTATACTTGGCTTTATAAAGACCATTATGACTTTGTTCTGTAGAACAAAATACAAACTTCTAATTGTTTGAAAGATTTTACTTGAGAGTTTTGCCACTGCATTTCTATGGATATGTATTTATATCTGTTGGGAAGAGAGTGATGTATTAATTTTTTAAAAGTGCTTTTTATTTTGGTTTAAAACCTGACAAATTAGCTGGGGGAGTGTTTCTCTAACTAAACAAACTGCACTGTTCACAGGATTGCCCAGTTAAGACCCCTAAGATTGTTCAACGCACTTATAAGAAGTAATATAGGTCGTGACATATCTTAGCCAGGTTTTGGACATCCACTTTGAATGAACTGACTGGGATTTTATTTTAACCAGTCCAAAAATTATCGTCTGGCTCTTTAGAGGCGTGAGCTTGTCAGTCTCTGTCTTTTTCTCTCCTTCTTTCTCTCAAAACTCCCCAGTTTTTACAATCCGCACTTAGATCCTGTGCTGTAGCTGGATTACGCTCATATTTGAGTGGAATTACTAAATGTAATTGCTTTGAACTAAGTGAGTGTTGAGGTGGGGAAGTAGAGAGGTGGCTCATGTTAGATGCATATATAGGAGGAGAGTATTTCCTGGTGCTTTTATTTGCATGCTTTTTGTGCTGTAAGCTAAGAGTTATAGCAGAGTAGTAAAATATTTCACACTGAATATATCACTTTGAAAACAAAAATGTAAATCTAAGTAGTTATTTTGTCTCTGAAAAAAGCACAAACCAAATGATATTAATGTACCGAAATATGCATTTTATCGGTTGTGAGGTGAAATTGTAATTTATATACATATTTAATTTCTGCAGTGTCTTTTTAACAAAGGATGAGTAAAAATCATTGTTTCAGATCTAGTCTTAGAGAAAAAAAGGCCAAAATAAATGATGCTTATCTATTAAATCTGCAAAGAATCACTTGAATTTCATGGGGTTTTGTTGTGGATAATTTCATTAGTTTAGATCTGTAAGGATGCGTATTGTATTAAAATAGAAATTCTTTCATTTATGCAGCTCATCACTTTTGTAAATTGTAGGTATGTTTGCTTATCTAAATGCAACAAAACCAGAGGGCTGGCACTCATTTACAAAACTAAAAACTTCTTGTGTTATACTTTTGCACACATAGGCTGCGCCATTGAGCCACCAGTCAGATAAAGCTGTTTTCTTACTTGATATTGTGTAATGGGTGGAACTAAAGATGTACTTAACAGAACTGGATATCAGCATCTTTTTGTGTTTGTTACCATAATGGAATTTGGGGGAAATGCAGCATGTTTCTAAGTACCTACTTGTAACATCAGTGAGTGTCTTATAAATTTGACCCTTTTAGGTTTTTTTTGTATCTGTAAATACGCTGTTGTTACTTTTTAATATACTGCTTATAACACAGTTATTTGTTCTTTTGAAATGTATATCAATATCCTATTAAACATTTATCTGCATACCAGGGATATTAATAATAAATTTACCAAAAAAAATCATCCGGCTGTTTTTGAGTAAGAGTTAAAAATGCAGTGTTAATAATATGCAAGTAGTTAAAAGGTGGCTTTCCTCAACAGGCTTTAAACTTAATTCATTTCAAAAAAGTGTCTGTTACTCTAATTAAAGTAACTTTTAAAAAAAGTGTAAAGATACTTTTTGAGAGAGAGAGATATATATATATATATAGATATATATGTTTGTATATATACACAGACACATATGAGCACACTTTTAATTTAGGTATTGAATTTTATCCATACTGTAAGATCAACCAATTAACCTCTCTATTTGTGAAAGGGATTTTAGAACTCAAAGTGAATATTATTGCTGCTCATCTAATTGAAGATGTAAAATGTCCTGTAAGTCTAGGCAAAAGATTATTCTGTTCTGCTTAATTTGTAATACACATTAGTAATATATTTGCATAAACACTAACCACGTCTAATATGAGGGGGAGGGGGGCAGGATCTCAGAGCACTGTGTTCAGTGTTTTGAGTTTTCTGGGGTTTGTTGTCTTTCTGTGTTAGATATTTGGCATTTTAACTTTTTGAATCAGGGTACAATACATGAAAAATGTAAGCACGTTTATATGAAATTAACAGTCACTTAATTATATGAAGGTATTAGAAAAAGAGGAAATTACCTTCTCTAATGGAACTATTACTAATAACTGAGATAAACTTCTTATTTTGTAGATCTATGATATCTGTTAAAGATGCGGTATCTGTTTCAGAAAACCTTCTGTTTAGAAACGTGTGTTTTAAGTGCCACTTTGTTTTATGCAGATAGTCTTTTTTTTTCTGACTGTTATCATTACAAGTGGTTTTGCATGTGGCTGTGTGTCTCTATGTGTGTGTTCTGTTGATGAATCTTTGTGGAGAAAATAGGTTTTGTAGGGGGATACATGCAATCTTAAATCATCATTTGCACCTTTGAAATCCTGTTTTGTATTACTGTGGCTGGTTTTTCTTTCTTGTCATTGCATATTCAGGATGCAACTTACCCAAAACAGAAATTCTGCTTGGTGCTGATAAGATCACTTCTTATGAAGCAGAATACATTTTTAAATGGTCTTTTCATTTTTTAAATGTTTTTTTTCAAAATTCTTTAGTATTAATTTCAAATGTTATAACAATGTAATGTAGTCTTATTTTAGTGTCACTCTATCAGGGATTATTCTGCTATTTTTATAAGTTCATATGTAGAGATCCTGTAGTTTTTCATTACCAATGTATAATGATGTATTCTGAAAATGTGCTGTCACTTAAATGTGTGTATACTTAATTTGGTTAGGAGACATATGTCTGTGATCACAAAGCGTGGCAGAAATTAAAGGATAAAAAGCAACAGAGTCACTAGGTTTGAAACATAGCTACCTTGTACATATAAAATAATTACAAAGTCATCAGAAACTTCCTTTTTTTTCTAGTATATTAAAAGGATGTTGTACAAATGTGATGCAGTGGCATGGGACAAGGTTTATTTTATGTCTGCAACTGTGGTTAGGAAATCTGCAGTAGCTGCAGCTTGTATGTATGTATAATGCAGTACAGCAGATCTCTGACCTTGTAATTATTCTTACTATGTATTACCTTTCAACTTCTTACCGTAGAACTAAGGATCCTTGTCTTGGATGAAGACTCTGTTGTAGTATTTGCTGTGCAAATGTAGGGAAAAAATACTTTCTATTCTAAAAAGCTAGCAATCAAACAGGGGAAGATGGATGAAGATTAACAGGTTGAAAATGAAAAGAAGAGCAGGCATCATGGGCAGGGATCTTGATGCATCTGTGGCCTGCATGTAATAAGTTTTTGGCAATTTTTTTTTCTTCTCACAAACATTACAGCAATAAAGTTTTAACAGAGGGATTGAGAAAGTTTGTAGGGAGAAACAGTAATTGTAAAGGTAATAGAAAGGTAATTTTACATGGATAGTCTGCTTTTGTAGATGGTTCTGAAAATCCTCCCAAGTGTGATGAGCTGTGAGAAGGACGGAGAAGGGGTATTTGCTTGCAGATTTGACTGGTGAGAAGTTATTGTCTTTGGCCAGTCATACATACTTGCCAAGGGACTGACAGATATAAAATATGAAAATTGATAAAGTGCAATTGGCCCAGCCTTGAAAATGAAGATAAGCAACTGAAATTTGACGTGGGAAAGGAATGCAAACTGGAGGCAGGAGTGAAGGAGGTAGAGGGAAGCACTGAAAAGAGGGGGTTAAGTTGCATAAACCATGTGCTAGGAAAAGATTGGTTTTGTCAAGGCCAGGGAAGAGATTGAGTAATTGATGCAAACGCTGATGAAAGCCTGGACAGGAGATTTACATATCAGTTGATAGGAGAGTCTGTATTTCAGTGTTACCCTAGACAGAATCTACAAGATTTTAGACCTAGCCTGGTAAAAAGAATATGAATGTTACGCTTAGATGATGCAAAACCAGCAATGGTACTACAGGAAAAGAGAAAGAAGGTAATAGGGAGAGTTGGGGATGGCAGAAAGTTGAAGAACTCTGTTCTAGTCATGTGGAGCTTGAACCAAAGACTGGATATACTCAGATATGGCCCTATAAGAGACAAGTCTTCCTGGATCGTGTCTTTCTTCTTTAAAACTGGATTCCCCTATTGATAGTCTCACTTAATTCTGATGTCAGATAAATATTTAACATGATGAATCAAGACGCTAGAACAAAATTGATCAGCTTAGATTTAAGGTGAAAACCTTCAGCTGTCTCATGCAGTATGCTAAGTAGTGTGTTATGATAGATATAGAGAGGAAAGGTCAAAATAATATTACATGTTTATTGTCCTGATCATCAGAAGCTCATGGAAGGAAATTTTTCTAAGTTTTGTTTTATTTAGGCAAATGACTGCACATTCTGATCGATTTACACTCTTCACTTTTTTCAATAATTTGACTGTAACAACACAATGTTTAAATATTTAGAAGTGTGGTAGATCTAAGGCTTCGTTGTTGAACTTCTAGAAGCAGTGACAGAATGTGTTAAAACCAATTGTTGAGTTTGATGCTAGTGATGGAGTTAGAGATGCAAGAGTAATGTAACTATTTGCTATCAAGGAAAATATTTGAAATAACTCCTACAGCCTTATAAGGCACTGTGAGATTTTATTTATATGCTTTTTGTATGTACACCTAGACACATAAAATTTCTCTCTCCCTTTTTTTCCTCTCTGTTAATATATATATACATTTACTTGCTACTCCTAAGGGCCTTATTAAAAAGGTTGGATTTGCACTGTATAGATTCAGGTTCAGCATTATCTACTCAAAGTTTTCCATGGCTGTTGTCTTGCATGTGCCCTAGAGAGAGAGAGAGAGAGAGTAATTTGATAAGTCTGTATTTAAACTTATCTCTAAAGTGGTGAGAGAAACTGCTGTCATACGTGATGGAGGAAAATTATTAGACATTGACACAGTTCATAAATTCATAGATTTTAAGGAAGTAGGACTGTTAAATCATCATCTCATGTACTGAGATTCTCATGAGGCGAATCTCACCTAATTATTTCAGCATCTAACTCAGTAAGTTGTATGCGGGAAAATAACTTGTGCAGAAAAACACCCACCATTGGTTTGAACGTATCAAGGGGTAAGGAAGTCACCTATTTCCTTAGTAATCATTCCTGTAGAGAATCACTCTGTATTTAAAGGAGTAGGCGATCCTAGTTCTAATCTGAGTTTGCCTGGCTTCAAGGTTTGATCCTAAATTCTTCATATTCCCTTTCCTTATAGGTTGGAGACTGCACTAGCAAGTGGAACCTTCTGCCAGGAAAATATTTAGGACCGTAACTAAACTTCTTTTCAGTGTTATTATGATAACTGAATTCCTTAAATCCCACATTGTAAAATAGGGTTCTTTGCCCCTTGTTCATGAATCTTTTCTGTGGCCCTTCTCAATACTCTTAAATTATTCAACACCCTTTTTAAAATATGGAGAGAAGTAAAGGGCTTTCAATTCAGTTTGGTGTTGCGTTTCAGGGGAGTATGATTCACAGGTGATTCACAAAGATTATGCAAGGCGTCGTGAGGCAGCTTGTGTTGCGTTTATGTTTCATGTCTGCCAAGTTATCACAGTGTGTCATACCAACTCTGGTTTACTTTCTTTGTCTAACTGTAGAAAATGTGGTAAAGAATCAAGAGTAAGATAAGGTCTCCTGAGCACCCATGTTTTATGTTTTCTTTCTCCTAAATATGCAGTTCCCACAGCTGAGACTATCAGAAGAGTAAGTCATATTTACAAGTATTATAAAAACTCCTGCAGACGATAAAAGTTGGTACCACAAATGATAACCCCAGTCTGCCACTTCTTTCTCATGCTGATGACTGAGTTCTTCACTGCAGCCCTTAGTGTAGACTAAAGAGGGTAAAACTATCATCTTGTTCATGCCCTTTCTATCCTCTTTCTCCTGCCACCAATCCATACTGTAATCATGGGGTCAGTTAAACGACTGCAACTCCGTGTCTCAGGTGGGGTGATGTTTTTTTCCTGCCTATGAATAGCACTCACTGATCCCTGCTAGCTTTTTGTATTGCGATTTGATGGTTATGCTAGAGTTTTTAAATGGGTTGTGGCCTAGAGGGCATGCGCTTCAAAGTAGCTCACCTACTTTCTCAGTGTGTTACAGTATGTCTCTCTGGAAGAAAAAAATGTGGAATCCAAATTTTTTGTCACCTGTCTGAAAGATTGACATCTGGGCTGCATGCTGTGATTTCTAGGGATTTGTTTCTTTCTGAAGCAAGAGCATCCTGAAGCATGTCCTGTTTGGAAGTTTAGCTAATGCTGTGTGCAAGGTGGAAGAATTGGGTGATGGGACAAGGCACAATATATCTCCTTTCAACTGCATCTAGTTTTTGTGATACTGAGAGCTATATAAGAAGATGCCAAACTTGTAGTAGAAGTACAACTGTGTATACAGCACTTAGCTGTAGCAATTCCAATGGGTGTTGTAGGGCCAGAAAGGATGGTCTAATTGTTGGTGAAAAACATGCAATGTAAGTACCATTGCCTTGATCAGAAGGGTCATTTCACGTAGGGAACTTGACCACAGAGAATAGGTTAATAAGGATAGTGCTGGAGAAGACTTGTTCTAGCCCACCCATGGCAGCACATGAAAAATCAAGTTCTTTTCCTCTTTTTTTTTTTTTTTTTTCC
>VZZY01019027.1:184965-237350 GCA_013400335.1 Eurystomus gularis | reverse complement strand
TTTTTTTTTTTCCTTGTCTATCCACTGATGTCAAAGTCAAAAGCTCATATTGAGAAGAAGCTGGCTGATTTCAGCCAGTGCCTTGCTTCACCAGCTTGCGTTTTTAGGGAACTTGAGCATTCAGTTACTCCACAGCCTCCATTTCTGAGACTGTCTTGATGCACAAGCAGTGCAACTAGCAAAATGCTTGCGTTATCACCTTTTGTCAGCCACACAAACGTAATATATTTTCATGGTTTTTAATCCATGATAGCAAAACAAAAAATAGTTTTATGTTTACATTCATAGGTGTATAAATGTGAGGTATCTGTCCTGGGTCAGACTGCTTCCATCTACTTCAGCTTGCTTTCCTCAGACGTGCAACACTGCATGACTGGCACAAAAGCATGAAAAGCCTGTCTGGCTTATCACTAGCTGCCCCACATAGAAATTACATGCCAAGTATTTAATAGGTCAGAATTTACTTAAACTCTGAAATACAGTGTTTGAGAAAGACAAAAGACATCTGTATTAACATCTAAACTAGCACTGAATTATGATGAGATTTCTCAGGCCATCTCTCTTGTGTTTCTCTCAGCGAGAGCAACTATCTATGTTGTTACAATAACCTGTAAAGGTAAAAAGGGCTTAACTTTGGATTTCAGTTTTAAATGAAGCAAAAAGAAAACAGTCCATCAGGACTTCTTTAAGTTCCTTTCTGTTGATCCAGAGCTTCTTGGAGATGTGAGTTAAAGACGGGAGATTCTCAACTGAGCGTAGCTGGCACAGCATTTTTTTTTTTTTTTTTTTTTTTTTTCACTCCAGGTTTACATTGCCGGTGTGTGAAAATTTGTGTTTTGTTTCTAACTGCATTGCGTGGAGGAAATCCAAACCGTTGATAGGGCTGTCAATGCCTTCATTATCAGGTTGGGTTCTAGGAACCCATTTTGCTACTATGTGACCTTTTCTACCAGTCAATAAAGTCAGTGGCTTTGTGCTGATATACAACTGGAATAACACAGTAATGAGTGAGGCTCCAGAAAACAGCGGACAGCAACTTATCAGTGTATTTATCACTTCTAAAAGGTTGTGGCAGCTTCCATTGCCTTATGTAAAGAAGTTCCTTATTAGTTTAGTTAAACCTTGCTTAAACTTTTCATTTTTTTGTGTGAATCATATAATCAGGATCTCATTACTTTTTTTTATTAAATTTATACTCAAAACCTGCTTTAAATTGCTGCATTCATAGGATTTATACCCCATAATGTTTTCTTATGCTTTCCTCACCTTGGGTTTCACAAGGGATCTCAGAAGAGCGTGTCCTGATATATCCTTCACGATAGAGCGCCGAGCCACAGCTGGGCGAGCTAAGGGCAGAGGAGCAGCCTCAGCTCAGAAATGCCTCATCTGCATCTTTCTCAAACCAGTATGTTTTCCATAATCACATTCATTAGTATTACTATGTGAATGTATCTGTGTATGTGCATGTACTCATGGTGTCAGGGATGTGGTAGCATTCCGTTTTGTTGCACCAAATGCTGCTGTTCGTGTCTGCAGTCCACGCAGTTCAGTCTTTCAGTCCTGTACATTTACCAACCATTCAAGCTCCGTGCAGTATTCACACATATATTATATAAAATAAAATAATAATAATGATAAAAATACATTAATATTAAGACTGTGGGGGCTGTGAATGGATTATTACAATTTGCCTATCATGGTAATGACACCTGTTAGAGGTGTGATACAAAAGGCAATGACAGGCAGTGTAATTTAGTAATTGTAGCTATTGTGCTGTATAGCTGGTCAGTTCACCAGGCAAGTACAAAGAAAGCAATGTTAAGGCTGAGCAGGGGTGGGTAAGCTTAATAGAGAGAGCTAGTGCTTTACTGAAAGAAACTTTTGGTGGAAGGCTAACTCCCAGGGGGAAGGAGTTAGAATGGATTGAAAAGAATGAACAAAAGTATAAAATTGGTACAGGTTCTCCTGTTTCAGTTCTTAAAGTGGCAGGGGACTGCTGGTGATGAGCATGGCTTGCTCCACTGGCCAGAGGAGGGTGGAGGGACAGAGGGAAGCTTTTTGAAATGCTGGAAGATTGCTGGTTTACTGCAGCTGCACAACTGGGGTAACCCCAGGCTAGTGGTTGTCTCTCTCTCTATCTTGCTGCACATCACAGCTGGGTTTGGCAAAATTGTTTTCCTGTCAAGGTAGTGATGGTAAGAGGGTCAAAAGATAAGTTTGAGAGGTCGCAGAAAGCCACTGCTGGCAGCTCATATACTTGAGCCTTGGACAAACCTGTGTGTGCATATAGGATTTGAGTGTTCATCTGAATGTCAGGCCTGCCAACTGCTAATATTTGAAGAGTTAACTAAGGTCTTCAGTGGCTTCCTTCCTGGTATATAGAAGCCATAATGTTAATGATTTTTGTTTATATTGGAGATCATGGAGCTAAGGATACAAGGGTAATTTGTTACTAGTTCCTTGGTAAATGTGTTTGTTTTGTAAGCTGTTTGGAGCACAGACCTCATCCTCCATACCTTGGACACAGAGGAGTGAATACTCAATACTTTCTTAATCCCAAATATCATTGTTTTCGATCATTTTGTGAGCCAAAGAATAACACAAAGACTACACAAATTAATCTTTTTCCCTGATGCAGTATCCCTGTAGACACCTAATAGACTATGTAAAAATGCATAGCCATTAATTAATTTTCTATTTCTATTATTAAGAGAATGCTAAAACGCTTACAGACTTCTTATACCAGACCTATCTTTTTTTAAAAAAAAGTACTTTGAGATCGTTTTTATCTCTCCTCCCTCCACCCTCCATCTGGATATTTGATTTTGCACAGACCATATCGGTCTTTCTTCACGCGAACCTGTAATTATTGAACAAATTGTTGTCACAATGAAGAACATCTTACACGTTTATGAGGATGCATTAGAAAACAATAGCCTTGAAAGATAAGTAGTGGACACAGCACTGAAACATATTAAGGCCAGATCGAGTCATTTAACAGCTTTAAGAGAACAAGGAAGTAGCCTGAAGTTAACAAAGGTCTGCACAGCAGGGCATTTATGCTAGCAAATACTAATTCACATTTGCTAAACACTATAAACAGATTTGCAGGCAACACCAGGCATCCCATTTAAAGGGATTAGGTGTGCCACTTACCTATTGTCTGGGCTGAGGAATGTGGGGTGCTCAATATGTTCCTTGCAATTAGCCCAATTAGGCAGACACGCCCTTTGTGCAAAGCCAGTTACGGGGCACTTAATCCATTGATTGGAAAGGTAATATTTCTTCTTTCAATTCAGAGGTTTGTCCCATGGTGTTACTTGCATCTTTGCTGATCCCACACCTAAATGTTAAAGTGACCACGCATCGTGTGTCAGCCAGCCAGCTGATAAAGTGTATTTGGCTGTTATAAACTATGCACATGGGTGTATTGACTTTGTTGCAGTCAGCTGGTGGAATGCTGCAAGGGAAAAGGAATACCAACCAGCTTTGTAATTGGAGCAAAACTAAGTGTTAATAAGTGGGCCACCTGCATGGTCTAATGCTAAGTGTAGGGTGGTGATTTTTAAGTTGAAAGTGCACACTGCCCTTACTAGTAACTCTTTTTTTTTTCCCCAGCAAGGGTTAAAAACACAGCAGAGAATTCATGTGATATACATGCTATTATCACTAATTTCTGTAGGAAGTGATTCATGTTGTGCTGGAGCTGCAGAAACGCCTGCATTCCTTGTATCCTGCCTGTCATTCAGGTGGTAAAGGCCATTTCCAGCTGGTTGGAGGATCAGTATAACAGAGTCCCTCTGAGCCTTGGAAGGAAGTTAAAGAACCAGTCCCAAAGGCACCTTCCTAGAAAATTATTATGAAAGAAGGTTGTGTAAAAACAGGAGAAGAATGAGCCAAATACTTACGTATTGTCTACAGGCATCTGAATTATATGCCAAAGTAAAAGCAAGTTTTGTGCCAATAAAAAGGAGCTAAAGCAGTGTGTGTTACTGCGTGATCTTCCTGCACTCTCTACTGGCCTTCTGCTGTCTGGAGAGGAGACTTGTCACAGTGCTGAGCTGCTGAGCACTGCCTTCCCCAGAAGGAAAGGTTGAGTGCACACATAGTTAACAGTGTGATGTGTGCACTTGTGCAAGCTCAGGGAATCACGGTGGGGTCTGGAGCTGCTGCAAGCCTCCCAGCTGGCTGTTACAAGCCCTTTCAAACGTAGACCCTAAGGGGTCACTGCAATGTATTAGGCTGGTACAGGCTAATTCTTTAAATACCGGTGGTAAAAGCCTTACCTAATGCATCCTGAGCTTCAAATCTGCCTGTGCCCCCTCTGTCATTATCAGTACCAATGATAGCACTTCGGAAATCCATCTTTAGCTATATAGGGACATCTTTGTTCAAATAAGCTTTTCAGGTTTGTAAAGGATCTTCCTGAAGATAAAAATACAAAGATTCACAGAGCACAGGTAGAAGAGATTTGGCACCGGGCTTCTTTTCTTGAGGAAAGGGAAAGAATATCCAGTCTATGAAACTGAAGTGCGTCATTCCACTCAAGCCTTGCAGGTTAAAGTATTGTGCATAAAATTATCTTATAAGGTGTAAAAGAATGTTTCTTTCAAACAGTTAAGAAACTGAAGCAGAGGCAACACACCTTTTCTCGAGTGCAGCCTTGACTTCTCATGAAATCACTGGAGCTCCTTGGTGGGTTAAAGGCAAGGATGTGGCTACAGCCCTGCTTGTGGCCACGTTCAACCTTCCTGGAGTCAGGCTCGGTGTTTGTGTCCTGTGTTTAAAGGGTAATAGCACTAAACACTGCCCTCACAAACCAGAGTAATTACTTATACTGCTGAAAAAACCCAGAACATGAACAAAAATATCATAGAAAAGCTATTTCTAACACTAGTGCTGCTCTTTATGGCTAAGTGGCAGCCATCATTTTTTTTTCCTAAATTATGTGTTCTTTTTTCAAGCATTTAGATGATGCAAACCAGATTTTTGTGGCAGCATTATTGCTCATAGCCAAAAGAGCATTCAAGGAAACACTGTATTTCTGCTAAATTGCCATTTATTCGGAACACTTTGAGTTGTTTATCTTTTCTCATTCTCCTGACAAATCAAGTAGGCATTGGGCCTTTATTTCTGTGTATAAGTTCAGCAGTAATTTCAGTAAAAGTAATAGCTACCATGTACTTTTTGGGGGTGAGAGTATGAAAAGCTTTTGCTTTATTTTTAAAAGGAAAGCTCCCCAGGAAAATTGTTTTTCCAGTTTAGCAGTAAAACTTCCTGTTCGCTTTGGATTTTTTTTTCCTTACATGTTGTATTATAGTATAAACTTTGTTGTTGTAATTGCATTCTAGGTAGTGTTCTAGAGTTATTTTTTTATTTGTTTACCAAGTGTCTGGACTGACGCTGTTAGTTTAAAAAAAAAAAAAAAAAGAAAGATTGTGAGCATTCATTAGAAGAATACTGTGAATGCCTTTTGGTTTTTCACATTGCTTTTTATTCACTTTGAGTGTTCTTAATAGTAAGTGTTCAATGGAGTGAATGTTCCAGAGGAAAGAAATGGTAACAGATAATCATGCAAAGGTATGTAATTATGGATATTTGTCCTAGGCATGTGAATATGAAAGTTCTTTGGGGTTCATCCAGTCAGCAAGTAAGAACAATAACATGAGATGGAGGTGATTAATCAAGTGTTGCAGGGAGAAAAATATGAATTGCAAGTAATCAAAACAGTATCTAGGACAAATAGTTCACATGCAATCCACAGGCCACACATGTTCACATGACCAAATTACCAAATTGTTTCAAGGTGAGGACATTTGTATACATGAAAATCTTTGTATACAGTCATCTGTATACACACATTTACTTTATAAAAGCTATAAAATTTCTTTTTCAAAATAGACCATTTCTGTTCTGCCTGTAAAGATGGGAAGTACAATCATTAGCTTAGAACTGACTTCAACTTTTGCATTAAAGGAAGCTGACAGTCAGCTCTATCCGATGTATATTATACCCCTGAAAAATACTGTATCATTCACTTTTGAACATGATATTGTGGTTCATTTTAAGATGTTAAAACCTAGACTGAAGGATCAAAATAAACATATTTTTCTTCGTGGTATTTTCTGTTTTTTGTAATTTCTGCAGTGTATGTCCTCTTGTTCTGCTGCTTGGCTTCTGCATAACTGCTGCTCCTTTGCTTGCTTTAAAAAGTCTAGAGATTTTATAGGGATGTTTTTTATCCCTCTTGCTAGGCATTGTAACTTTTAGCTCAATAGTCTTTAATTCAATTACAGTGAATTAAGTTTACCTTAGGATCTTTGGAGCCCCTTAGAGGGCTGATCTGATTAATTACTGTGCAAAACAGATTGTTAAAATAACTAGGTTTTATGCAGTTTCTCTTTGTTCTTTCCATTAGCTTCTGTAATTCATAGACATTGATACTGGATGAGTAAGGTTAATTTGGGAGACATGTTCCCACAAGCTCACTGATTCTTCTGACTTTCCTCTCCAGCCAAAAATGGATTCCCGTGCTGGGGGGGACTATATGGGGCCCCTTCCTCAGCTGTGACGTGTGCCCTCCAGTGTGATGAATTTTGTGTGTTAAACCCAAGTAGATGACCAGAAGAGGAATCAGGATGGCCTTATGTATGGGTCATTATGAATGTGGTAGCAAATGAACTTTTTAATGCAGAGTACAGGCTGAAGTTAATTTTATTTAATTGCAGTAACCTTTAATAGCCAAAGCTAGAAAATATATCCTGCTCATCATCCATGCTCCCAATCTGTGTTGTATCCAGGTCAGTAAAGAGCAGCAGGGTAAGGAGTCATCCAAGCCCTTGACATTGCTACACTCTTCTATGGGTTCACACAGGTCAGGGATTTAGTGGTTAGTGTAAGTGGCTGTGGTCCTGCTCCTGAGCCAAACCAGACAGGCCTTAGTAGAGACATGGCATCTAGTTATACACTTCCTTATATGACAAATAAAAGTGGCTTATGCCATTCTTGGGCAAATTTATCCCATCCCTCTGCAAGCTTGGCAGGCTCGCCGGTAACAAAGTGAACATGGTTTTGAGCCAGACAGCGCAACAGGATGTAAGGGTCACTTTGAAGGAAAACCACCTGTGTTGGGCACGGCTTATAATTTTGCTGGATGCACAGCAGGAATTAGAAAGGGGAAGCCACCCTGTACTCTGTGCTTAGAGGGCCTTCGTGTGTCCCTGTGTGGCTGGAGGTTCTAGCTGCGCCTGAAGCCCAAGCAGTGGGGACGGAGGAGTTCTTAGGCCAGTGCAAACAGTTCACTAGACTACATTCTTGCTCACTTCTTTCCTTCGTTCTTCAACACAGAGCAGAGTGAATAAAATAAGTGCTTTTCTGAGGAAAACCAAGCTGGCTAATACAGGCTCGTCAGTCTTTATATGCTAGAGTGAGGATTTCCAAAGTTAATCCAGGTCTGTAAGGGTGAAGTCCGGTATCAATTGCTTCAAACAGGCTGGGGATTTCCAAAGCTAAATTTGGTTTGTAGGGACAAAGTCTGGTTTTATTCTCTTCAAATAGACCATGCAGCCTGCAGTTTGTGAGAGATGTGTTAATGGGACCCTGTGCATGCTGTAGCTCTCATTCATTTACAGGTTTCTGGGGATTTTTTTTGTATTTTTTGTTGTTTTTTTTTTAAAGCTACCATTTTAAGCTCTGCCATTTGTAATTTTCCTTTGACAGATGGAGAGGTGGTGAGAAGGGAGGAGAGCTGAGATGTTGCTTACTTTCCCCTTTTGGGGTATAGGCCTCATTTTATGGAACTATTGAAAGTTCTCAGTAGTTTAGTTGCTTTTTGAAGTGCAACAGAAAGTCACTGCTGCACTGATGTCATCAAAGAAAAATGAGCTGGTATTGAGCTGAAAAGTGCATAAAAAGTTTATGAATCTTTTAAAAAGTTTAACCATGAACTGCAGCAGTGGATTTTACCTTGAACAAAACCAAATCAAGTGTTAAACATTTCCACATTTAGATGTTGTAATGGTAACTGAAACTTTAAAAGCAGTGTTGAGAGAGGCAAAGTGCTCAGTGAAAGACCCTGGCGATGTGCACAGGAGGGGGATCCAGAGCAGGAGCAGGGCTGGGCGTGCCGGAAATCCATGCTAAAACTCAGTTAAATTAGACCGGTGCCAAGAATTTATCACGCATCTGTTTTGCCTTGATTTTATATTTAATTATCACCTGCAAAAAGTCTGATTTCTAAGCATTTATTATGAAATTAATAAAAGAGTTTACAAGGCAGTGCTGTAATGCACTCCAGGGTGTGTCCTGCTGGAATGGTGCCACTTCCGAAGTTGTTGAAGTTGTTCCTCATAAAGTTAGTGCTTCAGTTTGTGGTCAGTGCAGAACAATATCCTGGGAACAATACTGTATAGTTCTGGTAGAGCTACCTGGCAGAAAGCTGGCTGCCATGCTTGGCCCCAAAATGTGTAAAGGCTGTGTGTGTAGCAGGCTGTATTCCGAGCCATAGGTGATGTGGCACTGGCGTTATGAAGACTTCCTGATAATCACTGCTGTGCTGTTTGCTAATCTCTTTGCTGGGAAATTCACACAGAAGATATACTGCACATATATGTTAAATATATGCAGGATAAGATACATCTTTAAATATGTATATATGCATGCATTTTAAATGATGAGGATCTAATCCCAAAAGATAAGAAAAGATGAGGGTCTCATTTAAAACTAAATACCTAGTTGAAGAGTTTCTTAATCTGTTGCTGTCTTTTCTCAGCAATGTAGGCAAGAGGTGGTAGGAGATTAGGTGTGTTTTGAGTGTTGTGGCTGTCATTGTGTGGGACTCGAGTATATTTTAGTACGTATTGAGCAGCCCTAGGTTCTGTACTTGTCAGCAATGTGCAGCCTTTGTCAAGCAACTTCTTAATTTACAACTTGTCTCCTTTCTATTTTTCTTTTTTCTTTTTTTTAATTAAATTTACTTGTACTCTCCATAGTGCATCCAAACATGCTTTCTCCTAAGAAGTCAGGAATGTGATCCACTCAGAAATATAGGACATACTTAGAGGGTTTCTGTTGGTGTGTGGCCAGTGTATTCTTTCCTTGCCCTTTTACCCCCCCTTTTTTTTTTTTCCCCAAAGTTCAGGTTAGTCATTTTTTAAGTTTCTGTTAAAGGAAACATTATTAAAAATTTTAGCCTCGTAGATTGAGAAAATGTAATTAAATAGATCTCTGATACCTACAATTGCACTTATCAATGGGAAAATTGCAGGATGTCGAGTGCAAAATGTACATGCTGGGGTTTCTTTAAAACTTCTGTTCCTTAGTATTATTATTATTATTTTGTTATTCAATTACTATAGTGCCTAAAGGCTACAACCCTAATGAAGACTTCACTGTACTGAGTATTGTACAGGCGCATGGCATGATTTAGGATGTGAATGGATGGTTGTGATAATTCAATTGTGGTAGCTTCATGATTTGTTTCTCAGATGAGTAACTATTACTGATTATGTATTAATTACTACTTTGTTGCAATCAATGCTGGCCTGCAAGGGTGGTTTAAACTGATGTACTTTTCTCTGTAATTGACAGTGGTTTAGAAGTACATAATGGGCCAAGAGTTGATTACCTCAGCTCATGCAATGAATGGCTGGCCTTGTGCTTGTAGCAATTTAATCAACTACCTATAGCCAAAGTCTTGGGACTGAACCTCTAAAAACAAGGTACATGCAGTTTGGGAGAAAAAGACACATTACAGGTTAAGTGCAAAAGAATAACATTGTCAGCATACAGTACTATGTCCAATAATGCTGTTCCTGTCTGACTACACTGTATTTTTCTACTTACTCTACTAGTGCAGATCTTAGTAATCACAAATACCTTGTGTCAAACCTTGTGGACTAAAATTTCTGCCTCCACCGTTCCAGTTGGAGAATGTATGGTTTTGTGGTATGGTTCATTGCTCAAAGTCCTGTGGCAGATTTCCTTTCGTGGAAAGCTTTTTCCTCAAGCATCTCATGCTGCCCAGAAATGCAGAAACATCTCAAATATTTTAAGTTAGCACCAAGTCATTCAGAAACTAGCTGGCAAATTCCCTATTCCTTTGGAGCATAGGTGAAGTTACTGCTTTCTGCCTAGAACCATCCCAAGTTGGCAAGCACAGTCACCCACCAACTTAAAGACATGTTCTTCACTTATCCAAGCTTCCAAAATATGGAAATTATTCCCTTATATATCACAGCAGTCAGAACAGAAGGCAATATCTATATGATTAAGGTTTATGAGGTCTGTGTTCAAGTACAATGGCAGAGCCAATATAAATCCCCCAAATGAAATAATATAGAAACAAATTTCTCCAGAGACGTACACACTCTGCAAACCTCAAAAACCAGTCACTGATGGTTTTAGAGTGAGGTTTTTTCAGGATGCTATCCACTCATTTGGAAGTTGTTTAATGCTATGTCAAACGGATAATTGATTTGAATTATGATTTGATATGTACACTTTTCCAGTTCTGCATTGAGCATATGGACTACTCTTAGTAGCAGTCCATAGTTTATAGTACCTTTTTCTCCCATGAAAATGAGCTGTTTCTATTTTAGCCAGGTCTGACTGTGGTTTTCCTGTTGTTATAGTCAGCTCCAAATGTATATTATGAAGTAAAGGACATGGCTTCTCTTCGTTCACAACTATATATAGAGACAAGCACTAGTTCTGATCTGTTATACTAATGAAGTTAATAAATGCCTGTTAGAAGTAACACTATGCTCTCCTCCTCGTGTGACCAGAAATTCTTTTAGTTTCTCATGAAGTTCTGCCTGTCAGAATTGCAGTTTACAAAGGCAGGACAAGCATACAATGTGAATTTTTTTGTTGATGCACTTGATTAATGTATTGCTTCATAGTCTGTTATGAAAATTTAACTGTGCAAGTTAAATAAGTTTTCTCTTAAAACAACAAAGACTATTAACAGTGGGATCTATTAATATTGTTAATTTTAATAAATAGCATTATTTATATATCTCTCTCTTCTTCATCGATATTATAACCTACAAAATAATAGTTCTGTAATTTCACCATGAAAATAGTTGCTGAAGGACCATGTCCAGTTCCTTTTGTTCATCCAATTAAAGGTAAATTTTTATTACGTTTTTTGTACGTATTTTGTACGTTGTTAGCTTCAGAAAGTGCAGTTAGTTAGAAGAGACTGAGCTGAAAAGTAAAATCACTGAACAGAATTGGTTTGGTTCTAATCAAACCAGGACACTAGTACAGTTGAATCCTAGTTTCTTAGAAAGCAAATATTAATATGCAGCTTTGCATACCATCAATGCAGTTTTTGAATGTTACATTTTTAGACTCTTAGAACCTTAGTTCTAAAGATGAACAAGTTAGAAATTAATTGAATTAGAGCTTCAGATTCTGACTTCAATTTGTGCTATAACTAGTCAGAAAAACTACCTCTGAACTAAAAAAATTTTCTTTGAAATTAGATGATAAACTTGTATTATCCTGTGATGTAAATTCATGCAGAGTCTGGTATAATTACAGCCGTATTGTCAAGTTTATATATCAAATCTTAACTGCTACTGAGCACATCAGTTGTTCAAGCTTTTCTTGCACTCTAGTCATTGGTGGAAGTTGCAGCATACTACAGTGAGGCATACAGGTGTACATTTAAGGCTGTTGGTGTGCAGAAAGATACCTTTGTGGTAATTAGAAAGATCGTCCCTTGTGAAACCATGAATTCCTGTAGTTTTTACATGAGACCATACACACGTAGTACTTTTTCTTGTGGTAATGGGATTAAGAGTTGTGTGTAAAGTTACAATATAGACACATAGAATTTTTAAATGGAAAATAAAGCTTTTCTGTTAAGCATCAGCGAGGACCAAATTGGCAGTATCAGGCCATTGGCCTTCGGAGGTTTTAGCTGGTGATATTAATTTACCTATTAAAGTTATCTTGCTTTATCCTTTGTGTCATTACTTTACAGAACATTGGTTTGGATGCTTATAGCTAGTATGTTGTGTTTCTCAAACAACAGATTGTAGTGGATTGAGATGGGGACACCTCACTTAAGGTGTTTCCAGTCACAGTTTCTTAAATGGTAGGGAAGAACATGAGCCTGTCTTTGAGTTGTGTTCAGATTAATGCAAAAATATAAAAAGGGAAAGCAAGGGAAAAAATTGACTACAACACTGGACTAGATCTCAAATCTGAGTTTGGTCCTTTTTCTCTGTCACATCCCTCCCATCTGATCTGGCTTAAATCACTTAGATCTTTTACAGTTGTTTAAACCTTTCTACACAAATAGCCTTGTCCTTAATCTCTGTTCCCTATCTCCTTAATTTTACAAGTGCATTAAAACATCACTGTCTTCATCTGTTACCTCTATATACTGTGTATATACTGTGAATTCTTTGCAGTAGTAGACTGTCAAAGAAAAGTGCATAGCAGCTCTTAATATAAAGTGGTGTAGATCTCACTTGGATGACCCAAGTATTACTGTAATATGCAATAACTGAAAAAAAGAATGGACATTGAGCATTTTTGCCCCCAGACTCATTCGAAGTTTATTTTGATCACTTCAAAAATTGATACCATTTCCCGTAAATCATGGAAGCATCAAAATGTGAGTGAGCAAATAAACTACAAAAGCATGGAGTATTTTTTGCTGTCTTGTGAAGTTGACTATAGGTAGAGATAAGGTAAGAGCAGGCACTGTTACTGCCATTAAACCCTCAGCACATCCTGATCCCATGGTCGGTGTTAAACAAATCACTATGCTCTTAGTTACAAGGGTTTTTTTTTCCCCAGGTCAGATTTGCGGGAGGTGGATTTGGGGGTTTTTTAGCTTTCCTTCTTAGTATAGCACATGGTCTGTTTTCTGGGATCACTTGTGACTTTTGATTGAAAAAGTAACCCAAGTTCTCAAAGGCTTAGAACATTGACAGTGTCCTTGATCTTTCTCATGCTCTTCCTCTCAAGCACTGTAATTGTGGCTTTTAATCTTTAAGGGTTTTTTGAAGTTTCTTTAAGGATGCAGGGAGGAACTTCTGTTTGCATTATATGTTGGCTTATTGAATGGATGTTCTGTGGCTTCTTCTGAACCAGATGTGTATTTGATTGCACTATTTCCTGCTATTGAACTCTGTTCTAATATCAATTTTTCTTATATAGTAATATATTAGTTCTCTCACTAAAAACATGCAGCCAGCTCCAATTACTCATTCTTATGAACAGACCTTCTTCTGAGAATGTTCTTATACTGAGATACCAAGTTTAGGTGAAGTCAGTGGACACCTAAAGTTTTAACCTAAGAACCCAACCAATAAAATGTGAATATAAGGCCATGGACATAGATCCTATCTTTCCAAGCTTGCTTGTTAGAGTACTTCAGAAGAGATGGGGTAGGCAGAGAGAAGGAGAACAAGGACACTGTAAAATGTCACAGTTGCAGCTTTTGTTGAGGTGCTTTCGCATTCTCTTACTCTGTAAGTCTTGGGCAGTATGCTCTGAGAAGAGCCAATTCTGTACTGAGGTCCAGTGAAGAACAACCTGAGGTTACTTGCAAACAGACTGCAAGAGTGTATATGCTGTTGTTGCTCCTCTGAGTCACACCATTTTTAAGGTCATTTTAAAAGATAAAATGACACATTAGAAGCAATCAATTTCTGGTTTCATGGAAATGCTACAGTATGTGTTTTCAAAATTATGATGATTTATATTTTTATTCCTTTTTATAGACTTAATATGTAAAGGGATTCAGGAGCAAAACCTTAATGTTAGGGTGCTATTTAAGTACAGATTTCTAGTGTTCATGAAATGGTATTTTTGTCACAGAGAAATGAATTCAGCTGCTGAACATAACTTTTCATTCCACTTAGATGCGTTTATTATATATATTGTCTACCCACGTGTCTCCAGACATGCAACTAAACCTTGCTTCATTGTATATTCCCAAACAGGAGGCCATAGTTCAAGTGCAGTGAAGGGTCATCACATGGTTGTGTAGTTGAGGAAATGGATCAAAGATGCTTTTATGCAATTGTGGGGGGATCACTGTTGTCTTGAAAGACAAAAACGTACCGAAGCTATACATTTTTCTTCATCTGGTCTGTTTCTTTTCAACCTGTGTCTCCAGTCTTTGAAAGACAATATTACAAACACCTATCTTCCTATCTTATGTGCGGTTGCTAAACTCTTGGCTAGATGATAGGATATTCAGTGTAACAAAAGATGCCTAAATTGACCACGGGGTTATGTTCTAGTTGAGGAACTTAGTTAGCGACGTCTTGAGCTTCGATAGATATGTGTGGAAGAGGGTGGAATTTAAGCGAACCTGCTACAGTCTGACCTTTATGATGGATCCTTCCTTCCAGCATAAGCAAAGCAATGGAAGTTTATTCAGACTTTGTAGGTAGTATTAGTAAAGACATGGATTGGTCAGATAGAACATGATCACCTTGGAGAAGGATATTGCCAAATATTAACATATTTAAATGTTCCTAGAAGTAGATGAGTATTACGTGGGTAAGGAGGAATATCGTTTTCAGCAGGGCATTGGGAACTTGGTTATATTTTGGAATTCCCAGATGAGAAATGCTGGTATGATGTCTAACAGATAGTGACAGAGGTGATGTCTAAATTAAACATTCATGCTCCTTCACATGGCTATTTGCTGAAATATTTATGTTGGAATATATTTCATTCTTTTTTATGATTAAAGTTTGCACGAAGTATGCATGTTTGTTTATGCCCCAGAGATTAAGGTCAGTGTTATGATGTGAAAGGCAACTGATTAGATGCTACTTTGGTTTAACAATTATGTATTTATTTATTCATGAGGATTCAAGTAAGTTTAAAAGTATGTTATTATTTTTTACCCTCATAAACAAAATTGTGTATCTTGAAATCTCACAGGTTTCTATAAAAGGATAGCTATTACAAGTAAAGATAAACAATGGATAATGAACTATAAAAAAGACTATCCTATGTCACAGCTTGTAGTCAGGAATTTACAAAAAATATCAACTTGAAACATGATAATTGGCAACCCTATTGATGGGCTTGCTTTTATCATGATAATTTTTTTAGGTTTGATTACCATAGCATTATGATTAACAACTATGATTGGATTTTTGCAGAGTTTTCCCATGCTTAACATTTTTCAGATTGTTTGGTTACAAGCATTTCTGCCAAATTATTCTAGTCCTTAAGTGACAGATACTATTTTCAGTTCCAATCTCTGTAGGTCCTAGAATCTAGCTTACATCTTAAGCTTGCAAATTTGACTTAGATGGTACTCCTAAGATCTAGTATTCCCCAAATCCTTTCCTTTTATTAGGAAGCACTTTTAATGTTTTATTATAGTTTTTCCCATTCTGAATGTTGCTTCAAATATTTTCCAAGTCTGTTGCCTCTGCATTATCTCTCCTTGCTTTGTCATGCCAGTAGCTTCCCATCTTCTAGCTCATCAGAAGCAACCCTTAAAGTACTTTCTGAGCTATCCCCAACTCAGTTCTTGTCTCCCATTTTGTATCGGAAGAGTAAGTACCCAGTGGTCAGCTAATGATGATTGCCTCCGTTGCCTGCAGAGTGGTTTTGGCTATTCTTCCACCATACATCACCTCAACAAAAATTAACCCCGCTCATGTATTGTGGGTGTGATTTCATGCTATAACTAAACTAATCTAATAGTGAGTTGCCACTGAAAGGCACAGGTACAAACCTTCTCCTCATCTGTACAATAACAGGTAATTTACTTAACACATGCAGGGTAATTTACTGAGACCTCTTAATGTACTGCTAACTTTACATTTCGAGGTATTTACACTTACTGAATTGAAAATTTACCTTGCAGCAGAAATGGGAGGAGGCCTAATGGTCAAAGCCTGTGTTTCTGTTCTGAAATAGCGAGACATGGGTGAATCTGATGAATATGAAGATAATGTAACGCCTGTTTCTGTGCTCTCCCACCCTGGGGTGTCATTAATCCAAGCCTTGATGTGAGTCAGTACAACCCAACTGGTTTATCTGAAGTCTGGCAAATGGGAGTAGAATAAATGTCTGGGAAACATCCATATGGAAGAGTGGGCAGCTCTGTCGCTACTATCGCAAGCCACTAGACCTACACAAACACGATTTTCCCATTCCTGGTTATCGGTGGGTTTATGGCCATTTTGCCTCAGGAGCATGATACAAAGTATCTGTATGGGTGCCTTAAGGTCTTTCTAACCAGGAGTTTCAGTAGGCGCTTCAAAGTTTTGCAAGATTTTTTTTTTTAATTGTTCATATACACTTTCATCACATTTTTCACCTGAATTTTGCAGTCCTGCAAAGCTAATTGTTGATGAAAATGTTAACTTTCTTAAGTTTATGATGTTGTCTTTCATTCAAAGGTGATTGCTTTTTCCCTTTTTTACTTCTGTTTCTTGAAAATTTCTTCTTACTGCTACATGACTTGAGACTAAGCAGTGTTCATAACATATAGCTCTATATTTTAAACATCAGTTTTCATCGCTCTTCCCAAGTAGTTTGAAGAACTGTATTACAAATTCCGTTGTATTTACTCATTCCTTTTATAGAAGCCAACTTAGCAAATTAATTTTTGTTCATTGTTCTTTTGTTTGACATTCTGGAGACCACCTCTCTTCTAACACTGGTTCCTATTTTTTGTACCCAACACAAGAATCAGTATTGAGATGCTTCTAAATGAAAGAAATTATATAATTTATGAGAGATTCTTTCAGGAAGGTTGTCTGATTACTGAATATTGTCTACCACAGTTAAGTAACTCAAAATAACTGTAGACAAGATAACCTGAGTTTCAACTCAGGTTTGTGGCCCAAGATAAATCACTCTCCTATAGGCTGAAGTTGTTACTATCCAAAGTTGAAGACTGAGTATTTTGTACAATTTCCTATTTAACTTGCAGACTTTCTTTTGACATTACAGACATTTCAAGGATAAATTCAGATCAATAATTTCATCATTAAACATTTATTTTAAGTTAGGTTCCTTCCTCTCCACTGTCAGGAGACCTATCTTCCTGGACTAGCACAGACAATTTTGAATATCATCCTAAATGAATGTTAGCAAGGAATGAATGAGAAATAAGACATTTTGATGTTTTGGAGAAACTGAAGGCAGACAAAATAAGGTTCACTGAAGATTTTATGAAGGAGCACCAGGATCTTTACTTGACAAATAAATCCAAATCACTGTTATGAAAGCTTAATTCTGGAAATAAATGAGGGCTTTTTGTTTGGCAGTTTTTATATATTCTAGCCTGTTCATTGTGGGAAAACAATTTTTTGAATTTATTTTGGTAGAATTTACTATATCTTAAAGCAGAGAAATTATCATGAACAGTTCCCAGTATTTGACAAAATGTTTGTTCCTATAAAGGAAGATTTTTCAACACATCTCTGAAATACTGTCATCTGTTACTTTCCGTAACACATACAAGAGGAGTGAACAGCTAACATGTGCTGCTGGAAACCAAGCTAAAGAACCGGAACCCTTTTTCTTCACGCTGGCATTCATGTTTAATATTAAGACCAGTTATCTTCCTGTAATTCCTACTAGCTTACTGAAGCTTCCGTAAAGAAGATTAATTTTTTTTTACAATGGTGCGATGTTATGTGCTTTGATAAGGAAATGTTTCTTTTCTGTAAGTCAGTTGTTAGTAATACAACAATTATTTGATAATATTTCATTCACAATGGCATGCTTAAAATAGTTGCTGCCAATTCTTTTTTTAAAAAATAATTACTTGTTTCTAACATCCCTAAAGAAATAATTATGTAATAAAAAATTACATGACTGACATACTGGTTACCTATAACAAGTGCAAGTATTCCTTGAATTTTTAAGCAATTTCATAGGATTTTATATTTAAATATTGAAACCTATTAAAATTGCCCATGGAGATTTGTGGGAGAGGTTATCTATGGGCCTCTGCTAATTAATTATGATATATTTTACTTCCATGTGATTTGTCACTACTAGTCCTGTAAGGACTACAGGAAAAATCATTTGTTTAATCTGACTGGGACCTTGTGGCATTTAATTGTAAGCATAACTGTGATACAATAAATCCAAATGAATTTGGACAGTGATTAACAGGGAGCTCCTTGATATGTTAATGAGATTAAAAAACTGGTTCCTAAGTGTTTCTGTGGATTTCAATAACATTTTTGCAACTAAACAGTTTTTAGGATAAGAGTGGTTGCTTGTTGTTGACCAGTATACATTATTGGTATATGTGACTATGGAAAATGTACAAAGAAAATAAAATATGGAAGGCTTATGCTGCATTTAATTATGATGAGCCAAACAAAAATACACCAGAGTTAACCTTATTACATATATATTTAAAACATCCTAGAATGTACTAGTTAACTAATCACAGATCTGTTTTTCCTGCTCTGAAAGCTTATTATCTAAGACACCTGCAAATATTTAGACATCTGCATAGCTTTACTACTGTGAGTAGTTCTACTGATTTTGTTTGTCTATTTTTGTAGGATTTATGCCCAAATTAGTCATTACATGGCAAATTCACAACGTAGAATCATAGAATCATAACGGTTGGAAGGGACCTCTGGAGATCATCTGGTCCAACCCCCCTGCCAGAGGAGGTTCGCCTAGAGCAGGCCACACAGGAACACATCCAGACAGGCTTTGAAAGTCTCCAGAGAAGGAGCTTCCACAACCTCTCTGGGCAGCCCGTTCCAGTGCTCTGGCACCCTCAAAGTAAAGAAGTTCCTCCTCATGTTTAAGTGGAACTTCCTACATTGAAGCTTGTGCCCAGTACCTCTTGTCCTGTTACTGGGCACCACCGAAAAAAGACTGGCCCCATCTTCCTGACAGCCAATTATAAGAAACACACAACATGAAAAAGAAGAAAGAAAAAATCCAGAATTTTGATATGGTTATTCATACATATATAAGCATGTATGTTAATCCTTTCAGACGCTTTGTCATCACATTGCTAGAAAGCTGAAATTTTGAAGTATATATTTATGATTTTGCTATTTAGCAGAATTATAATAAAACTGTAGAAAAGATAACCAATATTTCCATTAACAGCATCAAATTACTACTGGACTTCAAGGAATTTTTTGTTTATTCTTGCAGCTTGCCTTCTGCTTATTTTAGTTTTTTTCCAAAACTTGGCTCATCTTCCTCTGTGTTGATCTTTAAGTGGACTTGATATCATCTCCAATTGTTTGATCATCTTTCTTTTCTTTATTCTTGTAATACTTTTATTGCTGAAAAAAAATTAATTGGAAGATTGAAACCCTCATTCTTTGTAACCAGCATTCTTACAGCAATAGTGCAGTTTTCATATTCTGCCCTGGGAAAATGCTCTTCTCTGCTCTAGGAGGAAAAATGATTCCGTTTCTACGGCTTCTCCATTCCTCAGTGTTATGATTGCCAACTAAAGGTCACTATCAGTTGTCACTGTAACTTTGTGTTTCTTCAGCAGTAGAAATTAGACTGCACCTCAAAAAGGAGATCTAGGAGAGGTTAGCATTTTTTGACTTAATGAACAAGCAAGACTTGATTTGGGACTTACTGCCAACCCTCTGTGTATTGCATTTCTTTTTAGACTCCAGCTCAGGGAAATCTTTAGTATGAGAAACATGCTAACATACATTTAGTTGCTTGTTTGTTCATCTCTTTGTCTTCAGTTATGTGAAAGGAGGAGGATAGAGTTCAGGTGGAAGGGGAGCGGCTTAATACTGTCTTACAGGATGCTACAAATGTCTAGCTGCTTTATCTGCGTGTGTGCTGGGAACTCTGTGTGGAGCTCGCTTAGTATTTCCTTGGTCTTCTACAGCCAGCAAGCTCTGCCATGGAGGTTTCTTCTTTGTGCTGCCATGCAAGTCTGTCCACTGCATTCCTTGGGTCCTTTAGTTCTTTGTGTCAGTTATTTCCCTAGCTCCTTTCTGTTTGTGCTGTTCCATGAAGTCCTTAGAGAAGAAACTTTAATGTGTCTTAGAGCTGATGTGAGGGCAGTCCTATCACCAGTATAATACAGGTTTCTGGTTTCCGTTTGCTTGCAGAATTAAAGAAGGGCTTTGAGGCATCAAACCCTCCCACAGCTCTGAGGCAGAACCCATGATGTGATTGGTTTAGCTAGCTTTGTTTTGTTTGTAATCTGGATTGCAACTTCATACTTGGATTGATTTTTATCATTGGGGAAGAAAACATACATTGTTATACTAACAATAATTAGACATTCATGCCACAAGTGGTGATATGACCTATACTCTGTTGTTGTCCCCCACACAGAGGTCTCTTTGTTTCATTGGAAGCCTAGATGTAGAAATGATGGTGAGAACCGGCCACAGGGAAAGCTGCATGTGTCTTGTAATGGGCTGGACTAGAACATGTGGTGATGTCCCCTGAGCTCCTGCGGTACTGATTTATTAAAATCCATAAATGAAGGTTTTTACTCAAAACTATTATTTGTGTAGGACGTTTACTGGTATGTGCTGTTTATGTAAAGGTTACTACAGTTGCCCAACTTGCCCAACTTCAGCTCGCAGTTTGCTGCACGGCTTGCGTTATGGAACTGCCATCAGTAGAGCTTGATGTATTGGCAGCTCCCATCAGCTGAGGTTTTGGTACCTAAAGAGGTGGGTTGAAACACATACTGATGGTAGCGCTAAAATCTTCAGCACAGCAATGATTAACAATAGTGGGTAAACAGCCAGCAGTCCATTGTTTTGATTGCAGGCATTAGTTTGACACAATCTTCATTGCAGTAGCGTCACAGTCATTATTTCAGGCTGTTTGCAAATTCAAGAACATAGTCATGTCATTAACAAAATGTTTTAATTTCACAGCTGTGAAGATTTTCCTTTTGACCAGGAGAGTTAGAAACATGTTTTTGAAGAAAGCGTAGAGGTTGCAGCAGAATATTGCAGCAGAGAGTGAACACTGCATCAAACTCTGCTTCTGTATTAGCATGGAATGTGCAGAACTGTGTTCAAAGGTTGCACAACAACCATGATCTAAATGTGGTTTTGTGTTGTTTTTTTCTTCTGATGAGAGGCATACGATAAAAGGGCTGTGAGCTACCTAGACCTCAGAGTTGCTTAATAGCTTGTGGGAGCCAGCTACTTGCCAATTTTAGAGCATCGGTCTATCTGACTTAACCACATGTAGACTTACTGGCAGGTCTACTCAAATCAGTGGTGTAATTATTTACTTCTTAAAGAGAAAACAGGCTTACATTGTAATGACCTTACAATAACTTTCAGTTTTATGTGGAGAAAAATAAACAGTTGTCATTTCCTTGTTATTTTGAGGTTTAAGACTTTACCACAAAGGTTTTAAATATTTACTAACTACTATGTTCTCTGAAATTTCTCTGTTTAAAAATACAATACATTTATTCAGGGAAATCTTTCTGCTGCAGCATGCTTTACAATCTTGATTCTAGGACATTATAAATGAATGTCTTTCCCCTCCATTTTTCTTAGTATTACTTGACTTTTAATTCATTCAAACTGTTTATTACTTTTGGTATTTTAGCTGCCAAGTAAAATTTTGAAATACAAAGGCTGTTTTTTTCTTTGTGATACAGTCATAGAAAAATATTGTTGGCATTGGAAGAAGAAGTAAGTTTGCCAGTGTCATATCTGAAAAATAATTTCACATCCAAATGCTCCCTGAGAGTTAAATTGTGTTGATATTGGGGAAACTGAGTGTTTACTTATTTCTCTTTTGTTAATGTTATTTTTTTTATATGACCTAAGGAGGAGAAAGTCTTTTCATTTAACCAAATATGGATTACTCTCTGTTTTTCCTACTTTGCCTGACATTGATGATTAATAATTCCATTTTTCCTGGTATACCTTTTTATTTCCTGTAGTTACTCTGAAACATTAAAAAGAGATGAAGCAGTAATTTGGTGAGGGAAGGAAGGAATTCTAGGACAGCAGTATGGCACTAATGGTCTGGTGCAGCTTGCCCTAGGACTGATTAACTTTGGAAGTGTATTTATAAAGCAAGAATTGCATCACTTCCGTTTCCAGTTTCTTCTAAATGTATGAAGCTAGTCTCAGTAGTTGGGCTTTGTCCTGGGAAATGTTATAATTTCAGCTCTATTTACTTCAAATCAGAATGTAAAGTTAAAATATCCTTCTGGTTTTTTTTTCTTCCTCCTCACTGAATGGGAAGCTCTGCAGCATGTTGGCTTGGAAACACAGAATTTATTTTTTTTTTTTCCTTTGGAAATCTTGAAATGAAGGTTTTCAGTGTTCCCAACATGTTCAACTATTTCATTCTGATTTGACCTTAACCTTTGTTATCCCAGATTGCTACAGGGCTCTGTGGTAGTTGCAGACCTAGCTTGTAGTCTTGCTGCTGGTGCACTTAAAGAGTTTGGCTTCTTGGAGGTAATGCATCTCCATGATCCATCACATCAGTTAGATCAGATGGCAGATTACAGACTTTAAGATAAAACCTTGGATTCAGCCATCTTAGTTAGATCTGGCAGAGAAAATGTCACTGTACACCCACTGGAAGTTAATGCCCAAAGAGCTTAGATTAAGAAAAAGAAAGTGGGAGTGCTTCCAAATGTCTCCGTGACAAGTGAACCAAGCTTTGGACAGTTTGTCTGATTCCTGACTGTAGCAGATGAGGAACGCTCACACATATTTTGCCAGCTCCGCTCTTGTTATGGAGGTATCTCTAACAGGAAAGCAGGAGCCCTGTGCTACTCCCCCAGATAAAAATGAGAGTCCAGTAGCTCAAGCTAAAGTACCAGAGTACCAGAAAGAAGCTTTATGTTTTGCTTCAATTTCTGGTCTGTTTTAGTCAAAGATGAAATTAAGGCAAAATTAAACTCTCAATAAATTACTTAGCTGACTGTTAACATGGCTTAACACAAAGAACCTCACAATATTTGGAGTACTGTGCTATAGATAGGATTTAAATTTTTATTTGTAAATTATAGTGTTAAAAAAAAAAATCTTCAAACTTCAAAACCAGTACGCTTTCCATTATCTCACAACAGTGCATAGGCAAAGGCTCCCCTCCATGAGGAATGGTGGGTGTGAGCAGACTGCCATGCCCTAGCTTGTGGGCTGAAAGTAGGTCTCCAAACACTCCTTTCAGCTGATTGAACACCAGCACACTGGTTTTATAAATGAATACATGAAGGCACTGAGAACGTTGAGGGCTGGTGTCAGGAGTACATGTTTGCCATTTGCTTTCAAAAGCTGCATTTAGTAATGAATAAAATGCTAAAAGAGAAGGTTGACATGTTTTTCATACACAACATTTTTTTGTGTGTATGTAGATTCAAAATATTTTTATCTAGAACTTTTTAAGCCATTAAACCTAATATTTCTCATGTTCATGGGGAGAAAGAGCAAATGTAACTCAGCCTGGCTTTGCAAATTTTCAAAATCCTCCATAAAATAGTACAAAGAAACTTGCCAAACATATAAGGAATTGTATAAAATTTATTTGCTTTGCTTGATCTCCTTTCAGTCTGGATAATCATCATATTGTTAGTTCCTGAAGTGACAGGTGCCAAGTATGTAATAGCAAAAGCTGAGGGGGAAAAGATAGTAGCCCTCGCTGTGGTGATCTAGTGAACTGGAGAGATGCAGCTCTTGTTCCGCTGTGGTTTCTTAACAGGTAATGCTTCTCTGGGCTGGAGATGGGGGTTGAAAGGGAAAGGAGAAACTTCCTCCTTTGCTTTTGTCGTGATATATTCTCAGTTCGTTATCTAAGATGTGGGAATTGAGAGTCATGTACTTGGAGCCCCAAATATCACTCTATGTGTTCAAGCATCTCGGCATAGGTCGAGAAGTATATACACTGTACTAAAATGGGAATTGTGGGGTGGGTGGTTGTTTTGGTCTTGGTAATAGAAAATGCAGGTCATCTTGGGTGGGGAAAGTAGGTATATTTTTATGCAGAGCCCAATACTAACAAGTAAATATTTACCTTGGAGCAGTCATGTCATGTTACCATGCTATTTCATTGTAGGAAAAAGTAAAAGGTAAATGTTTGCTTTTTAGCTACTGTCTCTGGAGCTTTTAATATAATACTGTTTAAAATTCTTATTCCTATCTTAAAAAGGCTGGGCTTTTTACAGAGAAAAGCCAACAAAGACAACAGCAATTCAAGTTTCCCTTAAGGCTCCACCACGGTGCAATGACCCATCCTGGAAGAACAGCCCCTAATGCGCTCCCTGTTAATGTTTATTATATCTTCAGCCTTTCTGCCTCAACTACTAGCATGGCTGTCAGCTGGAAGGAATTTCAGTGGTCGTTTTTCTAACAGTTCAATTGGAAGTGGATTTCTGCTGCAGAAGGCTTACCACTCAGCAGTGACTTGTGGCCATTATTGCCTTTCTTTGTTTCTGCTATTGTCTTGTAGGGGACTAATGCGGAATCCTATTGCTTATTCTATAGATCCCTGCCTGCCTTTTTAGTTACCTGGATTATAATGAATGACTGAACCAAGTCCGTCTTCAACAAAATTGAATTTGATACCGTTTAAACTTGCTCTACATATAGAAATGAGATGAATTTGGGGTGTGCCAGTCACAATTAGAAAGATATTCCAAGTATATTACCTTATTAGACATACTTTTTTCCTATCCACAAAGGACAGTGAGTGGCCAGTCAACTTTGCAGCTATTGCGAGTGATTTGCCATGTCTTTTGACAGAAGTGGAATTTTATTTTAGGTGACTTAATCATGGACTCTTGGTAGGAGTGAGGATAACGATAGAGTATGGTCTATGACCTTGTCCTGTCAGTGCCAATAAACCAAACTATACATTCAGATTTCAAACAAAGTTTCTGTCAGTAATCCTGGGGGTGATTTCTACAACTTTCTTGACAGGAATATTGAGACAAGAAAGCTTCTAAAAACTTCTTGGAACAATGCTAAAAGATAAAGCTATCCGCAGGCAAAGGGGTTATAAAGAGGGTGGATCCCTGCATGGTGAGGGCAGCAAAAAGACCAATAATGGTAATGCCAAAAGCAATGGAGGTTGTTACTGTATTTTGGCACAAGCATATGGTAGCTGGCAGCAAACCATGAGTAGATTTTGTGTGCTGAGCTAGTCAGGAATTGTTATATTTGTGTACAATGTTTGTTTGCTAAGCTTTATGGTCAACTTCATTACTCTTCATTTTATTCATTATTATGTCACTGAGCAGTAACTTGTTAAAAGATTAAAAGTTCCAATTGGTTGCTCATGCCTAAGGTATGCAAATGCTTTGCAGCTCCAGCAGTAATTTACTGACATTCTGGCAATTTGCACTTAAATAGTTTATGCACGTGCATATACATGTACATAAGCACAGTGTTATAGGTAAATTTTTTTTCAGAAACTCATTGCAATTAGCTCTTAGTATAAAGGACCTGATCCTACAGTCCTGGTGCACACAAAAATCCCTATTATTTATTTGGAATTGACCAGTTTAAAATGTCTGTAGGAGAGATCCTAAGAGAAGAACATTCTTTTTCAAAAATAAAAACAAACAATGAAGAGGCAAAATCTAACGCTCCCATAAAATCTGACGTGCAACAGTTAATGCAGAGTTTCTTTTGATGCAGACATCAACAAAATTTTCTCAGAACCAGTTTTTCAAATGGGTTGCATGGGTTTATACACGTGCACAAATATACATATATGCACACACAATTTTAAGAGCAGATCTTTGTGTGTGTTTGCATACATATATTCAGGCATATAATTTTAATCAAGTTTTACCCTTCTCTCACTCAACACATACTTCTTATCTGCATCTAGCTTTACAAATATTGCTCGTGAATAGTGATAATTCTTTTGTTATGAAATTGTTTTTTGATACTGCTGTATCCTCAGGTCTAGTACAAATGCTCACATTTTAAAGCTTCATAGGCAGCGATTCTGTGAGCGCAAAACTTATTAAACTCCATCTTGAAGACCAGAATCAAGTGTCAAACACTTAGAGTAATTATTCTTAGAGAACAGATATTTCCTCATCCAGACTACAAAATCATGCAGTACTATATGAATTCAGGTAGTATAAGGCTGGTGTGAGCCTTTTCTTACTAAGTAGAATTACAGATTTGTCCATAAAAGTAGATCTTTTAAAACTCCTAGAGTGATTTATATAGTTTTCTTGCCCTTATACAGACACCTTATATAGGTGTTCCTCCCTTTCTTTCAAATAAAAAACCCCAAACCAAACACTTTGTTATTTAAAACAAAGTGGGAAATTTGCAGAGTTGTAGTATACAAATAAGGGGCGTTCATCTCAAAAATCCTAAGGGAAGATGTTATTACTCAATACTTACGAATTCTTACACTGAATACCCAAATGAAAATGGTTTGCCACCTTTTATTAGCACATTTCTTAGATGCAGTAGAAGCAAGTTGCTTATAACCATGGTACCCTTATGACATGATAATTTAGCTTTAGAGGGATGAGTAATACCTTTTTATTTCACCACTCATGTTTTTCCCCAAATTTATCAACCAATCTGATTTAAAATGTTCCTTTTTTCTCCAATGCTACTTTACACCAAGGCACATTCTCTCTAGAGGAATTTCTGGCAAGTGAAGCTGTGTTGTTATGAGGTTGCATCAGAGTGAGAACAAGGTGCTTCATTTTGTGGCTTCTGCCATTGTTTTAGCTTTCTGGAGTGTCTCTTGAATACACACATTTTCAGTGAGTGAATGAGGACCAAAGCTGTGGTTAGCTTGTTGTGTATGTTTCTCAGAGTTTGATACTTCTTTATGATCTATTGTATTTGCCAAGGTTAGGTTAACTTTTTCCTAGATCGGCTGAGAAACCTAAAAATAGCTAGTTTATACCAAATAAATACAGCAGTTTGTGGGTTTTGAATGAGGAAGCAGTTTGCTTTTTTATTGTCTTTTTTTTTTTTCCTTAAGTTTAGTTGTTCAGATGTTTTTTTTTCCCTTTTCTCAACGACCTCGATGAAGGGACAGAGGGTCTTCTCGGCACGTTTGCTGATGATACGAAACTGGGATGTTTGGCTGATACACGTGAAGGCCGTGCAGCCATTCAGCAGGATTTGGACAGACTGGAGAGATGGGCAAAGAGGAGCCTAATGAGGTTCAACAAGAATAAGTGCAGAGTCCTGCACCTGGGAAGGAGTAACAAAATGCACCAGTATAACTGGGAGGTGATCTGCTAGAGAGCAGCTCCATGGAGAAGGACCTTGGAGTCCTGGTGGACAGCAAGTTATCCATGGGACAGCCATGTGCCCTTGTGGCCAAGAAAGCCAATGGTATCCTGGGGTGCATTAAGAAGAGTGTGTCCAGCAGATCGAGGGAGGTCCTCCTCCCCCTCTACTCCGCCCTGGTGAGACCTCACCTGGAGTACTGTGTTCAGTTCTGGGCTCCCCAGTTCAAGAAGGACAGAGATCTACTTAATGGAGTCCAACAGAGGGCTATGAGAATGATTAAGGGACTGGAACAGCTGCCTTATGAGGAAAGGTTGAGAGACCTGGAGCTTTTTAGCCTGGAGAAGAGAAGACTGAGAGGGGATCTAATTAACGTGTATAAATATCTGAGGGCTGGGTGTCATGAAGAAAGGGGCAACCTCTTTTCACTTGTGCCCTGCGATTGGACAAGGGGCCATGGATACAAGCTAGAGCACAGGAAGTTCCACCTCAACAGGAGGAGGAAATTCTTTACTGTGAGGGCTACAGAGCACTGGAACAGGCTCCCCAGGGAGGTTGTGGAGTCTCCTTCTCTGGAGACTTTCAAGACCCATCTGGATGCATTCCTGTGTAACCTGTCCTAGATTCTATGGTCCTGCTTGGCAGGGGGTGTTGGACTTGATGATCTCCAGAGGTCCCTTCCAACCCCTAACATTCTATGATTCTATGATTCTGTGATTCTACTCTGCATCATAATGGGTTGGAAAAGAAGGTATAAGTTATGACACCTAAAGCAGTAACAAGAAGAGACAACATTCTAACATCTTTTTTTCATTTGTCAGAGTTTTTCCTTTCGGTGTACAGAGGCAGAAAAGATGGTCAGTCTCCTCAGGATATAATCCTTTCTCTCTGATAAACTCAGATACTGTTCCACATAAGCTAACAGTGACTGGCAGGGGATAAGCCGTTCCAGGTTAGATGAGAACCAAGCACTTTTCTTTTACTGGCGTGTAAAATAACTGTTGAAATCCTGAAGTCAGTTGTGAAAATGCCAGGGATTTTTTTTGAAATAAAGTCCTCAGGGATTTGTGGCAAGAAGTGATTCTGCATCAGTCAGTGAAATACCCTGAAAACTCTCAACGGTCTTCTGCGTATGTGTTTTCCATTTGCCTATGAGCAGAATATTTCAGAAAAAGCTAAACCAGAAAGGTCTCTGCCATTTATTACCATGCAAAATAACATTAAGGAATGTGAAACCACCAGAGAGTTCTGAGAACTTAGGGTCCAACCAAGTTGTTACTTGTGATTTGAAGTTCATAACCAGGTAGATTTCTAAGATGGTCTCTTTTATCCTAATTCTGTTTTCCTACATTTAATTCTTTATGCCTAAGAACTAGAGGGCAGAATTTTCTTTTTGGGTACTGATATAATTATTCAGCTGCAGTTACAGGCAGTGGGCTGTAGAATTAGGAAAAGAGAAAGCATTTGATGTTTGTAGGGAATCACTTATTTTAAGTAAACCTTTCAGAAATGGACAACTTTCTGGTTTTTAAAAAGAGCTATAGAAGAATATTTCTTGAAATACAGTAAAACAAATTGACTGTACTTCCAAGTCATCACTTTCTGTTGTTGGTAGCTGAAAAAAATGCCTGTATTTCTTCCCTCTCATTCTGTTCTTTTTCTGCTATTTCTTTCTATCTTACACACGCTCATATATGCACTTTTTCTTTCTCACACAGAGATGTACTGGCTTTTAGTTTTCCAACTTTAAATTGATTAGAACACATTAATTTTTAAATATATGTCACATATCCTTAACCAAGCACTAAAAGGTTGATAAGGCTTCATGGTGTAAAGTCTGATCCAAAACTCAGTGAGAAGAATTTTAAAAATGTGGGCTGCCCTTCATTAGCCCTCATGATATCTCTTGACAGGCAATGTGTGCGTACGTGGCCATGCCAGGCCAGGGCAAGACCAGCTGCCATGCACCATTTACCCTCTGTCAGCAGCTTCAGTCAGAGCCCGGGCAATACTGTACACACGAGTCTGTCATGCGTCAGCATCAATTAGGCTCAGTTTGCTGCGCTTGGGAAAAGCAACAGCCCTACTATTAACCATTTTTCTTCTTTCCTTCCCCCTGATCCCCATTTGACTCTCCAAGCAAACTGTTTGATTTGGCAGAAGTGTTCTCATACAAGTTCTTGCAAATAGTAATTGCAGTTTGTTTTACAATAACTCACTAATTCAGATCAGTTGGTTTTACTGCAAGAAATTGGATTTATTTGCGCTATTGTTTAAATGAGGACACAACCTGTGCTCTTACAACCATTCTAATTCTCCCTTTCACTTGTTATGAAGAAGTGTTGATGTCTGCCTGTCTGTACACACATATATATAGACTTATACCCATGCACACGCACACACAGATTATAATAGTAAACTTTAAACTTATCATAAAGCCAGGGTACTAAAATATTTCATTTTAACTATATCTTCTGACCTTCTTGTATTATATACTCAATGTGTTTTCAACTGTAGATATACCTTTGCATCGTTGTTTTTCTGGGTATTGTTATTTGAAGAGCAAGGCTAAAATTTCCCCAACTTTGTGAGAAACCAACATGTGCGGTCATGCCTAAATTTGACTCACTATTTTGTGGCTTCTCACTGCTATTATGGAGGGGGTGGGGAGCAAGACGACCACCCATGTTGTGTTCTTGTCGAGCGGCATGGTGGGCAAATGAGTTCACTGATGTGCAGTAAGTGTTAAGAGAACAACCTCTTCTGGCAGAGTTTTCAAGCACTTCCCTCCTTCCCCCCTTCCCCAAATTACAGCTTCTTCCTCCATATAAGTATAGAACACACATGACTATTTATATAATGAAAGAGCTACTGTGTACTTTAATGGATAGTTAAAGACATTTTCACAGGTCTGTATCCACATGGGATTTATAGAGACTTACAGGCCTGGTCAGTTTGTAAAATCGTGATAGCCCAAGAGACTGTTGTCAGATGTTAGTAACAAGACAGTGTTTGAAAAGAATCAAAACAATATAAATCCTGTGAGATCTGTGGCAGCAGGATGGGTTCTAATGGAGAGGAAGACGGGGTCGACCACCACACAAGAGAACAAGGAGAAGAAAGTGTTTTTTCTCTTTCAAGCTTGCAGCACCAGCAGGGGTAAGCAGGTTTCTAAAAAGAATCTCATCAGCGGATCAATCCAGTGTAACAGATGGAGTGCACAGATATTGTCTATCAGATTTCCATCGCATGTGGCAAACAAATACATTGTTGCAACTGTTAGCAGCAAAACTTTTCCTTTTTTTAACATCATAATTACCAAGAGTTGAAAAGAGCTGTGGGTTAATGATTTCCTAACAATAACTATAGGGGGTTTGGTGGATAGTAACTTCCCCAAGGAATACATTAGCAGGAGATACAAAGTCACTGAGCATCTTGAATGGAAGGGTTTGAATCCGCAGAAATAACTGCCTATAGCAGCGCATTTTGAAAAGTCGAAATTTTCCTAGGAGAGAGAGACTGGACTGGATCTTCATCTGCTGGAATTGGCAGGTTTACACTGCAGTCAGTGGAAGAAAACCAGTCCATACCAGCTCAAAGTTTTGAGCTTTGTTGCCTTTATAAAAGCATTTGCAAGAGAACGATTTGGAAGGGCTGAGAAAGATTCAGTGTGCATACACAGCTGCAGCCATAAGAGGCAAGATATGAGGCTATGAATTCATTTCCCGGTGTTATGAATATTGCTGGTTTAAATTAGATATTAATTTTGTTAAGTCTTGATGCAAATATCAAAATCTGGATGCAAATAATCATAGAGTCATAGAATGGTTTGGGCTGGAAAGGAACTTTTAAAGATCATCTAGTCCAACCTCCAAATATGTAACGGGTCTCTCAGCATTGTTTCATTAATCCTGAAACAGAATCAAAATGAAGTGGTGGCTCTGGAGATGGGCTAATAACTGCATGGCCCTCTCAGTGTTGGTGTGAATGCCATAGGTTTGGACGTGATGGGTATCATGGATTAAATGGTTGCACTTTTAACAAGAACATAAGTCACAAGTAATTTTAGTAAATAGCAGTTGTTGGATCTAATAAATATGTTGTTAAGAACTAAAGCCCCATGATTTAGTTACCATTTAGTTGCAGAAAGTACCTCAGACATATGGCCAGATCATTTCAAAAGTTCCTCTAGGTCAAACAAACCAAGTGGGTAATATGGTGGGTTAGTTCAAAGAACTAACTAGAAAAGGATCAGCTGGATTTGAAGGCACAATTCAGTTGCCCAGACATATGGATATGTCACCATTTGAGATGACAGAGGGCATCTTCCATCCATCTGCCAATCCAAAGGAATATAGGTCTCCCATAGATCTTCTATCTCTAAGAATGATCCCATGATGATGACTTGAATAATATCATCTCTCATATGACTGTAGGGAGCAGGGCAAATGAATCAAGCCCTGGGTCATGTCAAAATGGATGTATTGGACTAAGGTTTCCCAGAGAGTTTATAGTGTCTCCACCTGTAGAGATACTCAAAACCCCTGGGAAACCTGCTCTAGGTGACCCTGCTTGAGAAGGGAGGTTGAGCTACATGATTTCAAGACATCCCTTTGAAGTGCTGGGTCTCAAGTTGTGGGCCCCAAGTTGGAGTTGACCTGTGAATGAGTCACAACCTAGCAGAATGTTTTGGTTTTCTTATTGGCCTCATGTTTCAGAGGCAGAACCTGGTCCACCTGTGGCTCTGCCCTCACCCAGGTGATCATGGTTGGGGTGGTGGTAAGGCCAGAATTCTATTAACCAGGAGCTGAGCAGTTGGAAGAGCTTCCTGTTGGGTATGGCTTCTGTTGGGGCTGGTTGCATCTTGCTGAGCTCTCTCTTGGTAGTGTCCTCCCATGTGAAGGGCCACTGAAGGAGCCATCTCTGTCCAGTGGGCAATGCTGGCAGCTCAGTGGGCAGTGGAGAAGCTGGGCCCACAGGAACCTATGGCAGGACTGTCTGAAAGAAGAATTCTGAGAGGATGTTGCTGAGTTTAGTGTTGGCCTGTGTGATCAGGCAACTGATGGCAGCATAAAATGATGATGGCTGAACTGGCACAACACTCATCTAACTAGTTCCAACAAGTCTGTGATTCTGTGAAGATCAAAGGTGGGTATAATGACAAAGCAATGCAAACTGTAGGTTCAATTCTTTGTCTTTCAGGCGTGCAGAAAAGGGAATTCCTGGTTCCTCAGAATTTTAACACCCAGCAAAATGAGTTATGTTCTCAGGAGCTGTGGCAATTTGAAGTATTATCTTTTTGTTACAGCAAATCCGTCCACTGGTTCGCTTAGTTTTCGTTTTTTAAAACTTTATGCAACATAATAAATGTAGAATATGAGAAAAGACTGACTCCATGCGTAAGGCATGTGGCTCAGATGGTGGTGTTTTCAATTCTAGATCTATTGTGAAGTTTCTCATGAGTATGCAAGAAGCTTCTTAGTCTTTCTGTGACTCTGTTTCCCAACTTAGCAAAGGAGCTGTTTAAGGCAGGGTCTGACTTTTTATCTATTTTATGAAGTACAGTTAACCTAATGAGACCAAGTGACTACAATCACATGTCGTTGATGAGCTTTGAGAGTGATTCTGGCCCAAAGAAACCAAGTGTCCAACTGAAGAAATATCAGATCTACCTTCACCTCAGATATTACTACATTTTTGGCTAATGTTGTAATTCAAAACATTTCTGATCGAGCTACCTTTACCTTAAATATTATTAAGTTTTTGGTTAATATTGTAAGTCACAACATTTCTGATCTTAAAGGTTTAGCCACAATAAAAAAGGATTTTGCAGAAGTGAAAAGTCAAAGTGTTTGCATAGCATTTAAAACAACCGCATATTATTAAGAATTTTTCTTTGCATTTTTTAGCATGTATGACATTATTCCATTTTTTTAACTAATGCTCTAAGCTTGCTGTATTTGATCAGCACTTGAGCCACCTCAAGTAAAAATCGTATTCTGAATTGGCTCCTATTCAAAGCCCCCAACCCCTGTGCATCTTTTCATTTTAGTCTCCTCTTCAATTCCAAGAATTCTAAAGCAAAAGCCAAAATAGTATTTACACCCTTGCTTCAACCAAAATACCTCCTTCTGGGCCTACTTTCTTTGCATGCTAACCCTGTAATTCTAGCTCTGCAGGAGCCCTGGTGTCTTTATAGTATCATAACTAGCCCTTACATCTCTGTCTAGCTACTGAATAACCCCACTTCTGGAAAGAAATAACTACACACCTATTCATGCCCCTTTTTATGTGCTTATTAATTGAGCCCTGCCTTCCATTTCTCCCAATACAACAGAAATCAGCAAACGCTCTCTGAACACCTCTTGCCCCATGAACAAGACTGGCAATTTTCCCTATTTCTTCCCATATCCCAACAATCCCTTACCCTAGATCTGTGAAGTATGGGAGGGAGCTGGAAACAGATATTCACTTAGTGCTCAACAGCTCTTACAGCGAGCATCATGCTGTAGCCCTCAAAGAAGAAATGAGATGTACAGAGAGCATCTTGCACCAAAAATACAGTTCTCTGATCACAAAGGTGAATAAAGATCTCTTGTTTTGGATATAGTATAGAGTCTTTGAGTTACCTTTGAGTGCTGCTGATTCAGGCCATGACATGCTTACTAACCTGTTACGTGTGATGTCAGGACAGCTTTGGTTTATGTAAATGCTAACAAAGAACCATGTCTCAGGCACAGGCAAACTTGCACGAATATAAAGGAAGGCTGAGCAGGTCCTTCTTAAATAAAGCTTTCTTGGATATCACTGACAGGTTTTCAGAGAATTGTGATTCTTCAGAAACTACCTTTATGGAAACATGGGAATTAGTAATGAGTGACTTCAGTTAGGATTCTCACCCATCTAACTGACAGAGCAAAAATTCCTTGCTAAAGGAAGCATGTTTGGAGGGCTTAGATGAGCTTGATAAACCGGGCAACTAGATGACAACTTCATTAGGGCCATAAATAAGAGTTTAAGAAAAGCCACGGTAAGGAGACCTAAGTTACCCAGAAAGGCGTTGACTGGAATTTGCTAAAGGAAGTGAGGCTGTCTGTGGTATTTTATGGATTATATGTATATATGTAAATAGATGTTATGTTGTGAGTAAAAGGAGAGTAAGTATGTCTAGCATGAATGGGTTGTTTGTAGCAATTTAAATGGGTTTTGGACATATTAATGTAAATATTTATTCTCAAATGGCATAGAAAAAATAAAGATACAAATTTATCAAATAGACTTCTCTCTATAGAAGCTCACATGATTATGGAAGTGATGTAGATTGATGGTGACAGAAGTAGCCTTAGCATTTTCAGGTCATAGAGTATGCTGTTTCTGAAGTAAAGTTTGGACATGGTGTATCACAGCCAGACAGCTACCTCCTGCACCTGCTTGTCTCAGATCAGATATTTAGTTACCTAGTAATAGTGCATCTAATTATTATTAAGGAAAAAAAATTACACAGATGAAAACAAAAGGCTGTTTTGAGACTTAGTAGAGGTTTGGCTTAATGAGTAACCAAGGTACCATTTTGTATGTGCTTTATTCTGAAATACCATTGAAATAGTAATATTAGGCTTCCCTTTGTTCTCATAATATTTGATTTGAAATAGAAATGTAATTTAAGATGTGAGGTCAGTGAGTTTATTCAAGAAAGTAAAGCTTAAAGGAAGTTGTTCAGCAGTGATCTAGTAATACATTAGTGTTACAGATAAATAGCACATGTACCTTTCCAAACCCGTTTTTGGGTCTGAAGCAAAGCACAGCTCAGCTGGAATTGAACAATAAGGCTATATTAGGAAATATATGCCCCCAGTGGAATAGCTTTTTAACAATTTCCATCTTTGCAAACCTTAACCAGTTTACTTTCAGTTCAGTTTTATGAAGTAGGAAATTCATAGGTTTACAAACAGTCAAAATGAGATTTAGAAAGCCTAAGAAAATTATTCAAGATCTCAAGAAAAGCCAGAGTCAGCCTTGGAGTCCTGTAGCTCCTGGTCTTGCATAATTAAAACAGGCATATCTTTTTTTTAGCCCGAAAGTTATAAGCGAAAAAGTATACACATGGTAAGGCCAGGTCTGTACAAGCATTTTTACTTGTGTAGTAACTGTAAACAGTAGGTTGTGTATGTGTGATGGGAGTAGAAATCCCATGATAAATGAAGTTGTAAATAGCCTGAAATTTCACTGGAAGTGGTTAGGTGGAAAATTAATAACAATTACAATTTGACAAAGCACAAGTGGCAAATGAATTGCATTCCTTCTTCCTTGAGGAAGTAGTAGAGGAAATATGAACACCCGATGTAGAAATGTTTGCCAGGTCATTGAGTTGAAGAGAAGGTTCAAGAGACCAAAATGCTGGAAAAACTAGGTTTGAATGCATTGTTATGTGTATTTTAATGACCTACAAATAGCTTAAGCCTCTATTCAGTAGAACAACCATATAAGTGAAACTGGGGGTTTTACTATAATATCTGTAGACAAGAAGGAAAAGTGGACACAATCTGTCTCTAGTGTAGAACAGCTTGTAAAAGGCAGCATGATCCAGTGCAGGGTATAGAGCCAGGAGGATCATGGGCTCCAATCTGTTCCAAGCCACCGATGCTGTCTGACCCGGGCAGGTCACTTGACTTCCTTGTGCCTCTGTCAATCCAGCTGGAAAATTGGGTAACAAAAGCTGGACCTTGCTGTAAAACAGATGCTCCATCTGAGTTGAGCTGTCCTGGATAAACAAATTACAAAACATTGATAGATAGGACAAGAAAACAAAGAAGGGCCTACAGAGTCAGTAAGGAGGAACGAGTGATGTGGGAAAGATCCATCTGACAGTCCTGAGTGCTTGAAGAAAAGGATTCACCAAGATCACAGGTGAAATAAGGAGCTCATGGGATGGATGCAAAACTGGTTTATGGCGGAAATTAGAAAATTAGGAAGACAATGGTGTTTGGAGTCGAAGCTGCCTAAGACCTGGTCTCAAATTCTCCAAGATGTTAAAACAGCAGTGGTCAGTCATTTCTTATGGTGAAAATTTAAGTGCTAGAAGGCTCTCTAGGAGATGGGCATCCCGTCATTCACAACCAGATAATCTGGATGGGGCCATCGGAGACTACACATAATTCCCTGGTCTTGCTTTAGTGGTATATTTAAGAGCTTTCAGAGGACCCCATTCAAAACTATTTTTTAAAAAAATATTTTCTTTTTTTAATTTCCGTGAATTTACATCTCAGTCTTGGATCCATAGTCCTTCAGAAACATGTCTTACAGAAGCCAACTGCATAGGCTTTGAAATTAAACTAAATCCACTGGTTCAAATTTGGTTGGAGTTAGAGCACTGTGTTAGAAAAAAGGTACTAGAGTACATCCAGATCCCTGGATTGCAGGAGTATGACTTAGGGTGCCTTTTAAAAATGTTTGACAGTGGGCTGTGTAAGAGGGGTATATTTATTTCACTCTTTAAAATTATGTTTTCAATATGTGTAAAAATGTAGAGTATGTGCATTTGATATGAAAAATGATGTTGATATTTTTGAGGAAAAAAAATCTCTGAGTGTAGTCTAATAAGCAGGCTTTTGGAAATAGGATTCAGAAAATTGAAGTTCATTTCTTGGCTCTGCTAATAGTTGTTGAATGCTTTGGCATGCCGTATTGTCTTTTTACTTCCATTTCACTATCTGGAAGTGGGAAATAAGGATTTTTACCTCTTTTATACAGAGCTGCTGCTGAAGAACACCAGGTAAGAATTAGGATCAAAGTAAAGCATGTATTGTTCACATTTCATTACAATGAACTGAGAAGCAACCTTATGCTATAATTTCATTGTGTTATTTATATTTTTTTCCCACTGACTGATGTATGTGTATGTGACAGAAGGAAAAGAGCAGCTACATGTTACCCTCATTAACTGGAGACGGAAGGATGTTGACTAAAACACTAGCACCCTTGGCTTTCTCTGGAAATGCTACACATTAAGCGCAGTTCTGAAGGTCCTGAGACCCTAGTTCAGTATGTGTTTGACCACATATTAAGACTTACATAAACACTCCAAAACCACTGTTCTATAGTAGCTTGGGATGTATTTAAAATAGTTGGTTTTTGGCCCTTCTGATACTCAGGCAAGGTTAGACTGAAGACTCCAAAGGCCTTGAGCAGGATGAAGTACGGGCTTCATCTTAATCACTGAGCCTTAGGGCGGCAGATAATTTTGGAGGCAGAAATACTGAAAAGCTACGCTAATATTTAGGAGGAAAAATATTTCCACGAACCTGAAGTGTGGTTTTTTGGGAGATGTGTGCCAGACCCAAATGTCCAGCAAGTCATTAGTTTCCTGTCCTCATACTCAGTCTTGGCAAGGAAGCTTTTTGTTGGAAGATGTGTTATTATGGCAGTAATGGAATTGCTTTGAGACCCATCCAAAAACAATCTCAAGAGCTGTACAGAAAAATGCTAACTTCTCTGGACACAATAAAACCAGTATTTTCTAAATCTATAACCATGTTAAGACTTACCTGTCCTGTGGTCTGCTCTGTGTCATACTGCTGGGTAGACCCCTTTGTTCTGGTCACCCGAGGAAGTGTGCGTGTTTCCTGAAAATATACTGCACTGTCAGACAGGCCACGGGAGCACAATGGGAGTGAAAAGTCAGACACAATAACTGAACTGAGTGATTGGATTTTAATATCTTTATAAGATTTTTTTTCCTACCTTCAGTATTAAGTCTGTTCTTATTTCTTATCCTATAAGTACACCAAGTTACCTTGTTGAACGCACATGTGCTGGTTTTGGTTGAGGGAGAGTGTTTGTTTTCTTCATAGGAGCTGATATGGTGCTATGGATTTGTAACGAAAACAATGTTGATAACACAGAGATGTTTTTGTTATTGCTGAGCGGTGCTTACACAGCCAAGGCCTTTTCTGCCTCTCACCGCACCTCATCAGCAAGTTGGCTCAGGGTGCACAAGACGTTTGGAGGGGATGCAGCTGGGACAGCTGACTTCAGCTGGCCGAAGGGATATTCCAGACCGTATGATGTCATGCTCAGCATATAAAGCTGGGGAAGCTTAAATAAGAAGGAAGGAGTGGATTTTCTCTTCACAAGTAACTATTAGACATGATGGAGCTGCCAATGGGAAGTGGTGACCGAATTCCTGGTTTTGCTTGCTTGTGTGTGCAGCTTTTGCTTTACCTGTTGAACTGTCTTTATCTCAACCCATGACTTTTCTCAGTTTTACCCTTCCGATTCACTCCCCCATCCCAACGCAGGGTGGAGTGAGCGAGCAGCTCTGCAGTGCTTAGTTGCAGGCAGGTGTTAAACCATGACATTCCTTTTTGGCACTCAACGTGGGCCATGAGGAGTTTGAAGTAATAAAAGATTGACCAAAGCATATTAGAGGGGATTTATATCTGTTAGCAGTTGCAGCTCATGCTACTAATTCATCTTTTCTCAATATTAGTTTATCTGATCTGCAATATGCTCTTTTTTTTTGCTGTACTTGTTAAAGATTGGTGTTGGCTTTTGCAGTTTGATGTGCTCTGTAGCGATTAGTGGTGTTTTGCCACGGAGATTTGTTGTTCAGACACTCACCTTGAGCTTAATCTGGTATTTGGGCTTTGTACTGAAGCCATTACTGTACTTTGGGTACAATCTTATGAAGACAACAATTAACTTCTTCTTCAGCGATGTCTTTTGAGGAAATAAAGAATGGTATCTTTGCTACCTTCTTCTGTGATATTTTTTCTCTAGTTACAATGACTTAGTATCTTGAACATCCTTGGGTGGTTAAAATACTTCTGTTGGTATTTTTTAGGAAGATCACTTTGTTAGTTTTGGGCACCACAGTACAAGAAAGACATTGAGCTTCTGGAGAGGGTGCAGAGAAGGGCAACAGAGCTGGTGAAGGGTCTCAAGGATAAGTCTTATGAGGAGCAGCTGAGGGAACTGGGGTTGTTTGGCCTGAAGAAGAGGAGGCTGAGGGGTGACCTTATCGCTCTCTAGAACTACCTGAAAGGAGGTTGTAGGGAGGTGGGTGTTGGTGTCTTCTTACAAGCTGCAGCTGAGAGGACAAGAGGAAATGGCATTAAGTTATGCCAGGGGAGGTTTAGGTTAGACATTAGGAAAAACTTCTACACCGAAAGGGTTGTCAAGGACTGGAACAGGCTGTCCAGGGAAGCGGTTGAATCACCATCCCTGGATGTATTTAAAAGCTGTCTAGATAGAGTGCTCAAGGCTATGGGTGTAGAAGTGGGCCTGGTAGGAGTAGATAATGGCTGGACTCGATGATCTTATAGGTCCTTTCCAGCCATAGTGATTCTGTGATTCTGATTTTTTCTAAGGTTAACAAGCAATTTAGGAATATGACCCAGACTCTGCAAAAGTGTCGTCATGGGTGGCGCGGCAGAATATGAACAGGTATCTAGAGAACTTTTCACTTCCAGTGGTGCAGAACTTCTCTCCCAAACAACTACAGGATCCTGATGAAGTGATAGAATGCTTGAAAAAAAAAATACCATGGCTATTCCAAAGAGGCACAACTTAGCGCACTGTGCTGGGCCCTGGCCAGCATCTACCAAACACTGCTCAATACTGTGCAGTCCCTCCAGGGCTCAGCAATAACGGAAACATCTCTGTATTATCGACACTGTTTTCAGCACAAATCCAAAACATAGCCCCATATCAGCCACTATGAAGAAGATTAACTCTATCCCAGCCCAAACCAGGAAAGCATGATTAAAATTCTGTTAATACAAACAGGCAAAACAAGAAGATATTTTTGTAGTTACAAGGCAGAGAGCTGTATTCAGTTGCAAAGGTCTGTGTTCCGTTAGCATCTCTGCCATGGGCATCCCAAGTAATTCTGGTCAAATTGCTCTGAGTCTTGTTTTTTCTTTGTAAGGAGTAGGATGAGAGATGATTTCTTCAAGAGATGTCTGCCATCTCTCCTTTGGTTTTCAGCTGTCGAGGTCTGGAGTGGATTTTATCTGAGTATGTTTTGTGATACCCAGGACATTATTGTTCCTATCTTGTTTAAGCTTACCTTCTAAATTTTGCAATAGTTCCCTTAGAGGAAAATGTTCTCTGATGGGAAAAATGCTGCCTAAAGCACGAGGCAAATACTGCTTTTGCCAGTGCACCTGGCAGTAACAATAGACTGTGAACTACAAAGGATGACATACTGCAATTAATTTGTGAATGAGCTATTCAAGATACTATCTAAGTGATTGGGGATGGATTTGATACCTTTGTATCTTTTAGCATCAGCAAGGATCAGTTTAGAATTGGACTTAGAACAGTTAAAGAGGCAACAACAGGGCTATTCCCCTATTGGCAAAACTTACTCTGATTTGTAGTCATTTATGTCCCGTCCTTCTCAAACCATCTACAGAGACTCCTATGCCAAATACACTAGGCTTATTAGTATGTCACAAGGTACCAAGCCCAGAATGGCTGTCCATAAGGAGTCACAGCAGAGGTGGGCAGTGTGCCATACAGGCGTCGCAGTACAATCACAGGCAAGTGGTCTGTCTGCGTTGAGGAACCAAATAAATTACTATACTAAAGTTTTCAGCTTCATTCATAAAAATCAGTTCTTGCATAACTAATTGTGAGCAGTGAGGAGCTGGCCCTTCTCCTGGTCTCAGTCTGATAAATTGCCATAAGGTAAAATAAAATAGATTACTAACCGGGTATTGCTCTTCTAGGCTGTCATGGCAATGTAATGCAGTTGCAAATGGGAAGGGCAGGTGGTCCAGACAACTGCAAATGGAAAGGCGTCAGCAAGACAATCTTCTATTAAGAGGTGATGCAATTATTAAATGGTTTGGGGACCCCTATATTAACCCATAAAGCAACAGACACTTGTGGAGGGAATTGCCTTCTCACTGACTTTTGCCTGCTGAGCTCTATTTCCCACTCTTGGAAGAAGCATCTCTTTGGTAATACATTTGTCTGTGACAGTGAACCTTGCCAGCTGCTATCAGAAAGATAGACTGAAATGGGATGAAGTTAAAAAAATAATTTAAAAAAAGATTTGCTGTAATTTCAAGGCATGGTAGTGATAGGTAGAGACTGGCAGCAATCAAACAAATTGAATGAGGACTTCTAGGCTAGTCTGAGAATATCAACTTGTGCTGCAATGGTTTTCCTCAGGTGTGGGCTTACAGAGAGAAAGCTAGGGTAAGTCCTCTGTTACCATTGCCTTGACTGGTCCAGCTGCTGAGCCGCTCAAAGGACTTTGAACAAACAAGGACTTTGTTTCCAGGGCAGCATTTGTGGCTGCTGTAAGCATTGACCCTGTGCTTGCCGGTGCAGAGCAGACTAAGCAAATACAACAGAACTTGCATCCTGATTGAAGCAGCGCTGGTCTCATGGAGGGGGAACTGTTTGGAGTTTCATCAGAAATATCTCATTCCTGGCTCTGGCACAGTGCAAGGGAGGGGCTTTAAGCTGGCCAAACCCTCTGTCTCTGTTTCTCATCCAGCTGAACCTGACAATGACACTTGTCTTCCCATGGGAAGGATATCAAGGCCTTTGGCTGACAGTCATCCTGCAAGGCATGGGTGTGAAACTGCTCATGTGCCGGTATGTGAAGTTGGCTGTTTGGCCCTTAGCCAGCCATGTACAGAAGTCCCTTTGGAGACAGCAAGACTTAAACATATGCTGGAGTTTAAACGTGTGCTGAAATGCTTTGTGGGTTTGGGTCTTTGTGACTATGATACTTATGTGGTAGGATGGTTAAGATCATGAGCTTGAATATTTCTGAGAATGCTTTGTCTTTCCCATAAAAGAAAAAAATATGGCTTCTGTGGCTCTACACTTACTACAACGTTATTTTAATATTTTTGCATTTATAGTAAAAGCATGGCTTACATTTCCTTAGGTTTTTATAGGTCTTCTTGAAGGAAGAAAGGGGAAGGGGAAGAAGAAATCTGATTCAAACACTATCTATGTGAGGTCTGAAAAGCAACTGTTGCATTGCATAACAAGGAAAACTCACTCAAAAATACAAAGTTAATGATATTACTGGAAGCAGGTTAAAAAGTTGGTTACGGAAGCTGAGCTTTATAAATAAGAGTGAATTCTAAGCTGGGGTCTCTGAAATGCCAATTACGGTTGCTTCAGTACATGGGGGCATGCTGAGCTTTTGCTGGGAGAGTTAATGAGCAATTTCATAACGTGCTATATATCACTTTAAGAAGACATGATAAATTGCCACTAATGGTATTGTGTGTATAAATGGGAGCTGGTTTTGCTCTGCGTTTAGTTCTAGTGATTGGGTGGTACACCTGGAAAGACTTGTATTTTAATGGGCCCTTTTTAGCACTTTTGCACCTCGTATGTTCTGGATTATGTATGATTGATGGCTTTGAATATATGGGAAGGAAAGATATGTAGATCTTAATGCTTTTAAACCATTTGTTTTCCAGTCTCTGTAAAAGACCTCTCTGTTTTCTGAGTAATGGTTTATACTTCTCAAGTAAACAGAAGTACGGTTCTGGGACTTTGCCTTTTAACACTATAAATCCAGTGTTTTTTTTATAGGAGGGTCATTCAGTTTACAGTGCTTTTAAGAAAAGATAGCTATTTTCATGCTAGTCATTAAAGACAAATAAGTAGGTGGTTTAGTAGAAGGATAATTTGATGTGTGAAGGTAGATAAAAAAGAATGTGCTTTACTTTCATTCTGGGCATTCTTCTAGTTCCTATTTCATACAGTGAGTAAAATCTCCTCCTGCCCAAAGTCACACCAATTTCTTCACAGCCGTAACCTTTCTGACCCCCCCCTCTCCTGCTGGACCCCATTGATGCTTACTTTGCCCAAAGGGGTTGCTGTCAAGCAGCATTAAAGCATTCCCTTCTCCCCTCTAACCTAGGGAGAGACAGACCCAACTGGAAATCAAGCCCAGGCTTCCCATGTGGAAATGCAGACATTATCTGTGGGCTGGCCTGATGCTGGTGCTTCCTCCGCAGGGATGGGCAGAGGAGACTCTTGGGTTGTTTAGCATTGATACCCTGGTGCAGGATTAGTGTTTAGCCATTGCTTGGTTTCAAGCATCTGTGAGAGCTTAAAGCCTAGTGAATCTCCTGCATGTTTATTGTGTGTGTAAAAACTGGTTCTTCTGAAAGGAAAACTAACACTGGCTAGAGCCATGAGCAGTGCTGAGACGTTTGAGGCAGGCTTCTCCTGCAGCTCTTTCCATGTGCCTCAGTCCTGTGGCCTTTTGCCCTTCAAATCCTTGGACAGATTTTGAGCTGATGGTAGCAGAAGTACAAACTAACTTTTACTGCAGTGTGGTTTAATACTGCAGGGTTGAAAGGCAAGTGCATTAACCCCTGCTGCCCCATGTTTTCATAGAACTATAGATTCGTTTAGGTTGGGAAAGACCTTTAAAATCATTGAGTCCAGCTGTAAACCTAGCATTAATATATTGCTAGTTGTCACTTGTTCCCTGTACTTTGTCACTTCCACCTGAATTTTTCAACTTGTGTCATTTTCAAACTGTTGTGGATCCCCAGCGTTATCTGTAAAGCAGTGCCTCCTCTTAGCTGGCTTGCTGATTTCTAGTTCTAAAATGAAACAACGAAGCCAGTATATCCTGTAGCATTTCTTACCTGTGCTGCTGCTTGTTGCCGTAGGATTGAAAGTGCATAGATGAGATGTAAAGATCCACAGGCTTCCTTCACTGTCTTAAGCATTTCATCTCTCTGTTGTTCAGGATCTAGACTGATATTCTTCAGAATAATAAAACATAGCTTAGTCTATGTTTCGCAGTTTCACGTGCCTGTGTCTTTCATTGTCAGGTTGGAAGTCCAACTGGGGAAAGAGTAGATGACTTTACAATGTTTTTGCTTTTTAAATGCTTGCTTGTTAAAATAAAATTTCTGAATAATTACTCTAAGGTACTTTGCGCCTCCCTCCAGTAACTTCTATTTAGTCTCCATTCTTTGCAGGTATTTAATAAAACCCAAAGAGAGATGAGGCTCCTGTGTGTTACATACATGGGCCCAGGGTCATGGAGGTAGGCAGGTGTCCAGCAAATGTCATCAGGAGTTATGTGCCCAGGCAGCTTTGTGACCTGAGCATGCTGCGCAGACCCACCACAAGCCTGTCCCTGTTCCCAATATTTAACAATGCCACTGGCAAGAGAAATCACAACCCCCGTTTTATGAAGGACACAATTAAATGACTTCTCAGATGTGTGTCAGAGTGAGGAGCCAAACCCAATTCTCCAAATCCAGATGCAGTGCTGTAAACCCAAGGTCAGCTTTTCTGGTGTCAGAAGGAAGCTGTATTTTCTGCCAACTTGCAAATTTATTTGTTGAAAAAATATTTTAAGCTAGCCTAAGTATATAAAGTGCATATTAATTTGAAGCTTGGATTACTAGACCACTAGAGTAGAAACTAATATATGCAGAGGTGTATTCTACCAATTTTTGCTTTCCTGTCTGATATTTATATTTAAGTGTGATGCTACTCTCTGCTGCTCCCTGCTTGGGTTTAACTGCAAATGTAGATGCCCAACTTAGCATTCTACTGCAATACAAAACAATTAAATGCTAGGAAAGGTGCAAAAGAGAAAAAAAAATAACTTTTGTAGCTTGATTGCTTACATTTAATAAAACAAGTGATTATTGATAGTGCTTTGGAAATAGCAGGCAAATTTGCTACTTTAAAGTCGCAATATTCCTGTTGTGTAAGGCAGCACAAATAGGGTTTCTCTTGTATGTCTTTTTTTTCATATTTCTTAGTATGCTGATGTGATGAAGGGATATTTTTCTGTGAATTAAATGATATCAGTATCCTCCCAACTTAAAGGCAGTCATGTCTAATAGAATGCAGCAGTACCCAGTCATGGTTTTGGTTTCAGTGTATATATATATGTGTTTCTTCCCTCTAACGCCTAGCACAGGGAGTCTGTGTTTGTAGCAATTACTATATTTTTATTGCATTGTCTCATATCTTTTTCATACTTGACAGTATATTAGCATCACTTGTAAAGAGTCAGATCCTGAAGTCTTGGGAGCCTAAATATTTTTGATCTGGGAATAAGGAAAGAAAGTAATAAACCTAGGTTTCTGGGATAGTGTGTCTTGATTGTACTTTCAGCTTCTTTAATCAGGCAGACAATAGCTACGAGGTTCTGTTTATAATATAGATAGACACCATTGGGGAAAAAAAAATTACTACACTGCAAACTTGCTAAATAAAAAGTCTGCAGAGTACTCTTAAATGAGCAAAAAATTTTCCCCACCTCTGTTTGTGTGTTCAGGGGTATTGTTATTCTTTCAGGGTTTGAGCACAGCATGGACATTGCCTGTCCAACATTTCAGAGGCACACTTGAGCATCCTCTGCCTGCACAACAAATATACTTGGGGTAAGAAGTCTTCATGTGGAAAATAGGATAATGATAGTCCGTGTGGTTTTTGAACCCCAACCTTGTGAGTCCAGAAGAGAGTGAAGGTGTGTAAGCAGGGCTCTGAACCATCTGACTGATGTGTCTTGATGTTTGCTCAGAGCACAGCAGAGTGGGCTGCTGAAGATCACAAAAAAACAATCCAGAGTGACCTCCCTAGTGTCAGGTTGCACATTGTCTACAGAGCCAGGAGCTGAACCCAGCTCTCTTAAGTGTCTCAACCACTCTGAGTAAATCAGTTATTTCTTCCATAATGCATTTAAACACATACTCTCCACCACAGCTAAGCACAGTGAGAAATCTTGCCTCTTTAAAAAATAAAATACAAAAAAAAGCCTAAGAGTTAGCTTTGGGAAGAGGGAAGAAGCATGAGAGAACTTGCAATCCAGCCCTCCTTTGAAAGTTGCCCCAGGCAATTTTGTTATGTCCATGGAAGCATATGATATTCATTGCATGGGCCCATCATTAATGCTGACTCTCTAGGAACCTGTCTTGTGTTGTTTCCACTTGGGGCAGGTTAGCTAGAAAATTGATCTGATTTTATTAAAGGGTCATTTTCTTTGCTGTCTGGCAGTGGTCTCTGAAAAGATGTTTTGTTGTTTTAATACTTGGTGATTGCTCTAATAGAATCTCAGAAGTCTGTTGCCCAAATTGAGTTTCTCACACAAAAATACTTCGTAGCTGAATTTTTGACTTCTGACATGGACAGTGTGAAATAGAGCTCAAACAATCCTTCCCCATTTATGCTGCAGGCGAAAGCATTGCTTTTATTCACATCTCTTTAATTAAAAATAAAATGCATTTACAGAGGGTTAATTATCCACCCTTTTAAATATCCATTTAACTATAAACAAATGGTGACACTTAGCGTACAGTTCACAGTTTCTCACAGTTGGCCACTTCACTTCATCTTTGATGCAATCATCATATTCAGTGGTAGTAAATACTCTCCTATTCTCAGCTCTTACTCTCCCTGGATGGAATCTTATCTTCCATCCAGACTGAACAAGTTCTGAACAAAAGTACAAAAAAAGAAATCCCACCTCTTTTCTAGTTTGGGGGAGTAAGACCTGTGTGTAATAAAGGAGCAACTTTATTTTGCTTAAAGGTTTTTTTTTTTTAAATTCCCACTTAGCTGCCTATTGATCAAAGGATAGTGGTTTAGTCTGTCTGATGGCTTAGAGGGATAAGATCTGTGAGAAAGAAGCTTGCCTCTGACTGACTTTATTTTGTAGGCAGTAGGGGATTCCTTCTAGTGGTTTAAAAAAAAAATATCTATAAAATTTGTCTTTCGGAGAAGTGATAGTGAGAAACAGATTTTAGGACAGAGCAGGTAGAGGTGGAGATTGTAAAAGCATTCTCAGAACATGTTTCTTTAAAATTATCTGCCAGCAAACCTTTGTAACAGCAACCTGATATTCCCCAAAGCCCAGCAGCTGAGGCCAGATGTTCATTAGTGTTGTGAGCAGAGGCCACCATCAACTGGAGTGAAGTCAAGATGGGGCCTACTGTGAGAACTGTGTTAGGACTTGGGCTGGGTTTGTGTGAAAGCTCTGGTCCAGGAGGAAAACTTGCAGCCTGTAGTAGCTATTGGTCTTGGTGGTAAAGGAGGATGGGGGCAAGTTCCCAGGATACTATGTGAAGTGAACTGACAGGATGTCCCAAGTGACTATGCTGAAGTTATTCTAAAGTGTAAAATTATGGTTGAACCTGCTTTGTAATAACCATGTCCTGAAATAATTTGAGCAGACAGACACTGTTTTAAAGAGTTGAGCATTATAATTTGTATTTACCATGCAAGTTTTTTCCCTTTTGCAAATTATTCTAAACGTTTCCAGGTTACAGGACTCATTGGTGATGTTACTTTCTTGTTGTGTTCTGCTTGCTGTTTCAAAGCGTAGAACATGCACATTACCTCACGTAATTCAAGATCTGTCATATGCAGGTCTTTAACTAAATTTCCAACTTTGGTTGGTTGCTGTTTTTTAGTTTTGTTCTGTTTTTAAGGATAAGGAGAGCTATACTGCATGAGCGTATTATAATCACAGTCTGTTTGCTTGTTCTGTCTACCAGCTCCCTTCAACTCTTTGAATATTTTTAACCTATCTTACGAAAGAGTTGAGCACTTCACTTGCCCATGAGCATGTAGCATACATTCACAGCAAAGACATCTGAATGACCCTGTGGAGATCCTCTCTGTGACTTCTCTGTTGCAATCCTATCTGCACTGTCACAAAATATGGTCAGAAATGGAAAACTGCAGCAATGCAATGGTGGCCTGCAGCTTCGAAGTGGTACAGAGCTGGCTGCAGCAGGCTGTAAAATATGATCCTTGTGTTTCAGATGATCCGCCCTCTTCCTCTTTTGCCAGTTCTCATGGAAATACGAATTTATGTGCATCAAGACAATGCAATACTATAGGTAAGGCTCCCAGTCAGTCTTATGCACCAGTCAGTACCAGAATTTTAGCTTTATATTCCTCTAGGCATGTAGCTCACTGTGCAGCGTTAGTTTCCCACTGCAGTTATCCATTAGCTTAAGACTTTCATAGCCCAGGAGGACACTTAAATCTCTCTTCAATCATTATGCCTCTGAACACTTTCCCCTAATGTCCTGGCTTTCTTTTGGAATCTTTTGTCTTACAATTTTTATCCTGCGTTTACCTGCATTGAATTGCATTTGCCATCATACAAGAATGTTCCTGAGTTACTCTTAACTCTCAATGTTTAAAGTGTTGCCATGTGCAGAGATAGAAAAGTATGTGCTGTACTCCTCAACCATCTCTCAGATGCCGACAATGCTGAACTTAGTGCACCTCGGCTTTCTGACTGTCCCGGTGTGCATCTCGATACAAAGCATGTGGGGATCCCCCAAAGCTTTGGTTCCTAAATGCTGCTGAGTTATACTTTCCTTCATTTTTGCTTCCTGCCACCATGAACTATCTCACTCCTTAGCAAGGAGAGGATTGCTGCTGCAGGAACCAGCCTGAACCGTGTTGGCAGATCCAACAAGGAAGCCAAGTAGCAGAGGGTAGTGCCAGCAGGGCAGTGCGTGCAGCTGCACCACGGGGCTTCGCCCAGCCTCTCTAGCAGGGGTGTTGACCTGAAAACACTTTCAGAAATTGTCATTCAAGTCATGTGGATTTGCTTATGCATAATCTTTTTTTAAAACAACAAAACAGTTTGTGCTGTCTTCAGGATTCATAGGAGCCAGCTATTTCAGAGTGTTATTTACTTTTGTGATGTTTATCTTTCGCCCACTGGTGGGTGTGAACATCACTGGTTTTACAGTGTGCAGAGCAATGACCTCAGACTATTTTTACATCAGGACTTTTTTTTGCTGTTTTAGTTTACACAAACTCTTCTTTTAAGGATCCCTCAGAGTTCTAAAAACAATATAGCCCAATCTGATGCTTCACGGTTAAGAAGAGGAAATTAAAACACCCTATGTTTTTCATTTTATAATTAAGTCCTGTGTAAAGTAACCAGTGAATGTAGCTATTTAAGGCATAAAGTATGAATGATTTCAAGTATTTTATTCCAATCACTTTTCTCTCCCATTTTTGATTAATAAGGTGATGTAAAAATAGAATTAACCTGGCATTTTAAAACAGGGATGAATTAAAACTTAATAATTTAGAGTAGCTTACTCATCTCTCTTTAAGTAGATATTACTTGACATATATACATGTATCATCCTTCTCCTATGATTTGTTTTTAATTGTTTAGCTTGAAATTATTTTCTTCTTACTCGCCCTTCAGCCAGGTGAGAGTTCCTATTCGCTATAAGTCACTGATAAAGGTGCTTTAAATAGCCAACACTTAAAATTCTTGTACAGCCATAACTTCATCTTCTTAGAAGAGTGGGATATTGTTTGTGATTATTTTTTTTTAATTAAAAAGTAATTTTATACTCATTAAGAGCTTATTTACTGTCTGACTCTTTATTTGAATGGCATATGACTATAATATACAAGTGTCCTAATAAACTTAAATTCTGTGCATAAGAATAAAGATGTCGTTAGCTAATGTCACTTTGCCTCTGACCTGCAGAGTAGAAAGCCAGAATCAAGTTCTTTGTCTGTTGGAGCATTAGCAGCCATCCTTGAGACTGCAAAGATGTGCTTGCTGAGGGAAAGTTCCGTGTGTATTATACTGTTTACCTAAGGGTTATATTCAAGACACTCTCTGAACAGCTTGGCTGATTATTGAAAAATGCCTTATAGTAACTTCCAGCCTAAATTGATCGATAGTAGTGCACAGCTTTACATGGGAGGGAGGGAGCTATTTAAACATTGAGAGCCTCCGGGATAACCGCAAATGAAAAAATAATGCAGAACAAATATGTTGAAGGGTTCAAGAGAGAAGAATATCTTGTCTCTGTGCAGGGGAAAAAAAAAAGTTGTTAAATTGCAGCAGAAAAACCATTTGAATTCACTATTAATAAAGTGAAGGTAGATTTTTCCCTAGGCCAAACAAAAGAAGAAAAAAAAAAAAAGCAAACCCAACAAATTGTAGTGCTCTTTAATATAAAGAGAAGCCAAGAGTTATCTACACGCATCCTCCCATAGAAAGCTTACCTTTGCTGCAAGTCTCTGAGGTGTTCTTGGTCTGTGGGTGTGTACTAACTTCCTATCCCTGTAGCTCTGGGTCCCCAGCTCGGGCTCGTTCACCCTCCCCAGAGCAGGCAAAATTCAAACATGCTGATTTCTATGCCAGGAACACCAGAACACAAAACCTCACTTCTTTCAGCATCTTAGAAGTACATGTAAGAATGTGAAGTGGAAGGGTCCTAGCAGCTGAAAATGGTAAATTTTTTTCCCCTCATGAACATGTAATAGTTAAAAGCTAAATGTTCCAATGCTTTATTTTGATGTGTAGAATTTTGCTAATATCCAAATGACCTGTGGCATTTTAGATGCCCTAACTGAGAACATAGACATTGTTCTGATTTGTTGGTGGGAATGTGAAGAGAGGAGAGGGATGCAATGATGCTGCAAAAGAGACTTCCTCCTCTCTTCTTCACAGAAATTAAAAGTTTAAAGATTCACAGAGGTCTTGTGGTAGATGATATCCTAAGAAACTGGAAGGCAGGAAAGAGATCCTCGTTACTAATTTTTTCTGGCTTTTGTGGGAACCATAACCTTCCTGTGTCTCCATTCCTTGTCTGTAAACGATGAGTCTTTGGTTTTGTCAGTTCATAATGGAACCATCAGGTTTCAGTGTCATGTTCCTTTGATGGTTGACAAGATAGAGGATGACACAGGAGGAGCTGGTGGGGAAAAGCCTGACAGGAGGACAATAGGGGAAAGGAAAAAATGGGATTGTATCATAGGAAGTGGGAAATAGGTTGTTCTTTCACAGATGAGATGGAGGATGAAAACTTACTTTCTAAGGGGGGACATGGGAAGCAAATTGGTTCACTGAAAGATCTTGGGACACTTGGAGTGAAAAGTGTGATGCTGTAAAGCCTAGTGGTGAAAAATATATTTTCTAGAGTGTGTGGTTAAAATGATGTAGGCAGAGGAGGCTTCAGTTACAGAGCCAAACAGGATGGAAACAGGATAGATTCCTTTAGTAGTCAGTTGGTGTTAGCTTTCAAAATAAAAGAAGTTTGGAGTATTTAACATCCTTTTTTATCAGTTGTTTGGCACGCGTGTGTTCAGGAGCAGACTAAACTTCCATCATTGCCAATGGTGAGATGGGAAAGTAATCAGTGTGTAACTCACTGATTGCTTTAACTGTTTTCTGTTTGGTTTCAGCTGTGTTTGTGACTGATGGAGGATTGCTTGGAAAGAAGTGATGACTCTTCATATGAATGTTCCTTAAATATAATACCAGTATAATTCTGCTTACCATGCCGTGCAGAAATTCTGCAGTTTTGTAGGAAAGGTGGAGCTCTAAGAACAGTCATGGAAATGCTTTGCAGTGCAGAATACCTTTTTTTCTTAAATCAAGTCAGGAACGTGCCTGATTGTTGTTCAACAATGCAGAAGGGATTCTGCAGGGCCCAGGAAGGGTGGATCCAGTTCCTGACTGCACAAAACAACAACACCAACTGCTGCCCCTGACTTGGGAAACGTATTTTAGGAAGTCCCAAGACTGCAGCACAGGGCTGTAATTTTGCTTTGTGACTCATGCTGAGATACAGTCCCTGCTTGTCTTTTTGTCTGGGCACCTAATGAAGCTCAGACCACACCTGTTTATGGATGCAGCAAAATGGCAGGGAGCTTTTTTTTTATACCACAGATTCTGATGAATGCCACTTATAATCAACACCTCCATGAGGAACTGGCTTGTATGCAGAAATGCTCTTTAATTTAAGGGTACGCATCAGCAGCATAATGTGGTCCCAGTGTGTTTATCTCATGAAAGCCAGAATCATTACAGTTATAGAGTATCAAATGCTTTGATGGGATCGTACTTATTTTATATTCTCTATGATCATATATATTTTTTTATTATTTTCAAGATCATTCTTGTTTGTGAAAAGTGGAATGTGCTCACTCTAGAAGGAGGTAATTGATTATGTGAAGGGACCAGATGACAATTTTGGGAAGCATTCCTGTCCTATAGAACATACAGGTCACCATGCTTTTCTGATGAGACAGAAAAATGACTTGCAAGAAGCTGTTAGGTTAATTACTCTTTAGCAAAGGGGGTTAAATTCTAAGAAGTGTGCAGCACTCTGTTGATAGAATGATGGCTGCTGGCAGATTAGAACAAAAAAATATTTTTTTAATTATTCCACATCCCCC
>VZZY01019027.1:142043-184950 GCA_013400335.1 Eurystomus gularis | reverse complement strand
TAAACACAACAGATTGGACCTGTGAATTTTGACAATGGCTTTTGAGGTGGTAAGATTCAAATGTGCATAAAATGAAACTGTACTTTAATGCATCAGTTTGAATTGAAGATGAAGTGACAGTTTTAAAAATCAGTGATAGAGATCTATGGGATGGTCACTTTTTTTTTTTTCACAGACTGTGACATGGAGCTTAGAGGATGCTTGCAGCCTGTTTTGCCCAGAGCAACTTATTTTCCAACTGAGTTGTATTCAATTGGATCAGAAGCACTGCCTATTTTTACTGCCCAGTGCTAACAAATTCGTCTTCAGACCTCTATTTACTCCATTATTGTGGTCAATATTTTTGTCTAAACATTTTGGTTTGGTTTTTGGCAGAACACGATTTTTTCCCCCACCCACCCCATAAGCTTTAGAGGTACATGTAGTGCTTGCAGAACACGCTGTATGTGCATGCTGCACATCATGGCCAACATAGAGCTTATGGTCATCAATCATTTGATTGTTCTTTAAACACTGTTTTAACAGGCATTCGTTGTATAAATGGATCAGGTTATTGACCTTTGCCAGCAATTGCTTGCTACATGTCATCATGGCTTAATGACATTATCAAGGAACATATTCTGTATTGTAGATACTTTAAACGGTTCATGCATTGTCTCTCACTAGGACACATGGCTGGCTAAAGTATCTTGAATTAGCAAGTTATTTGATGTCATTATTAAAATATGCAGAGCATTTCCAGCTACTTATAGAAGAGGAGAGTGAAATACTTCTCTATTCTACAAAAGCAAAGCCCAGGAAGAAGAGTTATTTGTCATATTGGAATACTTGTTTTGAAATGCTGCTTCTTTTCTCCTTTACAATTTAATCTTTTACCTAGAATAGAGTGGTGCAGTCCTCTGAATATCCTGTGAAAATTGTTTGACTGGTCTGCAGAGCTCCAGCTGCAACTCCTCCATTTCTAGGAATACTGTAGATCTAATTGGCACTATTAAATCATTACAGCACATAATAGATGGAACTTCTGACTAAATCAACTATGTTTTTAATGAAGATAAGAGTTTTTAAATTAGAATGGATACGGCATTCTTTATTTATTTCTATGGGGTGGGAAGGTTGTTAACTCTAATGGCTGATTCAATTTAAATGAAGGATGGTAGCAAATATTCCATAAATTTTCTCTTCTGGTTAAAAATTTAAGGTGGTCTGACTTTTCAAATCCCAAATTATGAAATTGAGCTATTCAACTGACTATTTGTAAGTTTTCTCAGTGCATAGATCTACTGTGGTTTCTGTGGTTCCTCATGTCACACTCTTAAAGTTGATTCTCTGTGAAAAGAAAAACATACACATCACACAAATTACAGTCTTAGAATCCTATCTTTTCCTTGTTTATTGCAGTAAAATTCAAACTACATGAGAGAGAGTTCTTAAAAGCTTTTAAAATGGGTAGTAATAATAAATCTTCATGCCATTGCTAGAAAAAAAAATAAGTAGTGTTACTTTCATTTTAGAGTGGAGAGAAACTCTTACAAGTGTTGGTAGCCTGCAGAACAGGTATGACCAAAATGCAAGTGTTACCGTGTTGTTCTGTAGTCATTCCTCTTTTAATCCAGAAAGACTTTTTTTTGTACAATATAAAAATATTGCTGCTGTAATAATTACTCCATTACATATTAGTCTTAGTCTTCACTTTTCTCCTACTCATTGTTTGAGATGTTGTTCTTCAATATCCCAAATTTTTCTTCCTATGTCGTTTTGCTCGTTAATATGTTCCAGGAAGTTCTTTAACTTGTTTTCCTTTTCATTGCCATAGCAAAATATCTTCACATGTCATTTGATTTTAATGGTGCTTGTTACCAAGTTTTCTTGATGCTTGTTAACAGCTTTCCAGTGAAAAGCTGGAATATAAAGCACAAGGAATGGTCTTGAAGAAAAGTAGGATTAAGGTTAGAAGTAGTGAATTCTTACCCTTCTTTCTAACTTTGTATGATTTTAAGTTAGTTATGTCCTTCTTTTGTCACCTGCTGAGCTGTAAAAAAAAATGGTAATAAGACTTTTTACTCCTGGGAATATTGTGGAGATCTCTATGTTAATAGCTACTCCACGTTTTCATAGATTTTAAGATTTGGAAGGAAAACAATAATTATTTGTCCAGGCGTTCTGCGTTGAAGCTCTAGGAATTGAACAGTTAATTCTGGAATAGAGAAAGTATTTCTACTACACAACAGTAAACCAGGTGTAACTGCAAGGAGTTATAAAACTGGTGCGGGGGAGGAGAATCAGGACATAAAAGCACTATTTGAGAGTTTCTTCTAAGTAAATCTCCTCACAGCAGTCTCTATTCTTTTTTTGCCGGGGTTGCATTTGATTGCTGGCTTTGACAGCTCACTGTTGGCAATAGGTTTCATAAATGTCTAATCCAGCTGGATTGTTCTGTCTTCACATTTCCTTCCTACATCAAGAGTGTATGCTATTACCAGGAAAAAAAAAAGAAAGGAGAGAAAAAGCTGGTTGCTTCCATAATAGGATTTAAGATAAAACAGAAAATATAATCTTAATAATTAAAGCCATGGAGGATGTGGTGGTGTTTTGTTTTGTTTTGGGGGAAGGAGGAAGGAAAGCAAAGGCTCACAACGCATCTTTAACATCTTCAAGATAGATTCAGAGCTGTGATTTCACCACCAAGACCTAACAAACATTGCATACAAAGTGCAGTAAATGCAGTATTCATAAATGTATATGCTCTTTGTGACTTCATGTCAGCAGGGTTCTGTAGACCCTCATTTGTATCAAATAAACTTCAAATGGTAAAGAATACGTGCCAGCCAGGGACGAGTATCACTTTGAATTGTTTCTTGTGTATCATAGCTGAAATGGGAAACATGGCTGGCTTCCTGTTTGTCAAGAGTGAAAAACAGGTGCATTTTCTGTAATTATTAGTAATAGTGTCAATTTAATAAATTATTCACTCATAAGAACAAGACGTGCATTCCATTTACTGATAGCATGTGGGGAATAGTGTTTGTTTTAGGAAGGTAAAATCTGACAGTGGTGCATTGTACATTGTAAATCCCTGTGTCACACCTGCACTGCAACAGCGAAGACAGGTGGTGGCAACTTATGTCTTACAGTACCTACCTCGTCCATCATGGGTGGCAACCACATGTGCTTGTGCTATTGTCCATTCTAGAACTTTTTAGATATCCATCTAACGCAAAGCTTCGTGTCTGTGTCTGAGATTTCCATGGAATTCAGAAGAAATTATGATTGCATGGTATATCAGTGGACAAGAGAAGCCAGATCAGAGACTGCAGGAGCATGATGAGGTGATGAGTTGTTTATGCTCAGCTCCTCTGAATCATAGCAACATGGGAGAAAGTGCAGAAATGCTTGAGTAAAAATTTAACAAGTGAATGATATCTGAGCTGAGAAAGGAATTGATATGCTCATGGCAAGTGGGAGAAGTCAGGCCATGAAGGGATTGGCTGTGGAAGAAATGCAGCTATTGTTTAGTGTGCTGAACTGGGGAGAAGCAATGGCATGACCAGAAAGAAAAAGAAGACCAGTATGATGCTAACAAAATGGTGTTTGTTTCAGTGTTCTGCCTTACTGTAGGTGGTACATAGATTTTTGTCTAAGCTAGAGAAAAGATTGTAATAGTATAAAAATGGGGTGAGAGCCTAGAGGAGAGTTTTAGGAAGGTGAATGGATGGGACCAGTCTGTTTTCCATCAATGCCATGCAGAAAGAATCAGATAGCTTGCCCAAAAATGAAGACTGAAAAAAAAAAACTGCATAAAAGAAGATGTTGATGCTGGGTGGAGAAGATGATGATCGTGTTGCCTGTAATGAGAATAGACAGAGCAGAGACATGTTGGGGGAACAAGGAACTGCTGTGTTGTGTTGAATTTGAGTTGAAGGCTACACAGTGAGAGAGATGGGAGAGGAAACAGTTGTGTAGCAGAGAGGGAAATCTGTCACTTGTTAAATAGGAGCTGAATTTGTGCATGAGATTCTCCAGGCGTAAATCAACTGCAGATCTGTGGAGAGGATGGGAAACAAACCCAGAGCCTTCCACAGCCTTCACAGAGCGGGCAGGACCTGTGCAAAGGGAGGAAGAGATTTCAAGAGGGAAAGCATGACCAGTTGTGTCAAAGGCACATGTGACCTCTCATCATCCACCAGCTCCTGCTTTGGGAAGCTTCCCTGTCCCTCCATCCATCCTTGTGCTAAGCAGAGGAGCTGGCTCTTGCCATGTTGGTAGAAGGAAGCCAACACTCTGACTTGGGGTGAGATGGTTTTCAAAACGCTACTTATCTCCTACATTGTCTCTGGGGTAGTGGGTTTCTAAGAGGAATCCCCACGTGCACCCAAGGTTGATGTGATAGTTTGAAGCTAAATGGGAGGCACCAAAAAGTTCTGATTATTTGCTGTAAGGTGTCCTGATATCAGAAGCTAAGCAGTATGTGCGCACTTGCTTCTTTTAGGGGAATTGCAGTAGAACATTATTTACCCATGTTTTACATATAGAGTAAATAGGATAAAATAAATAGGTGACTTCCCAAAAAACCAAGCAAGAGATCTGTGCTTAGCTCATCGTTCCTTGCTTGTAAGAACTCTGTTTTATTTCTTTGTAATTCAAAAGCAATTAAAGCAATAAAAAGAAATAATATAGTAATAAAATAAAACCCAGCATATCTTCGGCAATTCCTTAGCTAAAACTTGTGATATGGTGTGAAAGAGGTTGAGATATTTCCTCCTTGATAATACATTAAAATATCATTACTTTTCTGTTTTTCCTTAAGTAGGAATAATATTTAATTGTCATATAAGCTACTTCTTTAAAATCTCATAGTTTTACCCACAATAATGCAGAACATTTAATAAGTCTTAAAATATTCATAACACACGGAGATCATTACTCTTGAGACCTTTGTACAAAGCAGTGAAGTGTGTTAGACATATGGCAGAAACCTCTTCGTTTCTTATTTCTTGCTATGATTATATGAAAGAAAGGAAAATTCTCTGTTCTTTTCCCCATTGCAATCTGCATGCCATTGTTTTATCTGTTGTGGTCCAAAGTCATCTCATACACATGTTCACTGAAGAACGCGGAGTTAATCACGCTTGAATTTAGCTCAGTAAATATAAGCACAACAACGGTAAATTGCTGGTTTGTTCCAGTTTTCCGTACAGTATTTCAGATTAAAAGAAGAGGAAATAATTTATTTCTATATCCCACGTGATGTTAACAGCCCAAACTGTGTTGCGTGACAGATGCTGGTACCTAGTTTTTATATTATTGGTAATTATCTAAAGCTGTTAATTGCTGTGGCATTGAGTATTAAGGAAAAAATCCAAACAATTGGTATGTCCTGCGTTGGAAATGTATCATAAATATCAGAGCCTTTGTCACAGTACTTACAATTTTGTTTTAATTATATTTCAGTATGATTGTCTAAAGTCAAGTGGAACCTCCATGGATTATATCTGAAATAAAACTGTGGTTACAGTATATGGTCCTAATCCCCAGATCTGTTTTGTCGAAATAACGGTATAATGAGAAGAAGTTAAAATGTCCTCTGCTTTCAAGTCATCATGGTTGTCATTTGATTAAATAATAGTGCATTCTGTTTGATGTCTTGGCTTTATTATTCAGAAGCACTTCAGTATATGGGCCCTACCTTTGTATTATGTGCTCCTGGCAACCAGGTATCCATATAGGTTCTTATTTACACACCTGCAATGGATACACTGTGAGCTTGCATGTGTGCTGCTTGAATATGGAATTTTAATTATTCCTCTTAATTATAGTGCATTCACCAAAAAGAGGAAAATCATTGGTCAGGTACAAAAGGAAACTGCTTAGTATTTGAAGGAATTTGATAATTTTGTTTTAGTTCGTAGCTTGGCAGGTGGTAATAATGCTATGCCAGCACTGTCAAAATATGAAAATTAAAGTGACGATGGGTTTTAATGAAATCCATTTGACAAATATAATTAAGGTGTTTTAATATGAAGCCCTGTAATAAAGACTACCGGTGGACTCCCTGAGGTCCTGACTAATTGTGTAGATTGCTTTTAAGCTTTGAATAGTTTTATTGGATAATGAACTGTTAAGAAGTGTTAGATCTTTCTTAAGCAGAATTTGGTTTGAAAAAGAAGAGGAGAGACAGGCCTGAGGTGTGGCATTTTAAACATAATTAGAAGAGAGATTTAAGTTAACATCTTTGATCTTGCTGTCAGTTTTTGATTAGAGCTGTAAATGCTTTAATCAAGTGCAGTGTAGTCATTACATTTCTAACTGTTTTTAAACTGCGAAATTACTGAGACACTGACATCAGTTTATCACTTTTTGAGAATTTCCAGCAAAATTATGTTTGTGAACTGGGTGTTTGCATTAAAATGTCATACTGCAATAATTTACCAATTCAGTAGATCATGGGATAATTATGTTTTGTTCCTCAGATAACCTGGAAATCTGAGATTATGAGATTAAATATGATGTCCTGTAGTTGAGGAGAGTGTGCCACTACAGATTGCATTTTAAAAATAATTTCTAGTATTGTTTTTTTTCAATGAGAATTATATTCAATCTAGTAATTAAAATGAAAATGAATATGTAAGAAGTCAAGTGCAGTATTTAAATGGCTTTCATAGGAATACAATCATTTTAGTGATACATATTGTGTTCTGCAAATGTGGATTCCTTCACACCCATTTTATAAATGGGGAAACAGGCACAAATATTTCCCAGTTGTACAGCAGTAGCTGAGCCAGTAATAAAATAGTTGTCTCTCAGATCCCTATCTTGCACCATTAAAGACTGCTTGAAGAAATTTAAAAAAGATCAATTTATTTATTTTTTTACTGGCATCCAAAGCAGCAACAAAATGTTATAGTGGCCATGAGCACAGGTATGTAACTTCAGTGAGGATGGTTGGCTGGATGGTACCTGCCCATAGGTGGCATGCCTTTCATTTCACATACATAACCCTGCAGTCTGGAGTCCTTTCCCAGATCTGACCTTGCCTCCCCGTGTTCTTGAGCTTTCAGCATGACAGAAAATTCAGATACTTGTCTCTTTAGTGTGTCAGGCTAGGGGCTACTGGGCATGCTGTTTTGCTCATGTTGGTCCTCTAGGAATGCAGAAATTATCTACAGCAAGGAGAAATGTACTTAATTTGTTCTGTCTGCAGCGCACAAAACATTCACACAAATAAATGTTAACAGTGGCCTGCCAGCAAATCCTACGAAATTAATTGCATCCCAGAGCAGACCACCTGATGGTTTTGGCAGCATGTCCTGCACACTAACATGTCTGAGGGCTGGCAGAGCAGGAGAAGAGTGGAGATGTCATCCAAACCTAGGACATCCTCACACAGACTGTTCAACTGCCAGCAGTTCTTCATGGCACCTCCAGTGCCCTTGTCCCTGCTGACGGCAATTCAAGTAACGCCCAACAGAGAGAAGCTGTCTCTCTGCTAACCCAAATCATCGGGGTCTCAAAGACCACGTCCGGTAGCTGGGATGGCACTTGAAGTGCTTTAGGCAGCTGCTTCAGGACAATCCGAGCAAAAGCTGCTGCCCCATGCAGTAAGCTGCTCTGTTCGGGAGCAGTTTGCTTTTAGAAATCTCCAGATTTGCCCCGGTTAAACCATATAACAGCAGTCTAATGTAGGGATCCAAAAAGCTGAGTTCCTCCATCAGAAGAAATCACACTTGACATCTTAGACACTTACTGAAAAATCAGATTTTACAACAATTTTTCCACCTAGGGATACCTTAGGAACAAATCGTGTCCACATGCAGTAAAGGCCTCGTGTAAGTCTACCTCTTAAACACCATCTGAAGAGCTTAACTAGATTCTTAAAATATGTTTCTGCTCTGAGAAGTGCTGTAAAAAGATCTATTTTGGGAAAGTCTTTATTTCCATCTCGGCAATTTCTGGAATAAATATCTTTATTTGACAAGTACAAGAGCAGAGACTTTTTTAATTTTATATTTTTATTTAATATACATAGACTTGCAAACTCAGCCTGGATTTAAAAATCGGTCTGGATTCTTTCCTTCTTGTATACCTCCTGATAACAATGACTTGCCAGGCCATCAGGTATTTTTCATTGTTCCCTTTGTACCCTTGCTGTGGGTTTTTTGAGGTAGTGGTTTTCTCAGCATTACGCTGTGTGTAATCGAAGGCAACATTTCAGATGGAAATAACTAGCACTTGGCTCATGTGTGTGAAAAAGGAGCAGAATCCATAGCTGCATTTGTTCTGAAGGGTAAAAATAAAAATACAAAGGAAGAATGGATTGAAACGGGCTGGTATAAGCAGAGGGAGACAGGAGTCCATAAGAAGTGTGCTGTGTAAGCAGAACAGAGATGTTTCTGTAGATGTTTTGTCCTTTAGGTGCAGGTTTTAAAATTACTGTATATTTCAGATGAACACAGATTATAATTGTTGAGTATAAATATCATTATGTATAAAACTAAGATTCCAAATTTTTAAAATACACAAACTACTAAATTTCATCACCAAACAAAAATACAGCTAAGTGAGCATTTCTTAGAGGTCTTCCAGAGGCCAGAATAAAATTCTGTGGCAGAGAACTTGAACCACAGCCAGCCCATTAAGCTTTGGACTGTCCCTTCCCTCTGCTCTTCATCCCTCCATCTCCAAGTAGCTGCTTCAGATCTCCAGAGTCCTGATAGAAGAACATCCTTCTCAGCAAGAAAAACTATCATGACAAAACTGGTGCGCGTTACACATCACACAATTTTCTAGCTGTAAATTACCTGAAGAATAAACTAACTTTGTCTTGAAAGAGCTTTCTTGCTCCCCAAATTGCCACCTCTTTGGAGAGGTACTACATTTTTAAGGGAAATGGAAACTTCATTAATAATTTTTAATTCATTTTGCCTCCTTTTATAGACCAACTTTTAAATGATTTTTTGTTTGTTTTGGTAGAAACCTTGAACAATAACTTCCCTCAGCATTTTCCTTATTATTTTTTAAACCTCAGTACTTTCAGCCTCCAACTTTGCAATACAGTTCTTTTATATGGCATTTAAATTTTGAGAGATTTAGTTGGTGGAAAAACAGGAAATGTGAAAGGATGAGCTAATTAATGTTTCCTCAGCCTATATAAAGGATGCTGTTGTGTTAGAGTTTCACCACATTTGTAATTTATACCTGCTAAACCTTTGTTTTATCATCTATTACTGACTTTTAGGACTCTGTTTGCACTTACTGTCTGTAACAAGCATTTCATTTAATGTAGAGGAAAAACAGTTTCAGTTACTTTTACTGCACCCGAAAAGGAGAATGGGATTTGCAAATGATAAATGGGGAAGTTGACTAGCTAACTAATAAAGATTTGTCTTAATCAAGTATGATTTGTCAGAACAGGAGCGCACTGGGGTCAGGGCACACGCAATGAATAATACAGCATTCACTGGAGAAAAGGACCAGGCAAAAGGCCTCATAAATATGCTGCGATTACCCATTGCTAATTCGTATTCAAAGAATGAGTTGCACTGAAGCCAGCTTCGAGGTTGCTGAGCTGTTCACCTTCTTTGTGGGCTTTCCAATGTTTAAGAAAGTTTTTATATATATATATGTGAGTGTGTGTAAATACACAAATATATATATACTGATTTCAGAATGCTTTTTTTTTTTGCACAGACTGCTACACTCTTTGGTCAATGATTTTAAGCATTATTTATTAATCATCCTGTAGGTTTGTTTTATTTCTCTAGTGTCTGGACACTATTTATTTCTGGTTTTCGTTGTTTAAATATGAATGTGAATACAGCAGGAGATAGTTCCATTCACATTTAAAATGGATTGCTGAACAGTGCAAGAAAGGTTAAAACACTCTTGAGCTCCACGGAAATATTATAGATCAAACAGGTATAGACTTTTTGCTTGTGTTGCCAGCTTTCCTGACTTTCTAATCAGTCTCTGGATTCAAGATAAACTGGGTACGTCAGGATGTTGGGGGAAATCTGAACAACCCCAAGTGTCATTTTGTTTGGCTCTGGCTTTGTTTTCATTTCTTGATGTTGCTTTTTCAATTTCTCAGATTGAAACAGTTGAAGGATATACTCTTCTCACAGATTTTCTGATGTCCAGAAGCTGAGATACTGCAAAGAACCTTGTTCCTATTGATAAGTTTTACCTATATGAATGGGTCATGAAGAATCAGTTCCAGTGCTTACAGACTTTGTTGTTCATCTTTGTACTGCTTAAATGTCATATGCTGCAGTTTTGTGTAAATAAGTTTGAAAAAAGCCTCTTGCTCCGCAGTTCAATTTTAAAACATATTTCAACATTTCAAAATGTTTTCTTCTCTTTTGAAAACCTAATGTAACTTTGTTTTCTCTTTGCTGATTGGCTGATAGTCTGTCTCATCTATTTTGTGCTCAACTCTGTGTCTTGAAGTGCATTTATTGCTTTAAGAGTAAATCAGCTATAGAGGTAGGGCCAATTTTACGAGCCTCGAGCTGCTGAATGCAGGAGGCTAAGTTGCCAACTCTCTGCCTACGCGTTTTATATCTTTGAAATAACCAGTACTGCAGGGTCCAAAGTAATTATTTACACTGCTTTGAGTTTATAGCGAACTTGGTAGATGGTGGAGCATTTTTGATTAAATTATGACTATGAATCCAGCCTTAGTTAAAGGAACCAAAGATTACTGTTGTGTCATCTCAGTGCTGTTTGGAGTCCTAGGTTTAATTAAGTGATGGTTTGTGGCTCAAGTTTCAGAGAATATGTTTCTGCAACCCAACTTAGATGCAATCAGGATTGTTAATACTCTCCCCTGCCAAATGACTTTCAGAAAAGTCATGAACTTCACTGTAATGAAGCAGTGTCCATTCCTTGCACCAAGCTCAGAGCAAGCAAGGACTTCTTTCATCCTGACAGCACTTAAGAGTAGCAAAAGAACATACCAAGGATTGGTTCCCAACTTCACTTACATAAGTGATTGAAGTAGGTGTAGCAAGTTGTTTACTTATTGATGCACTAAGCAAGGATTTCCTTTGCCTTAGAACTTGTTTGAAAGAAGGCAGGGGAAGAAGATATGAAGGGAGGAATTTGGAGCAGATGAGTATTGCTGAGTTGGTGCGAGGCTAGAACAATGGCTGGACTTTAATGTAGACAAGCGCTCAGGAGAATCAAAGTCTGCCACCTCCTGTGAATGTTGCTCTGAGGATGTTAGTAAGGGAGCTCAGCTAGATGGGTGATGGGAGTAGACAGAAAAAATACAGCAGTTGGTGAGAAATGAGTAGTTTTATACCAGCAGATTGATGTAAGTTAGGATTTCAGAAAAGCTAGGAAACCTTAGAAAAAGAAAAGGCTACTGGAGGTGAAGTTACTAGGTCTGTCAGATATCATCTTTCTCCTTTCTTTTTCCCATTTTCTTCTCATTCATCTGCCTTTTTTTTCCCGGGGAAGGACAGAGTAGGCCTGGACCATGGGAGGTGTTGGTTATGAAATGCTCCCAGTTTGTTCTTAAAGGCATGTGGCATCTTCCTCAAATATCTTTTCTTCCTTATTTTGAACAAAGCACAAAGCCTGAATTCTGATTAGGTGTTCTGGATGTTTTTCTTTCTGGTTTCCCTGACCTTGGGATCTACAGACCTTTTTTGCTGTTGGCCAATGACAATAATTTCATGAACATCCATTATAGCTTACAGGGGCCTTTTTCATTTGAAAAATGTTTGGTGGACGTCTTGGACTTGGGAGGATTGGGAGGTGTTTTCAGGTGTTTTTTGTGTTCAAAGTAAGACTGGGCAACTTCTTTTATCCTCTCTTGCAACTGAACTTCTGACAGCTCTGGAAGTGTTGGATGCTCTCAGTGTTTGCTGGTGACTGTCAGTACTCTTCCTACAAGTCCAGTACTTGCTTCTGCTGAAGAAGACGCCATCTAGTCCCTATAGCATGTAGCTGATTTTTGTTTTATTGTGTTAAGTGACCACTTAAAAGCATGCAGATTCTTGAGACATTTGAGCACCAACTCTCATATTTCATTGTTCTGTTAATGCTCTACAAATTCTCTGCCTGTTGGCTTATAGCCATTATATTATCCTTCATTTATCTGTATTAACCTGTGCTTGTCGTTTAATAACTTTAATGATCTAAATCCTTCTGCCTCTAATTATATTGGCTGTTCAATGTAAATATATATCATCTGTGAACTTGTAAATTTATACGACTTTTACCCGTGTCCCTACACTTTAAGATATGTCATCACTTTCTTTATTAACTTTCTGCTGTCAGAAGCATAAAGCATTTGACTCAGCCCTGAATTCTTCTAACTCCTGCAACATATATTTTCCAGGTTTGTAAATCTGCTTGCTCTGAGCAGCTAGCATATAATGCTGTCTAGTATTTTTTTCCAAAAACTGCTGTTGATGATTTATCTTAGTCTCCTAAAATCTAAACTTTCAACCTGTCCAAAACAGAGTGACTTTTGGGAAAAAAAGTATCCCAGCATTGAATATGTTTACCGAGTTTCTGCCTGTGTCAGCGTAATTCTTCTCCAAAAATCTTCCATAAGCTTTTGCTACATCTTCAGAGCATGCAGTGTCTCTGTGGAAAGCAACACAGGATTGCACTCCCCAAATGGCTGAGGATGGAAGGGTGAAAGTGTTCTCCATTCCAATGCTGATTCCTTCTCTCACAACACATGGTAGTTTTCTGAGTTTATTTCATGATTCTATACAACAGTTATCTTGATTTTTAACATGATCTTCAGCTTTCCCAGTGTAAATTTGTCTTTTCCCACTTCTAATTACATAGCTCAGATGCATCCATTGTATGTATGATGAGACTGAGCAAATTAGACTGCTAATCATCCACTCCATGATTTGGTTCTTTTTAAGATTTTTTTTGACATTTTAAACTGTATAGGGATATCTGTTGCCTCCTATGAAATGTATTTTTATATATATATACACACATACACAGGGTACACTTTGAGAGGAAGAGTGCTGTATAAACCATGTTGGATTATTTTATGTTTCAAATGAAAAGAAAAATGGGGACTCTGTCTTCAAAATTTATAAAAATGCATGTTTATTTTTTCAAAAGCCTAGAGAGGCTCATTCTGTATCTTTCCTGTCTCTTGAGTAAATATATTAGTGATTCTTAAGGAAAAAAGTATTATTGACTTGAGTGATTAGAAAAAGCTCTTTCAGAATCAGTTTAGCTGATAAAGTAAACAAATACCTAAATGGCTGGAAGCAAAAAAGGGAAAAGAAAAAGCAGTCAAGCACAACTTATTCTGTGTACTTGATATGCGTGTAGGTATCAGAAATCAAGCTTTGTGGAACATGTATTAAATAATTATAATTTGTATGTATAAATAAATACTCCATATAGGTTGCAGGCAAATTCCAAAGTAAGGGCATACACAAGAGTGTATAGCATTACTAGAAGTGATCGTTCTCTTTTGGGTTTATCTCAATATAAAAGTTGAAAACCATGTACCAATTTTTGCACACATGAAGGAGAAACTTGGGTTTCCATTTTTGGGGTTGTGTGTTGGGGAGTGAGGGTGTTTCTTTACTTGGGGAAAGCATCTTCATTCTTCCAATTAGTGTCAGTGTTCTAGGATAAGAACTACTTTTACATATATATAAATATAATATATATATCTATCTATCTATCTTACAGTCTCATAGAACCAGGCACCATTTGTGTTGGACCCACAACATAGCATTATGAAAGTGTTCAGCACTGAGGAGGCTGATTTCCCATACCTTTTTCAAACATCCTTAAGGCAGAATGCATTTAGAGCTGTGAATTTTAGCATTTACCCTTTAAGACTGATGCTTGTTAATAGTAAGTTATGTGCTTTTTCAGAATTTTTTTTTTGTTCCTCACAGCATTTTAAAAGAGTGAGATAATTGCTATATCGAATATTCCTGCCCTCTGTCAGTACACAGATAATAATGATGTAAATGCATTCACGCTTCTGCTCCTCATAGTTTAGCTGTAATTTTAGAACATAATTTTATGCATCTCCTTGGGAATTTTGGTTGGAAGAGAAAGCACTATGCCATCTTTTGTGGGACTTGGGACTGCACTGTACTAAACATTGTCCATACAGACTAAAAGGATGGGATAATTCCCAAATAAAGGACATACTTAAGATTCTATGGAAATAACAGCATTTCTGGCAATACGCAACACCCTTCAGTTTGCATATTGGTCTTAATTTCTGCATCTGCGCTACAGTATATCATAGAAACCTGGCCTTTCCGCCTAACTGTAGTAGCATTGTCAATGATTTGCATTATGACTTCTCTGGAAAGATCTGTACAACACTGTTGAACTAAAAGCATGAATCTGCCACATAAATGAAGGGTTTTACTGGCAAGAAAATATCAGAGTCATGAGGAAACTTGGAAAATTATAGCAAGCAGATAGCAATGATACCAAGCTTGTGATGAGCTGTACTGTGGGTTAATGTTACATTTTTTCCAGTCCCGAGCACCTTCAGTTGCAAACCAAGTGAGGAGACATGTCTTCATATCATTTATAAGTCTATGATTTCTTTATTTATTAATATTTTTGTTTGACTGTCTTGACCTTCCATCTAAAAATCAAGTCCACTGTCATCAGTGAATTTTTTGAGTAGAATAAGGATATGAAGAGGATCTGTGGATAAAGGTGTCAATTTATGCTTGCAAACTTATTGTGAGATTGTTACCTCCGTTACGTCTCTTTGTTCAACTTAGTTGTTATTTTAGCCCAAAAAAGGCCAAAGATCATCAACTAAAGTGCATGTAGAGTAAAGCTGCTCCTGTAAAATTGATGATCCTTCCAATTATTTATCTATAGAGGCTGCTGGGAAGAAACGCAACTATCTCAGTTCTCAGACCCCTGTGCTAGGTTGAACTTCATGGCTGAAGGTTTAATCCCTAAGTGTCATATCAACAATTCATTCTGTGATATTCTGGCTGACATGCTCTCCTTCCTTATTTATTGATGTCTTCAGTCATCGACAATGAGAGGAAAATACACTATTCGTCAAAGTGATGGTGTTTTACCCTCACTTACAGTTGATGCTGCTGTCACATTGATGGTTGGAAAATAAACTCAATCATTATAAAAAGCTAAGAGTGTGAACTTGCCAGTGACAGGAAGAAGATGAAAAAAAAACTCACAGTAACTTGCTTAAAATTGGTGTAATAAAAATAGAGCTGTTTCCTATAAGGATATTTTTGAGCTTTGTTTGTGCTACACCAAGCCATTTTAGCCATTTACTTTATAGTTATTCCTTTGAAGGAAAATCTGCTCCTCGCACTCCTTTATATCTGTGCAACCATACATATAATTTTTAGCAATAAATACTTGTTATCATTTCACCTCATGCTACTTGGTTAGTAATTTGTTGAATTTTTTTCCTCTGTATTTTTAAGATGTTTTGCTTTGTTTTTTCTCCCCCAGATTATGAATGCATGTATCTGTTTGTGTATTACAGGATTTTGAGTGCTTTGAGGAATAAGCTCAGTATAGTTTCATCCGGGAAGTCCTTTGACATACAAACATAGGCAAAGCTCTTTTGAATGGTTTTCTTAGGCTACCATGCTTATAGCTGTACTGCACCTTACAGCTTTTTTAGCTCAATAGCCACATATCTTACCACATTTCACCTTTGGGAGGCATTGTATATACAGCTAAAAGTAAAGAGCAGCAAGCCAAGAGGGACAAGATAGCATAATGAGGATGTCAATTTGTGGTCAGATATCTGAGGAAATATTTATCTTACTTGTACTGTACTTGGCAACAGATAGAGAAATATATATATAATGAATTTCCTCAGACCTTATCTGGCAGAGTGTGTACCTTGTGTTAAATGGATTTAGGAAAAAATTGCTTGTCTCAAATTTTTACAGTTTGAGGTAATTCTGCTTTGGATTGTTTTCTGAAAATGGACCGTATCTCTAAAAAAAAAAGTCATGTTTCCTCTACTAACATATTGGTGAATTTTTAATGATTTGTTTTCCTGAGGTTCCCCAAATAATGATATTTTAAGAGCCCACTCCTTCACCACAACAAAAGGAAGGCATGGTTTCCATTGTTTATGAACAAAATGTTTCTATAGTTTTACTCAGTTTTGGTGCGTATCTCTGGCAAGCTAGATAGGTAGTCTGAATGAATGTGCACAGAAATGCTGGTTGTCTCGCACGTGCTGTGTGTCCTGAGGCAAGCTGCAGCTGCTTCGGCTCCTTGTGTCTATTTCCCCATCTGTAAAATGGGAAGGATTTCACTTATTTTTCTCCTTTGGGGAAATACAGGGAAAGTTTCTTAATGTTTCTATAGCGCTTTGAAGATTAAAATCTCTTCTCTATACTTGCTGCTAATATTTCATTGTTAGAGGAACATTTAACTGAAGCTGTTTGAAGAGTAAAGTTCTGGCATCTTGTGTTGTCTTTATACCATATCTTGAGGCCTCTCCACTATAATTTTGTAATCTTTTGGTCACCGTAGGCTGCGGAAGAAAACAACCCCTGTGTAAACAAATGGTGATGACAATAGATTAACGTCTATGTCTGCTATTAAAAACATCAGGAGATCCATTACAGCATGTCTCTGGGCTTGACAGAAATAGTCCCTGGTGGAGGAAGACAAACACCTGTAACTGGGCTTAGCCTGAAACAGTTTTTATTTAAGCATCAGTGGTAAATGCTGAGAGGCACAGAGACTGGTTTTCTTCTAATATGAATTCTTAGTGTCTTTAAAGGTATAAGGATGGCTGATGTTTTAGCAAAGGCTTCCTGACTTCCTAAGACAAGGAGTGTGTGGGGAAAGTATGAACACTCAGCACTTAGAGCAAGTCTGAAAGTCTTGCCTTTGTTTCACACACCAAAGGTCATGGTCAATTCCCAGGTCTTAGACGATCTCAAGAGATTACAGAAGGACAGCTTCTGGTTTGGTTGTTTTACATTGCTTAAAAAACTTAAAATATAGTATAATTGTGTCTTACTATTTGCAGTAAAGAGGAGTGATTAGGCTACCACATGTATTAACTGTCATTGTTACAATCTGACCCGGCATTTTGATACCTTACAGTCAGAAGCTATATTTTTCATGGTTTACATTTTGATTTTTTAATGCAGAGCAGATTGGACAAGAGATGCTGGAAAACCTCAGCCATGACAGAGAGAAGATCCAGCGTGCTCGGGAAAGGGTAAGCTTGATAATAAGTAATTCCTGGTCTCATATTTTATTTGCTTTGGGCAAATTCTTGGTGCATGCAAAAATAATCCAGAGTATTGATCAGTTTTATATAAATCAGCTGCTATCATGAGGTGTCCTTATGGGTTCAATCCTGCAAAGCCTCTCCTACAGAAAGTCACACTGAAGTCACCATATCCACTGTTGGAAGCAAGCTTTCTGTCACTAACATCACAATTAGGTCAGTGTTCTGTTCTTTGAAGGGTTTGTTATAGTGTCCATTGTAGTGACTTCTTGAACTTTCTATGAAATAAAGTTCTGTATCACAACTGTTTCTAATAGTTGATCAACCTTACTCTTTGTAGCTGCAACTGCTAACAATTACTTCCTTAGGCAACTCTGTGGTTTCTTACACTGTCGTTCTCAAACAGGTGGTGTTTTCCTACTGTAGTGGGTCTGGCTGAGCTGGTTTTCCACATAGCAGCAGTGTTTTGTGCTGGGAACTAGAAGGGTACTGATAACATACCTGTGTTATGACTACTGCTGAGCAAGCATCCCAGCATTCACCCCTCCAGTGGGATGGGGTGGGCAAGATCTTGGGAGGGGACACAACCAGGACAGCTGACCCAAACTGACCAAAGGGATATTCCATACCATATGACGTCAGCTCAGCTATAAAGCTAGGGAGAAGGAGGGGGGGGGGGGGGGGGGGGGGAGGCCGTGCCGTTGTCCTCCAGAGCAACCGCTACGCGTCTTGGAGCCCTGCTTCCCAGGAAGCATCCAAACATCACCTGTTGATGGGAAGTAGAGAATAAAACTTTGTTTGCTTTGCTTCCGCGCGCAGATTTGCTTGGCTTTGCTTCTATTATTATTATTAAACTGCTTTTTGTTTTCTCATCTTATATTCCTCCCCTTTCTTTTTGCTCTGCTGAGGAGGGAGAGGGGAAGGAAAGGGGGGGTGATAGAGCAGCTTGGTGGGCACCTGGCGCTCAGCCAAGGTTAACCCACCACACCTACACTGCTACTCTGTCACTGCAATCAAGATAACATGTCTATGTCATCTTTAGCTCATGTTGCCTCCATATGGATCAACTGTACTCTGTAGTTAATGAAGATGCTCAGAAGCCCACCCCATCCAACACATACAGCTTCTCTGAACTTCAGTCTGAGACATTTGCATCTCTGGTTCTGTTTGCTGCTCACAGAACCGGGGTTGGCTGCACCTATGGCTTTTTGTCCGTGATGCATTGGTCAGATACTTTCCTGAGTGTCAAATTTTGCCAAAGCTAAGTTCTCCTACAGACCTCTAGCTGACCAATGCCACTTAAGATTGGCATTAATACCAAGCTTCAATTGGTAAAGCCTCATATGACAGCTTTAATGAGGCATTTTGCGTCAACTGTATCCATCCTGAGCATTAGCTACTTTAAAAGATTAAGCATAACTAAATCATTAAATGGAACTAAGGGGTTGTGAGCATTTACTAACTGTTCTTCAGGCAACTTTGTGTCTTATTTCACCTCCCCTCCTGGCATCCCTAGTGACTGCTGAGTCCAAGATGCTTTTCTGTTTCTAGCTTGACAAGTAAACAAGTAAAACATAGACAGTGCAGATGAATAACGTGTATCTGTTTCTGCTGATGCTAAAAATCCTTGGGAAAGAGAAAGAGGGAGTGTAGTTCTGATGACTTTGTATGCATATGTTTCGTAGCACAACTTTTCCTTTTCCATGCTGTCCACTTGAAGAGCAAATTTCTTTGATGGCAAAGCCTAAGCTGCATGGAGTAAGATTGGAAATAAGGATATTCTAGGGAAGTACCTAACCACAGTGCAGTAATAGACCTCTTCTTGTAAATGGAAAATCTCCAGTTCCAGGGTTTTATCATATGCCACTTAAAATGTTTTGTTCAGGGAATTCAGAAAAGTTCTCCAGTGGAGCCACTCAGGTGGACCTGCCTCAGCTGTCTGTATACTCAGATGTGCAATCAGGGATGATGTTGGATAACTTGGCAACTTTTCCATTTTCTGGGGATTTTTAAAAGACCAGGCCAGGGAGTGCTCTATCAATGCATGATAGCTTTACACTGGATACATAGCATCATTATCTTATTAACCAGGAAACAAACCTGCCTTCTGAAAGTCAAGTGCCAACTTGACTTATGATGGTCAGTTCCTAGCGGTTCAATATTGTGAAAATTAGAAAGACTTTCTAATGAGCAAAATTTAAATGGGTTAGTGTCTCTATGGTTAGGTTAGATTTACCTGTATAAGTATTCTTGTCTATAGAGTAATTTATTTTCTTTTAAGCCAAAGAGGGTGGATAAAAGCTCAGTTACAAGTCAGATAGGTTAAATGGGCTGTACAGGACTCTAAAAGATGCAACATTTTTTAGGAAAACCTTAACTCAAAATGTGTAAGGCAGACAAGATATCAACATCAGCATCTTGTTCATCTTCCTTCCGCATTATTACTCTTAATATTTTTTAAAAGCTTTCTTAAACACCATGTAGATTTGCAATTGCTAATGTCGGAGCATGTTTCAAAATGTTTTCACTGCAGCAGTTCTGTGAAAAAAAGCAGTGCCATCGTATGCCATTTAGCAGGTTTACATGCCACCTGGTCTTTGGCATCTGCAGTGCACTGGTATTGGTAAAGAAATGATGGAAGAACTACAATCAGGTTTTTTCAGTTTTAAATAAAAACAAACTTACAGTTTGAAACTCTTTATGCTGTTTTTTCTGCCAGTGCAGGAAGAAAAGGTGTTTTTTAGTGTTCTCTTGGGAGGCATCTAGAGATCTTCCAACAATGTGTGTATGTGTTTGTTTCTTTTTTTAACATTTCTTTCGCTTATGTTATGGGTTCTTTATTACCATAAAAATAGGAGGTCGTCTTGCTTGGAGGGAGTTTGTCAAACCTCTAAGATTCAGCTTTCCCTTCCTAACTATCAGTACTGATTCTAGCTGTCAGGTAGAAACCTGCAGCAAGAGAGGAAAGTTAGGATCAAACATATAATAGTAAAAAGGAGAGAGCTACTTTTCTGTGAAATGGGAGGAGAAGCCCCAAGTGTTAAATGCATCTTTATGAATAATAAAAGACCAATGTAAAGCATACATTTGTACTTCAGATTCCCTTCTAGCAAAGATAAGAACTTGGCTTTTTAATGAGCCTTTAAAAAATTATTGTGACGTTTTTTCTTCTGTTACTTGTGTCAAACTGGGCTAAACTGCTTTTCTGGAGCTTGAATTGTCTAGATGAATCAGGAAAAAATGAGGGAATGGCCTCCCTGGAATATAATGCTCATCTTTGTTTCATCATAGCACATAATTACAGAGATCTGAGAGTTAGTGCAAGCCTTCCCACTGAATATGACATTGCTGAGAGCAAGCCTTGGTTGGTGTTATCTGGTCTCAGCTTCTACTTGGTATTTTCTTAATACCTTTTACAAGAACAAGGAGGAAATTTATGCAAAAAGATTGTGTCATTGATTGCAACTACTGATTTCAGTAATAAACATTAAATCCAATGGCAAATATTGACAGTATTGGACTCCAGAATAGAAACTGTTTTTATAAATATTGCTACTATCAATATATTCAAGATATAATACAGTTTGTTATAGTGGAGGTGATTTTGTTATTGGAAGACTGCCCCTTTTTTTGGCAGTTTTGATGGATTTATTACACAGGGTACATTTTGTCTTCTACAACAGTTGCTTTACTAAGAAGCCAATGAATCAGGTAATCCTTTCAATCTGATTTGATAATAAAGAGGTAAATATTCAGCTTCTGTAGGGATAAGACTGTTTTTACGTATATATGTGCAGCTATGTTTCAGGGCATGTTAGAAAGAGTGATCCCTGCTATTTCATAACTGACAATCATTACATTATCATTTACAGTAGATTTTGATGTCCCACTGGCTCCAAAATCTCTAAAAGGTCTGAAAATGACTCTCCCTCAGCTATCAGTAGCAAAAGAGACAGCAGGATTGTAACTCTATTCTTCCTATACACTTTGTTTCTAGACATTGTTTTGTGGGATACTAATAAACACAAAAATAGAAGGCAGGCTTTAATCTCTTTTAAAAAACAATAGAAGTAATTGCTCTTTTTCAATGTGAACTTCATTTGCTTCATAGAATTTCATCTCCCAAATTTCTTTTTTTTATTCCATTGTGCTTTTACTTATCTTGTAAGATTTTTGAGAGCTGTAGCACCATCAGCTGATGAAGTTTAACTGTGTCCTAATAAACTACTAAAAATGTTATATTAAGTGAGCATGTGTTCCTTACATGCAGAAATATATATTCTACAGCTGTGCCCTATGTACATACTACATACTGTTCACAAAGTATTTGGGTGTCCATCCCAGGGGTGGCTGCTGTACAGTCAGTACAAGCTTTGTATTTTAAGGGACAGTATAGCCATATTTCTTTTATGCAGAATAGGTAAAAGGACACTGTTCACTGTTACTGCTTTTTTCTTTAAACTACTGTCTTTGAAAAACACTGAAATGAAGGTATGTTTGTTTTTCATTTCATAAAGCATCAGGAACATCGCACATGGCTGTTTCTTCATCCCTGGATGCCCTTGCTAATGTACATAACCAATAAATATATACACTGCAATGGGAATTATGAATACAAATTTATACAGCTTTTACTTGCAACCGTTTATTTGTGAAGCTTTTGCTCTTTATCCTGGTCCGTCTTTGCTGCCCCAATATCTTATCTTCCATGGGTTTAATCTTTACATAAGCAAAAGCAAAGCAAAACATTTTTTTAAGTTTCAGAGCTTCAGTGGCTTTCTTACACAAGTTTGTTGTGGGCTAAACCTGAAGTTGATGAACTCAAATGACAGTAGAAATATCTGTCTTCTGTACAGGATGGCGTACGTGTGCATTTTACCTTTAATGGGACTCTTTTCTCCCCAGCTTAGAGAAACAGATGCAAACCTGGGGAAGAGTTCCAGGATTTTGACAGGAATGTTGCGAAGGTAAGGCCAAGGTAGGGATACTTCTGCTCTTTCTTTTTTTTCTCTCTCCCTCCATGCATTTATTTTTAGTTTTGATTCAACCTCAGCATTTTGCTGGCATACCTGATGTTTTTGAACACAGGCTGCTATGTAGAATGTCCTCAAATGAATGCTGGAACTGAAGCAGGCGTGGTTAGATTGAAGGCTTTATCACAGCTATGGAAAGAGTTTTCTGTAGCCTGAGGGATTACCCCTTGCTCAATATTTCTTGTCTTTGTTTCTATGTATTTGGGGGTTTTTTGTGTGTGTGTTCTAACATTAAGCTTTTTAATGATGATTTCCTGTGTTCCTTATTCTTGAGTGATTTCAGTGTTTTCAGGGTTTTCCACCTGTTAGATTTTATGTGAGAAAGTTTGTGAATGTTTTGGGGCAGTATAAATTTGCACACAGAGAAAAGCTTAAGAAGGTCAGTTCTGTTGGAAAAGATAGGGCAGACACATTGTCTCAGACCTCATTGGTTTAGCATCTTTCTACCATGATTTCAACATTACAAAAATTGTCCCTAGGATAAAAGTGCAGTAAAATGGAAGAGGAAAATTTGCAACATCCTAAAAATCTGTGTGGGACTGCAGGGAGGGAGTTATCCAGTGATTACTACCCACCTTGTATCTACACTGGTACCTTTCCTGACAAATTTTTTGAATTAGTGGCATCTCTGTGTATGTGTTCTTTATCCAGTGGAACAGCACCTGAGCTTCTCTGTGATATTCATATTTCTGTATATTTTCAGCCCCCTGAAGAGGAAAAGCATCCCTCTAGTAGGTGGTGTTTGGTGCTATGAAAACACAGTTTAAAGGAGTTTAAAGCATCCTCAGAAGTGTTTAGTATGAAATTACCCTTGCCATAGGGTTTTGTGTTGCATATTTGCTTAATGCAATTTGCTTATTAAAAAAAAAAAAAGATTTGTCACTTGGCTTGGAAAATATCAAAACCAGAATTTAGTAAGTCGTTCTTTAGTCTCCTAAGAAAAATATCTTTGTTAGTTTCATGTATACTCAGTTGACAAAGGTTAAAATGGCTGAACCTCATGCCTTCATTCCACAGATTTCTTACAATTCGAACTGCAAACTGTAATATATAAAATTCTCTGATTAAGAGTAATATGTAAATGACACAAGCTAAATTCAAAATCCATGGAGAAAGGAAGTGGCAATTGAAAGGGATGGTTCAGTGCCTGTAGACAATCAGAATAAACTATAAAAAAAATGAACCAAAGAAAAGACACAACCAAACCCAAGTCTCCCCAGGAAGGGCTCTGCGACATGAGCTGTAACGAATATTCTGCATATGTCTCCATTTTGTCAAATCTCATTAAAGGGCTTTCTTGCTTTATGTCAATTGAGCTGTCCAAAAATCATTCATCATTTTAGTGTAAAAAAAAAAAAAATGCAGTTATTTAAATAATATCATATTAATGTTAAAGTTCAGCTGTCATTTAATAGTATGGCTTAATCAGACATAGCATTTAGGAAAAATAGTTTTTTCGGGCTTTACTTGGCTTTCAGGTTGGCAGATTCAAATAAGGATTTATGGGTTTCTAAACCAATGTATTCTTTCCATGTTTATGCTTGAGGTACTTCAGTCTTTTTTGCAGCACCCTGTAGCCTGTTATTTTCAATAAAATAAAATATCTCCTCATATTGTGTTTGAATACATTTGCAAGTCATTTGGAGAAGCTGAAACAAAAACATATGCTGTAACCTTTGACTTTGTTTCGTGTTTGGGAATCACAGTTAGGAGTCTTAGTTTATAAGTGCTCCATAAGCCAAATGAAAAATATGATACTTCTGAGATATACTTGGGTTCTTCTTTTCAGACAAAAGGATTATGTAGTTGAACACCAAGATGGCATGTTTCTGTGTGTGAGAAGGGCACTGGATTTCCTTTTGCTTTAACAAAAATGCTGAGCTGAGTCACCTGGATGAAAGATAGGTTAGGATTTAAGCTCAGTTCAGGTAAATGTGCTAAAAGCAATGCCTCAGCAGAGGTGCAGCTTGCAGTAGAAGATTCTCAGGGTGTTATTTAAAACCACATAATAGATACACCTATGGTGAATTTAATTTGTTTATGACTGTTGGGTAGAAGAGTCTAGCATTATCGTGGCCTCAGCATCATCCCCATGTTGTTTAGTCACAAGAAAAATCGTAAAATACGGACCCCAAGAAATCAGCACAAATTAGATAAATACAACTGTAAGAAAAATAATTAGGACAGATTGGCAGTTGTGTCGTAATTTCTGCATACTTCAGTATGTACCACAGAATATTTCACTTAATTACTGGAACCAATAAAGAAACCCGCTGGAGAACTGTTCTTCACATCATTATTATACAGAAAGGTAATGTTAAACTGAACATTGTTAACTGGGTTGCTGCTCCCACAATATGTATTCGTTGATGTGCTTGAAGTCGTATGCCAGGCTAACATCCTGTGCATCAAATTAATGCCTAACTATTTCTGTTTTTACCATCTGTGAAAGGTAGAGCAGCATCTCTTCAGAATCTGTTAAGAGATTAGGTACTTGGATAGCTAGAGGGCTAAATTACTCCCTTTGTATGACCTAAATTCTCTGGCCACATATTTGCGCGTAAAAAGTTCTGGAGATAGGGAATAAAGGCTGGGACGGGTTGTGTAGTTTACTATAGCTCACTAAGGAAATCAGTGGCATAGTAAAGACAGGTCTTCCAGTTTGCTGCTCTAGCAACTTAAAAGTAGCCAGCCTTATGTATTGGAATTTGTTTTTCCCCAGTATTTTGGGTATTTGAGTAAGAAATTTTTGTAATAAATATTTCTAAATATTCTTACTTTGATATGACATATACATTCTTTAATTTTTTTTTTTACTGTAAATAAACCTACTGAGATTCCACTAAACTAGTATATTCCACTTAGGACATTGCATTACTAGGATATCGGCATGTTGATAATGTCAAAACATCAATCATTTCCTTTTACATGTATCTATAGCTCTGAACACCCTGACATTTTATGGCTCCTCTTTAAAACTGTGAGACTGTAACAGAAGCTCAGTGTGGTTTCTGTTACAAAATTTTCAAATAATAGTTTTAACATAAGGGAAGGGAATCTTCTGTGATCCTCTGAGATATTGCCATCTCAGACATCTATCCCTTGGCCTCTACTCCAATGTGAATTGGAGAGTGGACAGTGTGTTAGAAAGAAGCAGAACAGAATACGTTCTGAAAGATCTTCAGTCTTTTGCCACTATCCTAAGCCAATAGCATAGAAAAGCTTTTAGGAAAATATTTTGGACAGTCTCCAAGCCACACATGGCCCAGTGGGAAACAAACAAAGCTAAAAGTAACCAGACAAAAATTTCAGTAGATTTGAACCTTTATCCAAATAGCAGATAAATTCTGTCAACCCCCCACTCAACTGCAGAAAAATATTTTAGAAAAACAGCTACTAGCCACCCCCCCCCCCCCCCCCCCCCGAACAATCTTTTGTTCTGTCTGGTTCAGTAGGAAATTTGTATGCCAAAAATTCTCATTTAATCTTCAGATTTCAATCTCTTGAGTTATTATCAATGGTGCTTTGAGAAGCCCATGAACACATCTGCTTTTATAAAAGAGACTTTAAAAATTTTATTTCCAGTAGGACAAACACACTAGCTCCAGCTGATGGAAATGAAGCAATAGGTGTTCAGCTCTCAGGTGATATGTTGTATGACTTGCCAGCAGCTGTGACCACAGCACAGTCACCAGTGTGACTACAATCAGAAACAGGGAGTGCCTCCCACTTCGTGCTAGTTGTAGTCAAAGCTTCTTCACTCTTCTTTCCAGGAAAATTCTAGTAATCCTGCTTACTGCATTACTTCTAGTCAAACTTCCTTGTAGCTTTGAACTCCAGGATAGTCCAGACCTTACAGTTATTATTTCATAGAATCATAGGACAGTTTAGGTTGGAAGGGACCTCGTCTGGTCCAACCTCCTGCTCAAAGCAAGTCTAATTAATTAGAGCAGGTTGCTCAGAGACTTATTCAGTCAAGTTTCGAACACATCCAAGGTTGTAGATACCAATGCCTCTCTAAGATATCTGTTCCATAGCAGCTGAAATAGGCAGTTTTTCCAGGTATCTAACTGAAATTTCCCAGCATCCACAACATTGTCTCTGGTCCAAAGCAGAAGTGATTTAAAATATAAGTGTTTTAGAATTGATCCTCAGCAATTGGGCCTGGGTTGCAGTCTTTCCTAGCAGTTCTCAAAGAACTTCAGCAGTTCTGAGGAGGCCGCCATGGTCATTAGGCTGAGATGACATTCAGTGTAGAGTAACTCTTCAAACAGGATGTGAGGTGTTCTGCCTCCACCCATTCACCTGACTGCGTGGCCATTCAGCAGTGGATGCATAAGAATTTTTTTTCTTTGCTTTCTCACACTCCTAGAGGTGCGAAAAATTATTTATGTCTGTTGTGCCTTCTCTCTTGACTACAAAGCCAGCATTTCCATATGCAGAAGAGCAGCAGAGGCAGTCGTGTCTGTGTTAAGGCAAACCGAAACAAGCACTGAGTGTTATCACTGTCTTTTTTCCCCTGTTTCCCTACCAATCTCTTATTTCCGTCCCCAAAGTCTCTAACAAAAATTGTTTGCTTCTGAGCTAAAGCCTGTCTCCGCTTTGGTTATACTAGGCCATGGCTGTTGAGTCTCTGCACTTTTCTGGAGGAAGGTCTTCATATCACAGATACTGAGTGAAGTTTAACATACAATTAGATTTGCCTTCTTTTCATGGTAATAGAGGAATTCCTCTTTTCAGCAGGAACTTTGCATATTTGCTCTCAAGCCAAAGCAAGTTTGAGTAGAAATCATTTCTGCAACTTTTTGGTACATCTATTTCTATTTTCACTTCATGATGTATTTCTACACTAAAAAAACGGTTTAAATGGCAAATCCTTTAGCAACGTGTCTGCTCCGTGTTGAATATTTACAGCTGCAGCTGTTTACTTCAGTAATTTAGACCTTGATTCAGGAACATATTGAAGCATATGGTTAACTTAAACCAGAGGAGCAATTCCCTGGACTTGAGGGAGACTGAATAAGGGGGGAGTGAGTGACAGAATGATTCTGGGTCATCTCTTGAGACAGCACAGCTTTTATTGTGTTACTTGCTCAAGGCTGATTACAGAGCAACCCTGTCCTCAGTATTTCTGTTGTGTAATGGCAACCATAAAATACACATAGGGTATGTTAGTGCTTGTCACCGTCAGTGTAAGAACTTTTTTTTTTTTAAATTTCCTGACTCTTAAACATTTAATACTTGTACTTTATTTTTATATTATTGTACATGTTTATGCTTTAATATGCAACTAATCTTTATCAGTTACGAAGTGTTGAATCTTTTCAGAAGGAAACTGATACTCTTTGTGCTGCCGTTAATCCTAAAATGGTCTTTGGTTAAGGAATATACCTCATGTTATTCCAGATTAAACGTTGGCAGTAATTAGTACCTGATCGTTCCTCACTTTGACTTCAGCAGAGAAACAAGGTTTCTTTTTAAAGTGATGGACAAAACATCTGGAAAATGTAAATGTAGTGTTGGCAAAATTCCCAAGGGGAAGCATTCTTCATCATTAGAAGCCCAACAAAAAGACGGGGAATATGCCTCTAAGTCTGAAGAGCAAAAATTTTAAATTAGTATAGGACATTGTGTGTTCCCTGTTCTCAATTTAGATATGACATAATCTGATGTATGTAAGATGCATTTCTTATTTTTAATAATAAATTGAGAGCCAATTTATAAACGTTGCTCATCTTTCTTGGACAGTGTTCTGTATGTTGTTTCCAAAATACTTTTGAAAAATCTTACTCTACTTTCATTCGGTGCTAGAAATATTTTTCAGTTCATGCTTCACAGAAGGTGCAGAAGTCTTTTGAGCTGCTGTATAAGTACCATAGCTACAGCAAGCAGTGTACATAGAGAATCTCAAGCCATATACTGAAGGTACTGAATGCCTCACAGAATGGGACCAATTTCAACATTGCAAGCATGTAGCTCTGATTAGTTTAACGCCACCTTAGCCTCTGCAAACCTTCAACTACAATGGCCTAAGTGATACAGAGTAAAGTTTACTTCAAACCTGGAAAAAAAAAAGAGAAGCATCATGATTGATCTTTACATTTTTATAACTTTTAAGTGCTTACAATAAAATAAGTCAGTGTTTTAATCTCCTTGCACTTAGGCAGTCTTAGAAGGGTATGTCCTTCATTCATTGAAATAGAAGCAATTTTATTGTAGCATTGTTTTATTTTTCAAATTGTTGCAAAGCTTTATCCATGTGTCAAGCTGCCAACCCTATGTCCATTGTGAGCAGGGCTCTCAGCATTCTTCAGACTATATTTTTAATTCTCCTTTTTTTCAATCCTTTTTTAAATGTATAATGGCCTTTGTTCTGTCCTCTCCATTCCCTCTTTTCTATCATCTGGAATTACTATCTCATTTGCCCCCCTTCTATCTACGTGTGTCCAGCCGAACAGCTGGAAACAACATTATCTAAAGCACAGTTGTGTTTCTGCAGGAAAGCAGGATCCCAGTGGATAATTATCGAAGCTAGTCCTACACTGCATATACCAAGAATGTAAAGCATCGTAATAGGTTAAATATCATGTAACCCTTTATGATTGTTCTCGGTATTGAGATATGTTGACTACCATTAAGCAGCCAGAGCCTTAAAAGGTTTACAATGTCATGAGTGAAACAAAAGGCATTTCATTGTCAGCATTGTCATATCTGAACCACAGTAGATGTCCCATGACATGCTTTCATGAAAAAGCATGTCTTATGTCAGCATAATCAGTGCAGTGCTTTCTTGCAGTAGTTACAAGTAGTTTCCAGTTGGATGAGTTCTCTCTGACATGATATTCAGGAATAGTGAAGGTAGTGAAAATATTTTGAATGTGGTCAAATTGTTTATGTGAAGCAGGGAACCTGTTAGCAAAAGCTGACATTGGTAATTGCTGAAATAATTGGAGACAGCTCTTCAGAAATCAATGAAGTCAGACTCCATAAGGCCAGTAGTAAGTTAAGGATCACGTTGTTCTTGACACCACTCACACTATAACTGTCACAGAACAATATATGCCAAATTTTACACATACCATTTACTACAGAGTGTTTAAGTCATAATTCCTAGATGTAACATTTTCTGATCACAAATCTGGGCGATGTCTTCCTACATTGGTCATTTAATTTTAATACACATATTTACCAAAAGAAATAGAGCCCACTTGGAACTGATCTCAGAAAAGTTCATCCCTTTATGTTGAGGCAGGATTGACTGTCTGTGTTTCAATCCTGGCAGACATTTGTCTGGCCTTCTCTGCACTGATAAATATTCCCCATCTCTTCAATCAAATTGTCCCAAGTTTTCTCTAATGTTTAGTCCAAATCTTTCTTCCTGGGTAGACACAGAGCTTTTACGTGCTGCCGCATTTGAGGAGATTGCTGTGCTCTGTTATGACTCATGACTTCTGCTCTGGAAAAAAAATTCTGCTGAACTTTTCAGGAGTTAGAAAATGTAAATAATAGTGTACAGAATTAAATTCTCCTGTTTTCATCAAGCCGATCCTTTTGATGGGATTCAGGAAAGTAAAAATGGAAGACTTGGGTAGTGTTCTGATATGGAAATCCTGGAAGCTCAGCCTCTTCATACAGTAGCTTCATGTGTATTTGTCACTGAGCTTTGCAATAGAGACACCAAAATTAAGACATTCTCATGAGGTTGCTTATCCAGACTAAAACTATATGCTAAGCTGGCTAAAAGTAACATTTGAAACTCAAACAGGATCAGCAAAATACAGACACTAAACCTTTTTGTGGCATTTGTAAACATTTTAAGAAAAAAGCAGTAATGGTGTCAAGCAAACATCAGAATTTTTAACTTATTTCTTCCATCCTTGCCCTTAGACACAGTAGCATTTTGGACAGATCTAGTGTTTGAAAACAAGTGGTAGGAATGGGAATTGTTTTGGCTAGTCTTCTGTCAGGTCTCTGCAGGAGCTTTGTTAATCCTTATCAGGTAAAGAAGCTCTTTTGTGCATTCTGAGTTTATTTCCAGTAACACTTGGCACTTTTCTTACCACACTTGACTGAAACTGTCGGCTTTTAATAAAAGCAAAATTCATTCAGCTTTCCAGCACAATTCTGATCCCACACCAAGGACTTTAGCTTTAAGAAAACAATGAAGTCATAAAACTGATTTTAAACTGCTATGATACCAGAATTTTGTCCTTATTAACTAATCTTTTTTATTAGATCATTTTCAATCTAGCTCAGAGTAGCAAGTCAGAGTTTTGGCTGTGCTCAAGAGACATAAGAGATTAAGTGACCAACAACTGCAACAAAGGAAAACGTGGGATTTGCTGAGAATAACTTTTGTTCAAGTCACTCACTCAAGTTCTACCAAGAAATCCAGGACCTGAACTCACAAGTTGTACTTGAGTGAGTAGTTTGCTCATCTGTAACCCTAATATTGAATGAGGATCTCTTTTGGTTTGAGCAAAGTTTGTTTCAGGGCATTGTGTTTGTTGTTATAGTTTTCCAAAGAAGGCCATAAATGATGGCTGTGAGAAATCAATGGCTAAGGAAAACCAGAGTCACTTAGACTTTGTTGCAGATGAATTAGTGTTGTTGTGGGACAAGAGCAAAACTGAGGGAGAATTTATATCCTTGCGTAGCATGTAATGATGTTGTATTGGACCTTTAAAACTGCAGAAGAAATGTTTGCACATTGCTAACCTGCTGGGCATCTGTCCAACGAATAACAAAGTTATGAATGAGAAAGTGCGGTCTTACAATGAGAGACTGTTTAGTCTACTTGGTGATGGGAAGGATAAAACTTTGCTAATATTGGCTATCTCTTTAACTAGTATGGAAGAATTGAACCTAATCAAGAAGGCAAAGAAAAGTCATTGTGGAAATTGAGTAAAAGGGCAAAGACAGAGAAAAACAATTTTACCATAAACACTGAGATTTATGTTCTCCGTATTTGTGTAGGTCTGAAGCAAATTCATTGAAAATCATTGAGGGCAGTCTTCTATCCTGCTTGCTTCAGACAAGCTGATGAATTTTCAGTGCTAATGCTCCTGCAGTGTTAATGAGGATTAGAAGTCAGATTTTAGAATCAGTTTATTAACTGCGTTTTTTGAAGACTTGAAAAATTAGTCACTGAATTTGAATAGTCAGGTGATACAGTTTATTAGAATTATAGTGGTATTAGTACTCTCCAGATTAAAAACATAGGAGAAGAGCTTTTCACTGACCTGTATGAATCCTGCAGATATTAACGTTTTTCTATCAGTTTTAACATGGCTTAGCTTGCAGGATCTCACTGTGTAGCATTTATTACCTAAGAGCTTCTGTTTAGCTTGGACTTTGCTATATTAACTAAGCTATAACCCAGAAGGTTTCTGTAACATTTGCAAGTTAGAGCAAAGTCTTCATTTTGTCTTATGTAGATCTGCTGATAGTTGAAGATTACAACACTTAACGACTAATTTTTCTTCTTGAATAAAAATTACATCTTAAAATTATTTTTGCACCAACTTCCTGCCTTCCTTCTGATAAAAATGCTTGTGCAAGCAAAAGAAAGCAATGTATGTTTCTCTGACATGCTTATCGTGACTGCAAATAATGGGTTTAAATAGGGGATTGTTTGAGAAATGTGGTTCTAAGTGTGCCTAATCTTGCCTATATGTTGGGAAGCATATGGTCTACTTTATCCATGCTGCAAAACTTCCTTGCTGCTTTCTGTCACCGCTATATTTTTTTCAGTTGCAGTTTTCAGTGTGAATGGCACACACGTGTTGATTGTGAAGGTAGCATTTTTTTAGTACAGCCTTAAGCTACTTACTCTTGGTGGCAGTAGGGCTTTGTACCTCATTCTGAACAGCTATTTATACTACCGGACCAGTACAAAGCAATGTTTCATATTACCAGTTTACCAGACTATTACACCATTGTGTTTTAATCCACTGTAGGTGGATGGAGAATATGAGCCATCTGTTTTATGTAGTGATATAATCAGTAAACAATATATACACTTTACACATTTGGTCATTAAAGATGCCCATATTGTTGGACCCTGTATTTACATTGTAAATTGGTGTATTCACACATCAGCTCGTTCTGGTTTAAAAGGCTTGCTGTGTTCCTAAGATGGTACAAAGCAAGCTCAGTAACTGCTCGAACCCAGCGCAGGTGGTTGAGCTAGTTGCCACACAGATCAAAAGTCAAACAACTGTGAATCTTCCTTTGAAATGGCATTTAGAGAGACAAGGCTGGTCTTATCTTCACAAACAAGAAAGAGTTATAGATATACATCGTGAACTTATGAGAACAAAAGGGGGTTTCATAATCACTCAGCATCAGAAAAATCAAATACTGCAGACTTTTGTGAAGACATCTTTGGGATATAAAGACGAACTTATTTTCCTGAACAAAATCTAGAGGAGAGAGTCCGAATTATTAAATATGAGAGAGTTTGGAGATTTCCAAACTTTGGAGACAAGAAGTTGCTTTCTCTCACAGTTGATTTAATTTTATTTTTGGCAATGCTTAAACAATAAAACACACAGCAACAGCAAAACCCAAACTCATTCAAGGGATAGAAGTGATTGGGGGTATTTGTACTAGAAACAAAGGAAATTGCTTAATATTTCAATTTCCCCGAAGTATCCTTGTTGAACACCAAAAAATAGCCCCCAAAATACATTAAAAATTAATTGATAAGTAAAATCTTGCTTGCTAGCATATTTTTAAGGAGGTGGAAGATCATACAATCTTGTATTAAAACAGTACTCTTCATTTCAGTGTTTTACTTCACAGCGTGTGCTTAAGTTGCCAACAATTTAAGGTATTTATTGGAGGACACATTCTCATTTCTCATTGAGCTTTATGAGGAATTATAATTAGTTTTATCACCAGGTGAAGGCCCGCCTGGCATTGCCAGCAGACACTAAAGGGAAAGGACTTGTGGAAGGGGTAAGTGGTTTGGCTAAGAGTGAGTTTGCAGGTCAGCAAGGCTGGAGGAGTAGCCTTGAGCTTAACAGCACACAGCTGCTCAGCAGCCATGGGGCTGCTGATAAAGGCGGAGCTCTCTGAATGCCCATTCTTTAGCTTAGTTTGAGATCATCTTTTAAAGCAGCAGAGTGTCTGTCAGGATGCAATCTCAGTTACTTCTTGTTGTATGCACTTGAATAAAAACAGCAGCAAGATATTAACCCATAGGAGATTTTCTGTTCCTAGTAATGCAGCGCTACTCAGAGGCACTGAATATATAGTAGCAAAGTCTGTGTACTAGGAAGAAGTGTGCTCACTTTCCATTTGGTGTTACAAACATGAAGATATAGCTTTCTAAGTCTTTAAATCTATTTCAAAGGCAAACTAATTATATTATTCTTTTTTTTTTAATCTTAGGGTGGGGGGAAAGAAGATTTTTTTCTTTTTTTTTAACTAGGGCTTTTTTATGCTGGCATGAATTTTAGAGATAAAGTATTTTCAAGTGTATGAGTGAAGAGAAGAAAACATCCCATTTTATGAGCCATTACATATACTTCCAAAATATTCAATATTTTCATTGGTAAAATATTTCAGATAAAACAAAATAAGACTCAGCTACAAGTGTCCCTTTTATAGTCTTTTCATATCTGTATTTCATGTAAGTTGAATATTAAGCATTGACATGTTTCCATATGCTTCATGATTTTGAGATACTGTGTAACTAACTTATTTCTGATCTTATAAAGGTGTTTTGGTTTTGTGGGTTTTTTTCCCATCCCAGTCCAGGAAAAACAATCAGAAACTTGACTACTAATGTTTGAATCCTACCTTTGTCCTGAGTATATCTTGGGTTACTATGGACACATCTGTTTCTGTGCATCTCTAAAATGGGGATAATGTTCCATATCTCAGCAAAGCATTCCAAGAGCAAATGTCCTTAATTAATCTGTGCATGGTCCTCACATGACAACCTGATGAGAGTTTGTGAATGGCAGACTAACTGGTAGCAGGGCCTGTCCTGATTTGGAGTCATGGCTTAAATGGATTTAAATGGGGTGAAAGAGAAGCATGGGAAGAATTTAGACTAGAGGGGTGTGGTGTATCTGATTTTCCATAACAGTCCATTACCAAGTACATACCTGATCTCCTTAACTACTGAATGTAGACAGGAAAATGAGGATGTATCAATTCTTTGTTGTCTTCTTCAGATATTATAATTTTAAGGACTACAGGTAAAAGGCTCGTCTTTCCATGGGTGACGTTTTTGGTACGCTGCAGACAAAAAAAAAGTGTATTCGACAAATAGAATTAATGCTTCCCTGGAGACATAATGATTGAATGTATTTCTAGAAGAGCAGTAGTATTAAACTTGATGTGCTAGCCCAGGCAACTGCTTCTTCCTTATCAATCTCTCCTTAGTGATTCTGTCAGAAATGATATTCTTGTAGCTTGCTGTGGACTGAGATGTATTGTTGCTGGCTGCTGTCAACCTGCCAACAATCAGTACTTTACAAACACTTGTTAAGTACTTTAGGGTTCCTCAAAGAAGAAATACATCCCTACAAGTGCAACATTGTATGACTTACTATCACACCCCTGCCATTTCCATGTTCAAAGAAGGTGTGGAGAAGAGATGCATAGACTCAGAGGTAAAGGCAGACCATCACTTAACTTCCACTGGCCAAAATTACCTTTGGTACCATCACCTCTTGCCTCTAGGAGAACAAAAAGAAATATAGTTTGTTACAGAATATGGATGGGTAAAGCCAGGAGGATAATGTGAGGATACATAAAAATTCTATCTCATGTGATGTGTAACTTGACGTCCAGAAACATACTAGTGAGCCTTTCAAGTTCAAATTCCAATATTTTGCTGTTAAACTTCTAATAAACAAGGAACTTAAAATGTGGATTTCAATTGCATTTTGTTGAAATATCTGATGACATGATGCTGCTCTTAGTTGTAAAGTTAGAAGAGAGTTTGTTAGTTTCTGTACAGGCACATGTTGAAAGGTAGAGTAAAATGAAGTTTGAATGTGATAGCTGGTAACGATGCTGTAGAGCACTTCATGGCAAGTATTCTTTACAGAAGATCTCTTGTGCTGGTGCACTGGTCATATTTTAACAGTCATCTTTTAATTATTGATGATTTATTAAAGCCTGATCAGCAAGCAGTGGGAGAATTAGGCTCCCACATGCCACTTCTGTCAGATGATTCCTCTTTGAGGAATCTAAGTGATCAAATGAGATGAGCCATTTGTAATTCTTCAGACAGGAATTGCTCACAAGCAGTTGTTTCTTAGTAAATTCCCGGTGAGATAGAGTATTTGGAATTACATGATATGCGTATATGATGTATAAGCATATTGTAGAATTGTTTTGTAATATGCTACATAAACCATATTAGTAGTGTTCCACACACCTAGCAGACAAAGAAGGAAATAGGGACCTCGTCTCAGGGAGGTCCTGTAGACAGACAAGGCACAGGTGGGGTAGGGAATGTTCAATGAACTGAAAGAAAAGGCAGTGATGCAAAGATGCTGTTATGCTCTGTTTCAGGCTGTGATTTTTGTATGCTTTTAATTCTGTTCATTGAAATAAATGGCAAAGCCTGTGCTCAAATGCTTTCTCTTTGAGTCTGAGAGGAGGGGCAAGTGCACAAGATACTGGAGAAAAGCTCTGTTTTATAAATGTAGAGACTAGCTTACAGTAGAGTTTCTGTTCTGTCCTCTTGCTCCACTGGTCCAATTAAATACAGGTTTCATAGGAAAATATTGTTGTGGCTGACCTGGATAATAGAGGTAGTTGGGAGGACTATTAAATCTGGCCTTCCTTTCTAAACTATTGAGTTGTGAAACTTACTTTAGTTTGAGACCCACTGTACCCTGCTTTCTTTGATCCAAACCCTGAGAATACATAATCATCTTTTAAAGGAATGAACTCCTTTGTATGGAGGAAGCCAAGAAGTGGCCCCAGAGAATGCCTCCCCACATGGAAAGCAACCAGACCCTGATTTGTTGGCTTCCATGCTAATGCATCTTTCAAGGGGGCCTCTTTGTCCTGTGTTGTTACTTATTTCACTATTCTTTTATTTCAGTCTTAATTGTCATTAGCATGTTTGGGTTTTTTTCTAAAGTCATCTGGGGAATAGTAGTTTATTGCATATTGTTGTGTTGGTCTAAAGACAATTGCACAAGATTGAAAACTAATCCTTGTAATCTTTCCTACTAGGGAGAGCCTGAGATAAATACCGCTGTCTGCTTGGTGGGAGTGGGTCTCTACTTTTTGATCATCCATGTCTAAATGTTGAGTAATACTTAAGGGAATATGTTCTCAAAACATTCCTTAGATGATTATTAGATTATATTTTATGTTTGATAAAAACTGGAAAATTGTGTAAATATTTGCTTAACATCCCACCCCTAAAGCAATTTATTTCCTTTCTGGCCTTCAACCCTCTTGCTTAGTGAAATGAGATCAGTCACTTTCTGTTTATATTCGGTTTCACTTTGCAGTTTTCATGTATGTATAGCACAGTTCCCCACTGCAGGAGAATATTTAAATAATAAGTGGAAAATAAAGAGGAAGAAAGGGAAAAAATATTTTAAAAGTATTTTCTAGTGTCTTCCCACATTTTAAAAGTAAACAAGTGCTACGATTGTACTGCTTGCATGTGACACGCTAATACCTCATGTTAGAAGAAATTTTTTTAAAAATCCAGTCCTGATTTTCTATAAATTGTTTGTCACATGGTAAGTAATGTCAGTTTATACATATTATGCTCCCGTGGCTACCATTCAAACCAGCTTTTGGCAAAAGTGAACATGTGTGAAGAACAGATTCTTACAAGAGAAAACCACTTTTGCATCTTGGATACTCTGTGGTGGTTGATTTTTCTGGAGAGTGATGACTTTCACATAGACAACAGTCAGTACTCCTGTAGGTCAACCGTTTGGCTGTTTTCTCACATCTGATTTTTTAATTTTGGATTAATATTGAGTATGGGTCTCAAAACCATGCACATCAGAACAAATTCTAGGTCATGATTGAGCTCAACTAGATGGGAGGAGCAGCTTAGGGTAACATTGTGTTGTGGAAAACAAACCATCAGAGTCAGTAAGTTAATTTAGATGATTGAGAACACTTCTCTGCACCAACCAGTATTGAAGCATTTCTGTTGTACATTGCAAAATGGCTGCTTCACATGCAAGAAGTCCCGGAGTTTCTCTTGAGTCCTCTTTCTCTCCCACCATGTTTTTGCAATTAAATACTGGAAAATTCTTTTTCCTTTCCTTTTGTTTTATTTTTTGTTTTAAATGTGTTACGTTTTCCTTAATGTGTAGCAGCTGATTTTTCCTCTGTTGGCTGACTTGGGCACAGAGACAAACTTCCTTTCAAGGAACAGAGTTCCAACATTGTTACTGATTATTTTAATGGGAAACCATCTGTGTGGTAAGGCAGGCTCTCCAGCTTCTTTCTGGAGGGGGAAAAAAAAAGAGATGCAAGTATTTTAGCCAAAGGTAAAACCCTTCCCTCTGTAATGTGGATGGACTCACAAAGAAAGCAGACATAAAGGCATGTGTCTCCTCACGAAGACCTGGTTTTCAAGAGCAGCCAACCTGTGGCAGACAGTCCCTTGGGAACACAACTGGACTTCGTCAGAGTGTCATCTGTTCTTATTGCTTCCCACAAAGGTGAAGTTGAGATCTGCTGCTCCTTTAGGGGACAAAAGGCCAGTTTACATTTCTTATAGGAGTCTTGTGCTTCCTCTCCATCCCCGTCTGTACTTTTCATGGCCTGTCAATCTGAGATAGTTTTGACATCTTTTAACAAACACCTTCACTTAGAATCACGGTGTGGTTGCCCTGAAAAAAAGAGATGGCCTTTTTTTTCTTCATTCCTCATTATGAACTAGAGGCATAATGTGTAAAAGCTTGGTGTAACCTCACAATAGCACTTTGTCCTCTTTCACACCACTTGCCAAATAACTACTGTTGTGGCAACAGCTGTAACCAAGCATGGTGTCAGCTAGTTTTGCCATAACATGACTGGGTGCCAGTAATTTTAATATAATGTGAAACACAATCCCAGGCAGTGCAATGAGGCATCTGACTATTAAATTTCTTGAAATGTCATCTGGATTTTTTTTTTTTTTTGCATCAGTTCAGGGCCCTGAGCTGGACAGCAGTGTTGTGATTAAAAGAAAAAGAACAGAAAATTCTCATTACAGTAAATATTTCCAAGAAGACTCTCACCCTGAAGCAGACAGCTCTGCTCTGCTAACATGGACAACAACAGCAAAGGCTCTGTGAAGGCTACAGAGATGGAGGTTATAATTGTGGCTACCAGTTGTTTGCTGCTCTTTACTGTAGTAATTTCTCTGGTGACAATAAATGCTATTTATTTTTAGGCTTCTTATTCTGAACTACATAAAAAAACTAAAAGGTAAGAACCTGGTGAAGCATTTGTTTTTAATACCTTACTTACATTGTGCTCCAAAGCATTGTACTCAACTTTATTGTTAGTGATTGAAGCATTAGCATTTAATTGTGTAATGCAATTTAAAAGCTCAATGTTACTACTTCTTGGGCTGAGTCCATTAATAGAGCAAGCGTTAGGAAGAAATTTATTGAAGAAGTTGAACAAGGTCATAAATGTTCTGTGTGCAAAGAGCACCTAGTGCTTTTCTCCAAGCCTTTAAGAAGTAGTTAAAAAACAAACCAAACCTTGTGAGGTGAGTAGATAAAAGGCTTTCTTGGTTTAGTTATGTCAGTTTGGCTTTTTCCTGTAATTGCTGGGGTTGTTTTGTTCCTAAAGAGGGAATGGATGCCAAGCTGAAGAGGTAATTTCTGAGCACTGTTTCAAGATATGGTGAAAGTTCTCAACTTTTCTGTAATAAGAAAAATCACACTTCTGTAATGATGTCTGTTTATTGCATATAGTTCTTCTGTATGCAGTGCAGCGCAGCTGACAGCAAGTACTTGAGAGAAACCCAGGGCTGAAGAAAGCTTGTAGGGGAACCTGAGTACCTGCAGGCTGCATGCACCGACTCCTCTGGGTGCTGTCAAGCAGTCCTTACCTTACATCACCATGGATGAAATCGAAAGAGATCCATTTGCATTTGATCCCAAGTGTTTTTACATTTGAACCCAAGCAGGAAACAGGTCCTGGCAGCATGAAGCTGGATTGGAGGTGTTGATACTCGAAACACGTCCGATGTTGCTCTCCTTGCGTCAGATGGGCTGGCTGTGGGGCTTGCTTTCTTTTGGTAATCTTAAGACTTACTTGCACAATGAAAGGTCCAGGTTCTTCCAACGCGTAAAGAGTCATAGCAGATCTTTGCACGTATCATTACGTGTTCAGAAGTGAAGTTTTTACTAAGGAGGAGCTCAACCCAAAACCCTAAATGTGGATATTTCTAAGCCTTGGAATCTGTATCTGCATCTGTGTTCTGCAGGTTACATGTGCCAGTAGTGCATTAAACCAGCATATGACATGGAAATTTCCCTAAATCTTACAGTGTTCCACATCCAGGTGCAGTTACAACTAATTTCTGCAGCTCTGCTAGACAGTTTCCAAGAGAAAATTTTGTTTAATTTAATACTAAGCCAAATCCACTGTATAATTAAAGTCTTTACTTACTATTTGAATGTGCACAGAACAGAAGCAGCATAGGCAAAAATAATACAATATTTCCCAAAATGACTCGTTTGACACTTAGCTTGGGAAGAATACCACCCTGCAAAAGGAGAAGCAAGTTCTGTCTCTAGAGCCACACAGGTTTTTGCTTCTCCAGTGATGCTGCAGTCATGGCATTTTAAAAGGTACAGTTGTTTTCAGTCCAAGAGCAAGTTGATTCTTCACGCATAGTTGGCACTACTGTTTAGGTTGATGAGGGTAAATTCTTCACGCATAGTTGGCACTACTGTTTAGGTTGATGAGGGTAAATTTTAGGACAAACCACAGGAAATGGCTTGGAGAGGTGGAGGATATTAAGAAAATATTGTACTGCTGCTTTAGAAGTAAAATGAAACACTTTAGGCTCCATTTTCCCATACAATGTTTAGAGCTATTGTTTTGATAATTTTTTTGCAAAAAATATTGCAACTATTGAAAACAAATGTGCTTCAAAACATACAGTTATTTTTTGTGATCTCAGACCAGGACAAGTCACATGAAAATCCTCTTTTTCGCATGGAGGGCAGCCTGAGGGTTTGTGAAAAAGTGTTTCTTTCCTCCTTCCTCTGTCCTATCACCCTCTGGTTCTGGGCTAATTGAAAGTACCACTTTCTGTGTGAGCTTTGAGAGTGAAAATTGTTCAACTTTTTGTTTATGGGAGAGTCTGCTTTAGCTGGGAAGTCAGATGCAGCAATAGGAACAGAAATAGCACTTTTAAAGCTGACGGATTGTATTCACTTTGGTATGTAGAGAATGGCAACAGCAGTCATTAGTATTGAGAGAATTCTGTTTTTTCTCTGTCTCTCTGCCCCTGTTGCAAGATGAGCAAGGACTGACCAGAACTTTTGTTTGTTTGTTCTGCTCTGGGGTTAAAGATTCACGCTCCCACTCCCAAGAATGTTTTATTCTGTTTTTGTAAGGGGAGGAATTCAACTTTTGTGGAGGTAAAAGAAAAACCCTTGCCTGATATAAGAAACAGCTGAGCAAGACCTAAGCTGACTTTTTTTTTTTTAAGCTTTCTACCTGTGAAGAAATACAGTAATTTTAGGGTGAGGGGCAATTGTAGAAAGCAATGGTTGAACAAATAACTGCTTTAAGGCCAGTGCTAAAAGTGCTTGCCAGTATAGTAATGTCAGTTGGAGGTGTGATTTTTGGCTGCCTATGTGTATTGGCAAAAGCCCTAGTATAGACATGGTTGTACCAGGAAAAAAAAAAAAACCACCTTTGGCCAGTATATTCTGTTTTGCTTGGGGAGGGTATAAGCTCTAACAACAAAAGCACTTTTTTTCTGCTGGTAAGTTGCAACTCCAGTAGAAGCTCATGCCAAAATAGTTACACTGTTGTAGTGGCAAACTTTTTTCATAGACTAGACTTCTGAGTCTGGTATCCCAACATTAGCAACTGTGCTCCTGTTAAGTGTTCTTTTAACAGCAGCAACATCTGAAGGTGATTTGAGTGCCTTAGACTTTGTAGCATTGTAATGATCTTGAATTTACAGGTCTGCATTTCATTTAGTACCCATACTTAGGAGAATTGCAAACAAAATTATGCTGGACTTTTGCATGCAAGACGTTTCTTTACAATTCTTTTTTGATGGCTTTTTCCTAGCTACAACTCAAGTAAGAAGGCCCATGTGCTTTACAACTGCCTAAAAGCTGAAGAATGAGATTATCCTTGGATTTGTTTTCTGATTCATTATACAACTGTTTATAGTGAAACATGGTTCTGCTAAGTGTAACATAGTCTTCATACCTAGGTTTTGCAGATTTCTGTAGCAGGTTTTTTCCTTGAATATCTTGAATATATTGCAGTTCTGGAGGAGATGTTGTCATTACCTCGTGGGGCTATGTAGTTAAATACTGATGCCACAGGCCTTTCATGTGAACTTTCCTTCTATTTTACTCACACGTTAGGATGAGAAATAAGTCCTTTTCTCTAACACTGAAGCACACTGCATCAGCCATCTTCAATACATGCAAGCAGAAGGGGTAGATACTCATTCCAGGTCCCAGTTTCGTGTCACAAAAACATTTCAGCTATTGTGTAATCTCTCCAGAGTGCCCTCACACTAGGAGAGCAAAAACAATGCTGTTCTCGCTACTGTTAGGGACGTGACACTGGAGATGTTGTGCAGTCTGCCCTCAGTGATCAGTACTCTCCTCATCTTCCACTGGTATTTCATGGCAACTGACTTTTATAAGAGAATGCCAACATTTGAACCGGGATCACTAGACTTTTTGTTCAGCCTACTACTGCTTCATTATGAAATAGTACAAGAAAATGTTATGTTGCTTTGAGTTCTTTTATTTTTGCTTTAGATTACCCCTGACTTCATTGGGTGTGAATTCAGCCAATGCTGAATGCTTCTGAAAATCCCACCCTTCAGTTGGTTTTGGTTTTGTTGTTTTTTATATCCAATGTAGGACTCAGTAATATGTACTGGCATGACATGTCTCTGGAGCAGAACAATCATTTATTGTGCTGATTACTGACATCGCAAAACCACAGACAGTAATCTTGATCTTGGGGAGGAAAAAAACCACTAAACACTAGGTTAAGACCTATTAAAAAAGATCGTTTATGTGAGTCAGGTAAGATAAGAAAGCTAACCATGTTGAGTTTTAGAGTGTTTCCCTTTCTATGTTTATGCTCTTCATAGATTATTTTTTTTTTTTTTAGAAGAGGAAAATTTTTGAAAGGGAATGCTGGGGAAGATTGTTTTTTAATAAATGGTACATGCATCTGAAGCTGTATTTTCAATATTCCTGGTCTTTCAGTCTCACAACCTATCTTTTTTTTTTTTTTTTTAGGCTCATGAAGCATGAAATAAGTTAAAATCAATAGGTTTTATAGAATATTTGGACTTTCTGGCATTTTTTCCTTTGTTGCTCTGTGACTTGGACAACAAACATTGTGAACTGAGTAGCCTCAGTTTGTTAATCTCTCCCTTGGGTGCATCCTTTCTTAGTTCAGCAAAAACACAAACAAAAAAAAATCT